>VXBI01008843.1:190612-253969 GCA_013397375.1 Toxostoma redivivum
AAGAAAACCAACCAAAAAACCACCAAACAAAACAAAACAAAAATATCCCTCACCAAATGTGATGTCTGTCTTTGTCACTGTCTGCTGGAAGGTGTCTTGTCCATCTTGCCCAGGGGATTGGAACAAGATGATTTATTCCATTCTGTGATCATTCTGTGATTTCCACTCCATAGTCTGAGCTGTCGTGTTCCTCATTCAGGCGTGGAAGTCAACCTGCACGGGTTCCAGATTTCTGTAAGAGCCCACCATGATTTTTGATGATTAAATATTGATAATATTTAGTCAGCCAGATCAAGTTACCCCTGAGAAATTATATCTTTCTTCTCCCCACCCTAAACTATTCATGTTTTAATGTATTATTTGAATATGCAACTTAACACATTATTTTAATAGTATTATTCATGTATTTATCCTATCTTCTATGTAATCTGTTTCCTGTCTTTCATTGTCAACCTTTTTTTTCTTTTTTCATTTTCACTCTTTTCTCTATGGAGGGATGCAGAAGAAGTGGTTCACATGGTTACAGCTCACCATTTTTTCCCTTTACAAAAAAATTATGGAAAACCTTGAGAAAAGGGCATCCTGTCTTGCATCATCTGAACATTCTGATATGTTTTTCTTCCCATTCTGAAAGGTGTTTTCACCTTTTCACTGCCATTTCCAGAGCCTGTCCAGACTGAAGCCATGGAGTGAATCAGTTGCATGAAGCATGGGAAATAAATAAATGTCAGAAACCATTTCTAATCTGCAGAGGAGCTAATGCTGAATGCCTCCCAGTACTTAAGGGACTCTTTAGAATGTTTTTTATGTCAGAATCCACACCAAAATTTTGCCGTAAGGCCAACGTTTTCTGCCAATTATAATGGAAAGGTTCAGCCAGATCCCAGCAGCTCTTGTGTTCTGTGTGTGTTTGTGTGTGTAGATGCATATTCACATGTGCTGCTGGGTAAACTGAGCTACAGCTTTATCAGTGGTGGGCTGAAAAGTCTATTACTCTGGGTAAGAATACGAGTTTATCAGTTATAATCATGATTTGGGCACGCAGGGTGTATTAACATAGAAGCTTTTATATATCAAGAGTATCTGCATAATTGGAAGGATACATCACAGATAGAAGAGGTTAAACAGATGCTTCTAGCAAGGAATTTCTTCCATTTTGTTTGTTAAGACTCTATTTTCTCATTCTACCCTCAAGCTAGAATAATAAAGATGTAATCTGTCTTCTTCCCTGCCACCATCCTTCCACCTTCACTCTTCTGCTTCTCTCTTTGTTTATTATATCTTTTCTTTGAGGCAATAAACAAGATGAAGAATTCTTGGTTTGGCTTCAGAAAAAAAAAGAAATAGGAAAAAAGTCTGCTCATTAACTCTCAAGCATCACCATTGCTTAAGTTTCTGTTAGTAAAGAATCCAACACCTCCTGTGGATGTAAGCAAGCAAGTTTGGTGCTATATTGCACAAAGTTAAAATTCTGCCAGCTGTCAGCTGCCACTTTGGTTACTTTAGGGTGCTCAGTCTTATTACATATCAAAACCCATGGGCAGGGACCACGGAAGGGTTATCCAAAGAAAGTGCCCCCTGCACAGGAGCTTGCCCTGAACAGGACAAGTTAACCACAGGCATGTGAACAAGTTACCATGGAAACCATCCAAGTCCATGATCCTAACCTGCCACAAAAGCCAGGTAATTTGAGCAAGGTTAGCAGGCAATAAAAGAGCTTGTTATGTCTAATTAGCTAAATGTGTACTTACAGCTCTTCCTACCACCGGCCATTTAGGATTTTTATTTTTTCTTCCTCTGTGCATTAATTTCTCATTGTTATCCCCTTCATATGCAGTTGTCCAGACTCAAGTTTTTGTTATGCATTGTCCACGTGGCAGGTCACATCACACGATGGAACTTAATGCTCCTTATTCAGCTGTCATTCCTGGTTTGACATTCCTATGTTGTGGGTCTCTGGCTTCAAATGTTCCTCTGACCACAGAAAACCACTCTGCTCTTCCATGAAGCTCTCCTTTCATCACACTAGAAAGGAGCTGAAAAAGAAAGGCTCCATAAAGCTCTCATAATTTTTTCAATCAATTCATATTCCGAAAAGTGTAAAATCTTCCCTGAATTAATATTGACATGGGGAAGATCAGTGCCATTAGTTTAATAAAGATACTCTGCAATATTTCCTGTAATGAGATTGTTTGACAGACCTTTCTAATATAATTCAAAATTACTAAACCCTCAAAATTAATTACATGTTCCAGGACAAACAACCACAATGATTCACCACTCCCATTTTCTGACAGCTCATCCCTCTCTCATTGCATCCAGTAACTTTTTTCTTTTAAAGGCAATTCAAGTAAATCCTCATCTCATTGGATTGATTGCCTTTTTTCTTTAAAAAGCAACTCAAGGAAAATGTGCAAGGGTGAAACATTATTCTGTAGCCTATGCATAAGACACTTTGATACCCCATATTTTTCAGCATGTGCTTGCTCCAGTAAGTGATTTATAAAAAAAAGAAAAATTCCATTGTAGTCCAAACTTTATAAATCTATTATAAATTCTTCCTCTGCCTCCCTTCTGTCAAACACTTACTTCAGCAGCCTGGACAGAATCACTGAATGCCAGCAGACCACAACAGCGTGGAAATGAACGGAGGAAGGAGAGCTTCTTGCAATTTTCTTTTCACTGTCAGAAACTCAAGATGATGTTCCCTGTCTGCCTGCAGTCTGGATCTGGGAGTGTGTTTAGATGTAAAAACTGTATACCAGAATATATGTGTGCTGCACTCAAAAGTGATGGGAAGCAATGCATGCTGTTAGGACAAACAACACTCTTTACTGCTCTTTTTTTTTGTGACCCTTTTTTTCCAATGTTGGAAACTCATATTCAGCTCAGGCAAAAGAGGATTTTCAGAATTCAATTCCAGTAGTCTGTCCATGTGCCTAAAAATGAGACATTTAGCTAAACATAATCTTTGGCAACTTTGGCTGAAAAGATTATTCCACTGTTGTGAATCACTAATACTTTGGTTGTGGGGTGGTTTTCTTTTTCTTAATTAACAGTTCTTATTTATATGTATAAACATGCTCAAATAAGTATATACCTGTTTCTGCTTCTTCCTTGATTTGCATTTAGGTCTCCAGATTTCTTTCTGGTTCCCTTTAAATTTTTTGAATCATATTTCTCAGTCTTCAGCAGACAACTGAGGAGAATAGAACTCTGAAAACAGACTCCTGATCTTCTCTTCTTGCTGACTCCTTCTTTATTGGCTTATCTTTTCATGTCGATTGAGTGTTTTCAGGACAAAATATTCATGTTAGAGTCAAAATAATATAATATCAGGGAGATTTGCAAAGGTTACCAGGAATTAAGTTTATTTACTCAGTCTCCAGTGTGCTTAGTGCCTGTGTCCTGATGAAGAACTGAAGTCTTGTGGAAGTTTAATGCCTGACACATAACGGAAAATACCTTACACAAGTTTATAGATAGATAAAAGATTTGGAGGCTGTCTCTATGGACTGATAGTCAGCTTGTGCTCACAAAGCAATAGAAACCACTTAAAGTGTTAAAATAAGACTTGAATTCTGCTAGTTTTCTGTTTGCTTAAAAAGAAGTCTAAAATATACATTTGCAGCGCCTTTTACGTGTAATTTTTAGAAATAAGCATCTGCTGTGAGCAGATGATAATAGGTTTATTTGTTGTTGTTGCTTAAAAAAAATGAACAAAATTCCTTTCTTGTGAAAATAGCACTGCAATTCCTAGATTTTTTTCCCCTTACAAAAAGCAGTGGATGTCTATGTGAAACTGATGCAGAAATGTCTTCTTTTTGCAACCATGTTATGGCCATCTATGTCTTCAGCTGAGCATTGCAATCAAAGAACTTTTAAAGATGATGGACAATTTAGAAAATTGTCAGATCTCTGAAAAATGCTTTTAGCAATTGACCTGAACTTATTCATCTTGAAGACAGATGCTAAGGATTTAACACTTCCACATTCTCTTCAAATTAGACCCAGAGCTATTGCTGACTGATGCAGGATCATGTAGCTTTGAGTATCCAATTCAGTCAGATCCTGAGGCCATCTTTTTAGAAACACTTCCTGATGTAAAGACGCTTTAACCCACTCATCAGTCATGCTTTTGACAAGATAAAGTCAAAAGAGTACAGTCTGTAGTGGAGAAGAACAACTTCAAAGTCTAACCTGCAGACAGCACCCATATTCTGTAGTGATTCTTGCATGAAATGAGATGTTGATTGTTATTTAGTGCTGTATCTGTGAAATAATGAAATAGTATTGTCACCAGTTGGAAACAATAGACCAAAACATGTGTTTTGCTAAATTTGCAGCTAAGCAACTGCATGGAGGATGTTTATCTTTATTTTGCCCAAAGCAGGAATGAAATTACCTGGAGGAATAGTTCCTATGCCACAAGAATATTCTGGATCGAAAAGGTGGAAAAATAATAAAATTCCAAAATTAAGATAACAATCACACAGTAATCTTCATCACAAAAGATGTTAAAAATCTGCAGGAATTATTCAAGTTTAAAATTAATCTAGAATTTTTTTAATGTATGAAAATGCATGGGAGATATATTTAAATAAAATAGGTAGTGTTAGCTTAGAGTTTTCTCACAAGCGTAGAAATTACTGTAGCAGAGAAAGTGTCAGTCTAATCTAACAGGGGCCAATAGTGAATTGCATAAGAACAAGTGTTCAGTGATGCTTCATCAGATTTCTTTGAAAACCCCCAACAATTTGCAGTTCCCTTGGATCAAATAAAAATATGTTTCTTCTGTTCTCAGAACAGACTTTAAGTAGTTTCATGTTACACCTTTGTGACTAAGCAGGTGAGAAGTACATTATTTGGAACAGATCAATCCTTTGGTTTTGTATAAAAATTTTTATGGCTTTCCTTTAGTAAAATGACCAATTAATTTTACAATCCCACAGTCTCCACACTCTATCCACTAAAAATAATACACAAAGATCATCACAGAATTCTGTTATTTTTTTGCATTGTTAGAGCTGCATTTTCCTTCCTGTCCATTCCTTCCTTCCTAAAGCAAACTCCAAGTTACAAGGGGAAAGGAAGGAATTTCTCAGCCTCTGTAATGTGAATTTCTTCAGAGGCTGGAGCAGTTGAGGATGAGATGTGCATTGCTGGGCCATGTGCTGTTCCCATGTCATCCAGGCTCTTCAGGCACAAATTCACACAGCAAAACTTCATCTTCTCTGTGGTCCAGTCTGCTAATCCTGCCTACACCCATGGCCATTCTAGCTGGACCCCATTCTGGTCACCAAGAATGCTTTAGTGTGAAACCAGCAAAAAAGTGTCACAGAGTGACAAGGGCAAAAGGAAAACATGGAAAACCCTCACAAGACATGTCACTCTAGAGAGGGAGAAAGAGGAGCACAGCTAACTGCAACACCTTCACAATAATAATGCACTCTGTGGTCTCATAGCCCTGAATGCCTGCAAAGATGAACTTGCAGAATTGCCTGCCATGAAGTCAGAGTGAGGTTTCGCCAATTAATTACTTCTGAAGATTTCCAAATGCATTTAAGAGTAATGGTATTGACATCAAATTCTCCTTTCACGTTTCTATACCACGTTGCTCATTAACTGTGCAGGCTCTTGAAAAGAGGATTGCTTACCCAGGGACTGAGGGGAAAATTTGGTTGAGTGTAAAAATGCTGTTTTGTGACAGTAGAAACTAGTTGTGAACTCCAGTGGAATCCTGGACAAATCAAATGGTCAACTGCAGTGTTTACATTTGGGATTGGGACCATACATTAAGTTAAACTGTTTATTATTTTTATTATTTTTGGAAGAAAAAGTTTCATCATTATACTTTTAAGCAGTAATTCACTTTAAAATTAAATTAAAATTTGGCAAGAAAACAGAATGTTTGACATTGAGGGAGATAGAAACAGGAGGTTTTAACAACAAGGATTTCCATTTAACTTTTGCATTTGCTGTGCACTGGTTTAGAACTGAAACATAGTCATATTGAATGTCTGGCCACAAAAGGTCATGCTGGTTCCACACAAGCTCTAGTCTTCAACATTTTTTTCAGACTAAATTGATTTTTAATTGATCTTGGTTTTTCCTGTTACTTCAGAAACATCATTTCTCAGTGGCAAGAATATGATAGGCAATTTGTAAATGCAAAGATCTGAAGAAAGAGAAGGGTAAAATGCCTTGGAACATTTTCTTTCATTTTCTTTAAAAAGATATTCCATGGCATGTATTACGTGAACAAATAACAACAGCAATGCTTGTCCTAAGAAGACAGAAAAATTGATTTTTCTTGGGTTTTTTTATGTTTCTGCTCATGTTTTCAACCCCAGCCACTGCTGTAATAGCCAAGTGTTTGAGCTTTGACCTGAACAATAGCATTTCACACTTGGAAAGATCTCTATACCAGCCTGTAGGAAGTCTCTGCCACCATGCCTCTGGATACAACGCTTGTCCAAGGAAAAAATGTAATAACTGTCAAAACTGACGTAGGTATAATGGATCTGCTCGTTGGTTAGTGGTTTATGCTGCATGTTTCTCAAAACACCATTCAGATTTTTACAATGAATGCCTTTGTCTGAAAGAAAGGCAGGAGGCAATATAGGACCAGGCAGCTCAGCCCTTGCTGGACACATCCATCGAAGTGAAGAGCTTTTCACTGTTCCAGGAATCAAGCAGAATTATGAGAGAAAAAGGTCTCAAGTTGACCAGGGAAGGCTTGGATTGGATATTAATAAAAATGTCTTAACTGAAAGAGTGCTCAGGCACTGGAACAGGCTTCCCAGGACAGTGGTGGAGTCATCGTTCCTGTAATTGTTGAAAGGACATGTAGATGTGGCACTTCAGAACATGGTTTAATGGTGGGTTTGGCACTGTTGCATTAAGGGATTGATTTGATGATATTAGAGGTCTTTTCCAGCCTAAATGATTCCGTGATTATGTGATTAATGAGAAAACTCACAGTTGTTCTGTGGGAGTCTTAAGTATAAGTTTGGTGGTCAGTGCTAGGATTAAAAAAAATCACTGCTCATGTCAATCTACACCAATTCTTTTCCATTTTGTTGTCCAGGATGACATTCTTTTTCTAGATCCGTGAGATTACTTTTTTCTTTTGGCAAGTTACTTATTAGAGACTGAGAAAAATGGGAATACTTTTGATCTCCACAGATCTTTCCTCTAATATGTTATGGGTTTACACCTGTACCAAAAGCTGATTATATTTGTCCTGATATGCTGATGGGGAGGGACCCAAACATGTGTGTGGACTCTTCTTGGTTGCCTGCTTATCTCTAAACTGATACATAGGTGCTAATAAACAACTTGCCACCTGGTTCCTCTTTTCTGGAATGACACTTATAGAGAGACAGAAAAAAAAATCCACCAGACATGAAGGGGAAGGATGTTGATCTTTCTGGGACATTACTTGGAACTTTTCCTACTCTTATTCATGGCTATTCCTATTATTTTTATATTCTTATTCCTTCTATTATTTACTGTCCACTGATGAAAACAAGGCTGCTCAATATTCTGTTTCCCTCCCTATTCAGTATTTTTTCCTTACAACTCTCATAAATTATCACCTCTCAAAAATGCAAACCATGATCAAAACCAACAGAAATTCCTCCTATTTTCTTCAGTGGAATTTAGATGAGCACTCTTTTGAGCAACATGTGTACCCTTCTGTCTCTGATCTAGACCATGTGCCTTCCTAGGAAAAAAAAAATACTCACAGAACAAGGTTTCTCAATATATAATTATCCAGAATTATATAACTGAGTTATATGATGATTACTAGGGTATAAGTCTGTAAAAAAAATTTAGTTGAGTTCTTGCAATGCTTAGCACTTCACCTGCAGCCTCCAGATTTCTCCATGGTAATCTGGAGGTCCAAGTTATGAGGGGAAAAGTGCAAAAGCCATCTGAAGTAGACCATGCTGTAGACAGGATGAGATGCACAAGTCAAAATTCATTGCTTCCCAGCCTGAAGACCCCCACTAACTCACCCAGAGTCAAGCTGTTGACTCTGATAGCAAAATCTCCTTCAGTGAAATCTACTTTGGGATCCTTCTGATGCTGCCATGACCAATGGAGGTAACAAAGCTGAACACAAAATAATCTGATCCTGATTGAGGTTTTCCAGCTAATGACAGTCCAAGGGCAGAAGCAGACTATTGATCTGTTCAGCTTCTGTGCATTTTCCATCTCAGATACAGGTATTTGGCATTTTTATGTCTGCCCATGGGGGCCAGTGATTGCCAGTGCCTCCCCACCCACCACCCAGGCCAGGTGGTTTTGTGCAGGAGCTGACCTTAGTGGGGAGCTGGCTGTGTAAAGACGGCAGCTCATCCATCACAGCCTGCGCAGGCTGTCAGCGTTGCATTTAATCTCACTTGTAATTTTCCAGGGGAGGTTTGCAAAAGCCACAAACAGAATCCTAATGCTATATAATGAGGTTAGTAGCCAGTGAATGCTTCCCCTCAGGAGGAAGCTGGGTTGTGCTCTGGCTGCCCTCAACTCTGCAGAGATGGGAAATTCCCAATTCAGCCTACACTCCCATGTGCTGTCCACGTGCTGTTGGAACAGGTACATGTTTTCCAGACAAGATTCAGTTATATGTTGTCACAGGTATACTCCCCTCTCAACTCACATGTACTCAGAATCTTACACTTTACTAAAGCAGACTTTTCCAGCCAATGGCATATCTTATGTATCCATGAGGCTTCATCCCCATTTTATAGATTTGGGAGATCTTGCTCATTGATAGCACTGCAAGCTTCAAGTCCTTCTGTAAATCCTGATCAAAACCCCACTCAGACAACCACAGTTTTTAAAAGTCTGAACCAAACTCAGGAAACTTCTGTAACCTCTGAAATTTTAATTTTCTGTTATGTTCACTACACTTATCTTCCACCTTCATTCCCTTCTTGAGGTTTAGCAGCACAGAAATTAGCTAAGTTGGAATCAATACGACCAGAATTATACTCTTGGAAACAATGCCAGATTCAATCAAGAAGGGTTACTCTAAGGATGAGATATAAAGCTCTGCTTCCCAGATATATATTCAATAGAATGACCTCTCTCCCTGACCTGTCTGTCCATGTCATGCTGACAGATCATATCTTCCACTGATACAGACCCATGGAAGCTGCAATTTGTCAACAAGTCCCTGGGCTGTCCAGATCTGGAATGGATTTCTATGATATAGTTTCTCTTCTGGCTATGAGATGGGAACAGGCTAAATCCCCGGAATTATGTGGGCCTCAGTCACCTCATCAAGCTTTATCCCTTGTTTCTCATTCCATAGGTGTCTAGCCCCTTGACCGAATGATGAACCGAGAGAAAAATGTGTATTTTTTCCCTAGCCACCTATTTATATTTACAGATTCTTCAGCAAGCAGATTAGTTAGATTACTATAGCTGTATTCATTGGTGCTGGAAGCAGTAATGATAATTATTACAATGTTATATTAAAAAAAAATAAAAATGTTTTCAGCCTTGAAGCTGAAAAACATCAGCTAATCATCCTGAAATTGTTTGTGCCAGGTGTCCTCCTCATGCTGAACTAGCTCTTAAAATTTTGCTGGAGCAGTTAATCAGCTCCTGAGGGCAAGATTTAAGAAAAATACCATGCTTTAAAATGAACTATCACCATTAATAACTTTAATGTTATCTCTGTAATTTGGCAGGAAACTGGAGTCCAAAACCAAACTTTTCTTACTCTTTAAAGAAACCCGGCCAAATTTGGCCGAGTTGCTAACCTCCAGCCACAAAGATATTGGAAGGAAGTTTTCCTGCATTATTTAATTCTCCTGAGTATTCTCCATTTCCCACAGCTCTTAGCAGTCTTGTTTCATTACAGAGCATAGCATGTCTTCCCTGCAGTTATTCTTCCTTATAGGATGGAGAAAGCATATTTTTAGTCCAAGAAAAGGGAAAAAAAAAAAAAAAAAGCAAAAGTGGAGCAAAGGAGGAGCAAGAGGAGAAAAGTGGGGTAAGACTAGAAATTCATATAGGAAAAGAATAAGCAATTTTTAATTTGAGTATGATTGAACTGGCATCCTAATGTATGACCTTGCAATTATTTAACATAAGTATATTTTGGTTCATGTGGATTTTTTCTTCTTCTTAGGTAATGTATATATAAATCTTCATTGAAACTGCATCTCTGAGCAATCATTTGCCTAGAACTGCAGTATCTTTAATAAAATTTCAAAAATTCCTCCTTCAGCTCAAACAAGGCATAGTAAGGGAAAAAAAAAGTCATTATAAAGTCCAAAATAAACCAAAATGGTCTTCTATTCAGACAATCAATTTCTCAATGGTGCCCAATAGACTTATTGAATCATGCACTTTGCTTACACAGCAGCCCAGAGAAAAACAAGAACCATATTGCTACCCATCCCTTTTTGCAAAAGGTTGGCAATTATAGCACTTGGAAAATGGTAACCATCTTTCATTGTGTCAGTAAGTATTACTCAGGTTGGCATACAACCTCCCTGCTTATCCTCACAATATTCTTAATTAAATTAAGATTGTACCTGGAGCATAGAGGCCTGAACCTTGCAAATGCTACAAAGTTTGCAACTCGATGCAAAAGGTGATGATGAGGAATTTTGAGCTCTGTATTATGCAGGTACATGCTCTGTACAGATTTACCTCATGGCTGGAATGAACCAATTTTCTGTTTAATCCCAAATCCTGTTTCTCACCATATCCAGCCTTACACATAGGTGGAATAAATGCAATGAGGTGGTGTCATAATTTAATCATAAAGGGCATTTTCTTAGGTATGAGAGAACGTGCTTGTATCTTGAGTCACAGGACTTTATTTCCCTAATAAAGATAAATGGGATTTTGGATGCATGAAGCTAGAAATCAGAAAGAAAACAAAACCACAAATACAACAAAAACAAAACACTAAGATGAGTCTTGTGATAGACAGTAGCAATTGGGACTTTTCACAGCCTATTATGTAGCCTTTCACAAGGCCATCTCAAAGTACTGTTTTGCCTTTTCATAAGGATGTTTGCAAAGTGACTTGAATAAATCATGATATGCAAATATAAATAAAAACAAAGCCTGGAATTTCTGACCTAGAATTTAAATAGGCACCATGCATGCAATTCATACAATTCATTTATTCAGATTCATTTCCAAATACTGAAAATAAAGTCTGCTGGCTGGGAAGCTGGGTTAACATTTAGAAGCTCACAGGATTTGCTCTGTGTTTTGCTGTGGATTTTCTGCACGTTATTAGATGAGATCTCAAAGTGTAAAAAGTACCTTAAGTGGCAGGCATGGCAGCCCTTATGATAAGCATTTAAGCTTTACTTGATGCACACATTAATCAGCATTCTGAGCACCCTTCCATTTAGCAGGCTGGCAGGTCAAATGCCAAGAGGTAGTAGCCAATATGGAAATTTCAGAAAAAATGATCCTTGCTTCAGAAGTCAGTGAAAAAAGCTGTCTTGTTTCCCTCTAGGCTTGTGCAGTTCCTCAAAATGCATACACATTTCCCACATACTCTACAAGAACAATAAGTACACCAGGCCATTTAGGGAAGATGAGCTGAAAAACAAATAGATTTTGGATCTTCATATAGTTCAGGTATGAGCTCAGTGACAGGATTACAGCCTGCAAGGACCAAAACACTCCAAGTCATGCTCAGAAATTAATGTGACTGAGAAATATTAGGGTAGGAAAGCAGGTGTGCTTAAAGAGTCAAGTTGCCTCCAGGATTAGATTAATGCTCAACAAGGATTTTCTGAGGCCTTAATTCTTTGTAAGTCTTTCTAGTCTTCCATTCCAGCCTACAGAATAAAAGTACAAGCACTGTCAAACCAAAGGATTACTGTACTAAAGAGAGGAAATACATGGAAAAATTGATGCATCAGAATTAGGGACACAGCCTACTTGTGCAAATTAATTTTTCCAGTCCACTCTATTAAAATACCTCATGAATTCAGCCTGATCCTTTCACCCTTGAATCTTATCTGCTGGATGCTGTCAGATTATTTTCCTGGTCAGTGATTTGCAGGATCTAAGAAGCCAGACTATACATATTGAAATGTTTTCATGTTGATTAATGTTTTGTGCATTAGGCAATATTTATGGAATTTTCTTTTCTTTTTAGGTCTCAACAGAAGAAGGAATGAGCTTAGCCAGAGAATATTCCTGCTCCTTTTTTGAGACTTCAGCTGCTCTCCGTTTCTACATTGATGATGTCTTTCACGGATTAGTGAGGGAAATTCGAAGGAAAGAGTCCTCACTGTCCATGATAGAGAAGAAGATGAAGAGGAAGGATAGTCTGTGGCGGAAACTGAAGGGATCCCTGAAGAAAAAAAAGGAAAGTACAACCTGATGGCAGTTCTCCATGAGCCACTCATCAGGAGCTGACCACAGTAACCTGTAATAGTTCAAAAAGGCAGCATTGACACAGCATCTTCCAGGCCAGGTCCTGGAGTTCCTTCCCTTCAGCTCTCACACAGAAGTTGCTCCTTGAGAGCCCAGTTCATGGTTTCCCTGTGACTCTTCTGTTCTATAGTGTCATTTAGCATACCCTCTCATACCTTTTCTTCAACTGGGTGGAGAAAATACTGTGTTTTTTAACATGTGCTCCATGGCTGGTCTTCAAATGCTATGAGTTACGCCTGCAGCCAAGGCAGAACCAGCTTACACCAGCTCTAGGGCAATGGATGCACTCATTGCCTCCTCCTCTGCATGCACAGGTCATTTTACCATCCCAGAAACGAGTGACATTGATGCCAATGGACATTTTGACTGTTTAAGGACTTTGGGATGTGACCTTCAGCTTTGCATTCCCATGTAGGTGTAGGGTTAGGTAGAGTGTGCTCGCCTGCACGCCCGTGTCTGTGTGTGATCCTGTCTGTGAGCCAGGCCCAAAGGGAGCCCTGGGGACTCATTCTGACCCCGTGCTGCTCCATCCCCATGGTGTCCTGCCAGTCAGCAGGCAGGTTTTACAAGCACCAGCCCTGCAGAGGCTACAGGGGATCTGTAATTGCCAGGGCTGGCTGGCAGAGGTGCCATGTCCTACAGATGTGCTTGGAAATCATGCAAGAGTTTGTGTTGGAAAGGAACTTTTGAAGCTCACCTGGTCCAAAGCCCTGCAGTGAACAGGGACACCCTACACTTGATCAGGTTTCTCAGAGCCCTGTTCAGCCTGACCTTGGATGTTTCCAGGGATGGGGCATCCACCACAATCGGGGCATCCTGTGCCAGTGCTTCACCATCAGCCACACTCCCCAGTCCCCCCAAGGAGCTCACAAATGCTCTGTCTGTCCAATGAGTCCCAGAGCCCTCTCTGGAGCAGTGCAGCTCTGTCCCAGCATGTAATGGCATCTGTAATGTAGCATCCAGCCCTTGACTTACTAGAGAATTGCATCAGCTCAATCACCATTGCTCACAGTCCTTGACCATCCAACTGAGCCACTTGATTAAGCAGTTGGATAAGTCTTTTTAAATATTCCTTTTTAAAGCTAGCATGATGTAGAGCATATGCTCTTAAACATTTTTCCCTCTGGAGTTCTTTTAATGTTGTTGCTATTTATAAATTTTACAGATAGAATATGCATAAGTTTTGTCAAAAATAAAGATTGTGATTTCCATGGAACCATACTAGTAGTCAGTGTCATTTGTGTCTGTGAGTGATAATTGATAGAACAAAAAGTATGTGTCTTTGTTATTATGTGCTCCTTTTTCACTTTTTTTCTATGATTATTTTGCAGAGTTTCAACCAATTAGATTTTGCATAGTCTGGGTGGGAGTGGATTTGTTTTCCTCTGTAAAAACTTGTAAAGGTTATGGTATTGTGAATAACTTTAGTTCATTAAAATCTGATGTTTGGTTCTCTACTCTCCCTTTCTTTTCAAGGGAGATATTTTGTGACTTGTCAAAAATCCTTCATCAAAAGTAATGCTTTGCTGTATGTTTTTAGATCTTATGTGGCTATATTTCTATTTGAGAAAGAATATTTTGGAGGAATACAAACACATATACCCATTCAATGCAAATTTTTTGTTTCCTGCCTCTGAAAGCTGAAGTCTGCATTTATGCCACTGCAATTACTATTATTATTTTATCTGTATTGCCACAGAAATTTTAGGTCAAGTGTCCTAGAGATGAAAAGATGCACTTGTCCAAAGAGTTTATGAGCTAAGTATTGGTGGAGGGACAACGAGAGGCTGCACTGAACAGATGGCAGCTATGAGACAATAAATAACAAGGGGAAACATCTGTGTTTGTTCCAATCCTGCACACTGCACAGAGGGGAACAAAGCAGTCATTCCCTGTGTAAGAGAGCATAGAAATTACCACCCTGAGAAACCTTGAGGGATGGTCTTTGTTTTTCAGGAAGATGACTGAGTTTTGAGTCGATTGAAAATCATTTAGTGTCTGTTATGTCATTTCACACTCCCCTTACTTAGGGACAAATAATATCAACATGGACTTGGCTTTGCATTTTGAGGGGTACCTCATTACAAGACAGTTTGCAAGACAAAGAAAGAAAGCAGAAGCCAGCATAGATACAGTCTATTATTAAGTCTTAAATGGATTAACTTGATTAAATATAACCACTCACTGGCATTAAGGTCATCTAGCACAGAGCAACATCTTTCTGTACTGTTAAACTCTCTTAGCCTTCACAGCAGGGTTACCACACACAAGCTGCTCTTGGAAGTGATTCCTAGACTGTGCCAGGTTCTTCACCATGCTGATGAGTGGGTCAAAAAAGCGCTGCTCTTCTGTAGTCTGAAATCAATACAGGCATCATTCTAACATTTTGTCAGTAGGGATGTGCTACGGTGTCTCCTGGGATATGTTCAAATTAGTGGTAGAAACACAGGTTGCATCATCATATTTTCAGATGTAGCAAGCCCATGAGAGCTCCAGGTTCTGTGTGTCTTCACAATCAGCCCCAAAATGCTCATTTTGAAAGGCATTTGGTACCAGGTTAGTCTCTTCAGGAAGAATGAGATCTCATACCCTCTGAGGATATTCTGCTCCATCATATATGAGCAGTTTCAGGCATTGAATATATCTTAGGCAGAAAAGTCTTATCTTATTTATCTCCCTCCATTGTGATCATGTAGAACTTGAGGATGACATCCAGTCATTCAGATCCTCTCTTTGGTTAATACAGAGAGATGGCGATTTTTCCCTTATGGCATGGATGGTTAGCACATGGTGAATCCCCCTGCACTGGCTGTCTCTTTCCAGTGACTACATTTCACTTCACAAAAACCAGACCAGTCCTCCAGCTAACATTTTGATGTCTAAATTCAGGTAGGAAAGACTCCATCAAAGATTTTTTCCACTCAATATCAACAGCAGAGAATAGTTCTGCAAATGCTAGGCATTGAGCCTTGTCTCTCAAACACCACACCATCCTTTACTTCTAAATTGCAAAAGTAATTCTGATTTACCATGACCCAATTCCTCAATAATCTATAATGCTTAACCTCAGTTAATTGAGCAGTACTGATGGAGGTTAGAGTCAGTGAGGATAACATAAGTCATAACTGCACAAAAGGCTGGGTGCAGCTCTTTTACCTAATTAATCTCTTTGATTCCATCACAGAAGATTGTATTTAGCTGTCAGACCCAGCTGACCAAGAGAACTAAAAAACAGCAGCTCTGTGTCTCAAGACTTTTCTATGTCTGACTATTCTCTCATCTAATCGTGTACAGAAGATTTGAAGAAGGAAACAGATAATTTTATTTTGCTGTGTTGCCCACACTCCCATGAAGGTGGCAGCTATAACTCATTCCACCATCAGACTGTGTTGCAATTGGACCATAATTCAGGTTCCTACAGGAATATAATTAAAGCCAGCTAATAAATAAAATAAAGTAATAACAATTTGCAAAAGTATCCTTGGTGTCTCTCAGAAATACATAATATATGGCAGTTAATTACCCTTCTTCACAGCTGTGGCAGATCAAATGTTGCCTCTCGTTGAGAAGTGATCTGGGGAAGGCTGTAAGTCAAGGTGTAATATTGCAGAACTTAAGTTTTACGTTGTACATGGCTTTGGCACACTAGTCTTAGAACTCTTGTGCAAAATCTGTTCCCTCAGACTGGCAGTTCCTAACTATGCTAGCAATCTGATGTCTATACAAATTATTGAAAATACTTTCTTTACACACCCGAAAAATGTTTTTTGAGACTGACATGTAAGAATGCACAGCTAGAATGAAAAGAACTAGTTATCTTTATTTTGTCCACTAAATATATAACATATTTAAATATATAGGCAATATACATACGCTATAATATATATAGTTGCTGAATGTCTCTTATTTGTAAGCTTAGATATTTGAGCCCTCTCTCTATCATGACAGAAAAAAACCCCGCAAAAATACAAAACAACAATAACAAAAGACATGCAGAAAGCAAAAGATGGGGCTCAGCAGAACTTAAGGTCTCATACTGAAGCTTTAGACCCCACAACTGTGTCAAATTCTTCTCCCAGGTTGAAAATTTCTCTTGGTTTGTGACAAACAAAATAGCTGCAGTGGGTCTTCTTGTAGAAACAGTAAACAAAGGTATCTGCTGCAGTCACCTCAGAAGTTGACACTGAAATAACAATGAGTGTTAAACTGAAAACTGTCCATGTGTTTCATATAAATCACAAAAGGTTGATGGTTGGCTCCTAGAGCTGGCTATATGCACTAGTGTTGGCCTGAATTTGTACTAGCAATCAAAAGAAGGATGTCTAAAGTAGACAATTATGCTAATATAATTCAATTAAGTATACTTACAGCAGTTAGTCATATTTAGACATTCCCTTTAGGGAATCTTACTTATGCAAGTGTGCATCACACACTGCTCCTTGCTTATGACTCTGAAAAAAATCCCTGAAAATTAGCAGAGGAACGGCAAAATCACAGAATGTGGCTTTAATGGCATTATGAAAATCACTGTTCTCATAACTTTTAATGGCAGTTGAATGGAATGGTGTCTTAGACCAGATCAACTTCACTCAGTACAATTTCTAGCTTGATCTGCCCCTTCAAGCAAGTGGAGTTAGGATGTCTGCCTGGCAAAATGATTTGTAATGGGGATGGCATTGTCTCACAGATGCTGTGAAAGTCACCCCAAGAGGCATTGCCCTGCACCTCTAGCCTGATTTATCACTCCCTGATGCTCTTGGTTCTAAACCTCCTCAATTTGAGCTCTCCAATTTTGTTACATCGCGCTGAATTATGGGGTTGTTTTGTGATGAGGACAAATGCTCACTCAAGAGCACCAAACTCATTTCATGATCTGAACTCTTTCCCCAAGAGGTAATAAAGACGAGAACATCCAAAACCATTGCATCACCTGCTGTATATCTTCTGTCAATAGATAATTAATGTGACAATTAGATTTTCCCATTGTCGCACTTTGTCATGCATCATTTTCTTACAGTGCTTTTGGACTTACAAGTATTTCAAAAGCTGTGTGATCAAGCTAGAAAGTCATCATTTTTCATGGTGCTCTTGGAACAGAATTCCAGTAAAAGAATAATTTTAGGAGGATAAAGTAAAGCAGGTCTTACAATAATCTTATGTTGGCTCAGTTGTGTAAAAAAAGCCTGATATTATTTTACCTTATAGATTCGGTATAATCAATAGAAGAGAAAGGCAGTCAATTTCACATCTATGAAATTCACCAAAGAAAAATCTTATATATTTATGCTCTTCCTGCATTCTGCAAACAAGATAGTTCGAAATTATTTTTTCTGGAAAGAGAAAATCAGGATAAAACTAGCAGATTAAAGAACTTTACTGTAAATAATAGCTGTGACTTCATTTAGCCCATTCAAAAAGTTTCTTATGCATTTCCATCCATTTGTTTTTCTCTAATCCCAAAACACCAAGGGTAACCTATCTGTCAAGCTCTGTCCAGATAAACTCTTATTGTTATAAGGGCATGCACATGACAGGACAAGGGGAAATGGATTTAAATTGGAGAGTAAATTTATAATAAATGTTTGTTTGTTTGTTTGTTTGTTTGTTTAACCACAAGGGTGGTGAGGTTCTGGCACAGGTTTCCAAGAGAGGCTGCGGCTGCCCCATCCCTGGAAATGTCCAAGGCCAGGTTGCATGGGATTTGGAGCAGCCTGGGACAGTGGAAGGTTACCCTGGCAGGCAGTTGGAATGAGATGAGCTTTAAGGTCCCTTCCAACCATTTTATAATCCTATGATTTTAATTAATTTGTTCTCTTGAATCAGCCCCAGCTATTTAAAAGACAGCCTCAAATGCTTTTGACAAACCAAAGACACAGAGTCTTCTGCCTTCTTCATAAGTTTCTCATTAATATTCACATTGAGGAGAAAGAGCAAAGTTTTCCCTGATAAAGTTTTGTAAAGTCACTCAACTTTGTGAATAAAAACTGAATTTGCCTCCACTGCTAGACACTGCTGACTAATCACGGATGCCTCTTTATGTAGGACACTGACTAAATATGCTTGAACACATAAAACATTCAGCCAGCATAAGTGGGCAGCTCCTCTGAAGGCAGTGGAAAATCTTATGGTTGATTCACATCCATCTCCAGAACAAAATTGCACATTATGGCATGATAATGAGTATACTTCAATCACACAGATGATTATGAGGTTTCTGTCACTGAAAACTTACAAAATCCATAACCCAAAACAAGACAATTTAAGGAAGACAGAATAAACAGATTATTAGTAATGACAAGGATAGGCAGAAGGAGTAGAGGAGAATACAATATAAGTAAATGTAGGAAAATTGTAAAATCATAGAATGGTTTGGCTTGGAAGGAACTATTACAGGTCATCTAGTTCATCCCTCCCTGCTTTAAAAATGGACAACTTCAACTAGATTACTTTTCTCAGAGCGCTGCCCAACTTGACCTTGAATTTTTTCCAGGAATGTGGCATCTACCACCTCAGTGAACAACATGTGCCTCAACTGAACCTGGAAAGCCTTACAGCATTTTCCACTCTAGATGAGCCTTAACACCTTTTAGAAGGTGACCAGGAGCAGATAAAATGACAAAAAGATATAAGGCAAGCTCCAGAGATTTGGTTCAAGTGCACACACCATAGGAGTTTGGTGGAGGATATTAAGATAGGATGAGTGATACTAAGAGAAGCAGAAATTGATGATGATTTGCTTCATCTTTCATGTGGATGATGGAATTTGGTTGGCTTAGAAAATGAAGGGGAGAGATCAGAGAAGTTACTACTGCTATGAGTAAGCAAGATGGTATAGAAACATTTTAATGTAAATCAGATAAAAAAGAACACAGCACAGAATGGAAAATTGAGTGAGAGGAACCAATACCAAAACTCAGTAAAGTGAATGGGAAGTTTGCATTTCCTCTCTGTAGCACTCATCCGGTTTCTAATGAGAATCTGCTTGAAGCTGACTATGGGATAAGTTGGTCCCTCACTGAAACTTCTCTAGACACTTAAAAGAACGAATCTCTCTGTGGTTTTTGCTGTCTCCCTGTGCTGTGTATGCTTCAGGAACAGAAAGCAACTCTTTTCAACAGAACAGCTGGGGAAAAAGTAGGATGCTGATCTTTGTACTTTTGGAAGGATAGTAGCAAAACCCTCATTTGTATGCCTCATAACTAATATAAAAGATGGCATGATAGCTCCCTGCTGAAGATTTTAAATGATACTTCAAATATATAGTTTCATCTGGGAGAGCAGCTACCAGTTTGCAACCAGTGCATGCAGATCTTTCGCTGCTGGCTTTTTCCCTCCCACTGTGCTCAGACCAGATGTTAGTGAAAAATGTAGGAACCTGCTTCTGCTCTCCTATTTAGTTAATAGGGTGTTCACTGAATACTCCTAAGTCTTTATCTAGCGTAACTGGATGAAATCCAAGTTATCAGAGAATACAGTAGGGATGTCTTTAAGGAGGCAGATGTTCAAAGGAGTACTTTGAAGAATTTTTTGACCTGTGAGGAGTTGATTACCATGATGTGGATGAAAGATGAGAAGAAAAATAGATGAAACCATAAAGCCTAAGAGAATATGCTGTACCTGCCAACAAAAAACTTCAGAAAGACTTAAGTTATAGAAGCTGTAAAATACTGCTGTGATAAAAGTTCTGAGCCAGGACAGACCTTCAGGGACTGCAGAGAAATTTGAGAACACTCAGTCCTATCTCTGTTCTTTCACCTGATAGAGATTTTTCAATCCACTTGTCACTGAGTAATAAAAATCCTTACAGGGAATCACAGTGGCTCAGATAGATGGGACAGGAAAAGCTATATGGTGTCACAAAAAGATCTTCACTTTTAATGGATAAGGAGGTCTGACTAGTTTGAAGACTGCTCACCATGAGTTAGATTTTGTAAATTAAGAGCCCCCAGCTCACCTTGGACATAAATCAGTGACAATTATTTCACTGATATACAACTGACTGTGCTGTTTGTCAGCCTGATGGTGAAGCACCCTGTCCTCCTTGGCCAGCATCTTCCAGACACTGCACAGAACCTGCAGTGGGCAAATGCTGAACCTCAGGCTCTGGCTTACAAACCTGCTGTTGGCCACCTGTGGGTCTCACCCAGGCTGAAGGAGGAATTTCATCCATCACAACCCCTGGGCTGCAGCAGGTCCTTTCCCCTGGGGTGGGTGTGAAGAGGAGCAGGAGAACCATCACCACTGGGAAGGCATCTGAAGGCAGCTGCCCTTTCCAACCATCCTTGAGCTATGCTGATTAGAGAGTAACAGCTTTCCTTGGCATGTGTTTTTTTCCTTCAGAAAATGTGAGAAGGGAAGAGTTAAATAAAATGTATCTTTTTTACCATTTTAGAACTGTATGTGCTCTTTTTATCTTGCAAAGCAGGGCAGGCACTATGTGATTGCTTTCTTACTGGAAAATATATACCCTATACACCCCAAATATTCTCAGAGACACAGACATATGCAAACACACAGGTGTCCCAACCCCAGGATTTAATTTGTGACCATCTATCATGCAGCCTGCATCTGAAGTAAAATTGTAAAACTAGGGTGATTTTTTTTCCACATCTTTGTACTAACAGAGGAAAGAAAAAAGGATCATATGCTTCATAATTTTACTAATAACACCCACACCATCTATTTTATATGTTCCCCATTGGGTGTCTTTCAGTCATTATTTTCTAAACATAGAAACCATAATACTCTTCTTTTCATTGCAAAGAAATCCAGAAAAAAGTTGCTTAAATTAAATGTATAACTTTAATGTGGCCATATTTGCCTAAAATAAGTACTAAATTTGTTCAAGTGGATCAAATTTGGGTTGCAATAATTCATGGTGAAGACGAGCAAGATATTGGCACTTGGAGTACTTGCATGTGACTTTTCCTAGATATTTTTAATCTCTGTAAAAAAAGTATGCCACTGAAAGTGTGGAGTCTGCTGGGATAACTTTAGGTATGTACATTAATCAGCCTAGCAGAAAAAAGTAAATAGGGGTTCAATATTTGGCTAAGTTCCAACTGTTGAGACACATTAAATGGTAGGCAAGGCTTGCAAGGGAACTGGTAAAGGCCTTTACATTTAGGTCACCTATATTTAGACAAGATAAAGCACTATGTCTTGTCCTACTAAGAACTGTCCTAGATTAATAGATCATTTCTCTACCCAGCTTTCACATTTCTGCAGAGGACTGCTGTGCTGCTGCCTACAAAATAATGCCTGGATTTGAAATAAATTTGAGTGTGATTTAACTAAAAATAAATTGCATTTATCTTTAGAAAATGATAAGATGAAAAGGATAGATGTCTACTTCATTTTGTCCAGCTCACAGTATATTTTGCAGAATACTTTATGGTTCATATTTTGGGTTTCAGCCCTTGCAGTGACTTAGGTAATGAGAATATCACATACCATGGATTTCCCTTTTAAGGGATGAGGCTTTCTGTAGATTTTCAGTTTGGTATATTTCCCAATCTTTTAACTTAATTAAAGGTTTACAATACAAGAGAATATATGTTTCATACTGCATCCAACTAAATGACCCTTTACTGCTGAAGCCAAAGCAGAATTCCCAGAAATCAGATTAAAAGACATTCAGGTATGTTGTCTATTCTCCTTCAAACACTGTTCAGTAGAAACCACCTGAGTCAGAAGTTATATCTGAGAAATCAGTGATTCTCAATTGAGACTCTTCAATAATATTGTTCTGCAACTTGTTTTCCGACCTGTAAAAACTTTGACATCCAAGCAAAAGGCTAAACCATTTGTATCCTGTTAAGTTGCACAAGATCCTCCTGAGAAACCTTGAGAAACACAAACAATTTTCCTCCTTTTTATCCAAAAAATGGCATGTAAGTTCACAAATTTCTCTGCAGAAAACAGCATTTGAACCACTAGAGCTTGATTTCTATAGTTATGTGTGGTCTTTTTTTGCTTCTTGAGGGACACAAGGCATTTGTCTTTCCATAGAAGCAGCTGGAAGCTCTGCACAACACCCTGAGGCATCCCAATAGGATTCTTGGGCAGGTAGGCATGTGTGAGAACACAGGAGACAAACAAAACCCCAACATATGAAGGAGTTTCATTGTGTCCTCTTTATATGGGATGATTCTTGACCCATGCCAGTGTTCAAACAGTGCCAAACCCAACTGAGAAGGTGTAACCCTCAAAACTCTGAGAGGAGTTAGATCACAGAATCCTGGGATGGGTTGGAAGGGATATTAACAATTCCCTCATTCTAAGCCCCCTCCCATGGGCAGGGACACCTTCCACTCTACCAGGTTGCTCAGAGCCACTCCCAACCTTGCCTGGAATGCTTCCAGGGATGGGGCAGCCACAGCTTCCCTGGGCAACTGTGCTAGGGCTCCACCATCCTCACAGACATGCCCATATAAATCCACCCACTCTGTGCCATGGGACCATACACTCTAACACTCTAAAATAATCACTATCCAAAAACCCCAAGCTGTTGTTTTTCACACTGCAAATGGAACAAGTTATCTGACATTTCTCCTGGCAGCTCCTTGAATAAACTTTGAGTGCTTGTGTGACATGTGTGCAGGACCAGTGCAGCCACAAAATCATTACTGACATATTTCCAAGTGACTGCACTATGCCAAAGATGTTTATGTGTCTTTCGTTGCCTTGTAAATACAAAATAAGTTTGAGAGAGTTGTGGCAGCCAGTCTGAGATGTGATAGAAGTTCAGCTTTTTGGGCCATCAGGAAGAAATATGATCAGCCTTTGAGTTTGCAGTTTGAAAACGAATACTACAGAGTCTAGAAGAAACACTGCATTGAGCAAGCTCATTAAAAAAATAAATGGCCTCTCCAATGGACAAAAATGTGTAAAGCTACTCGCTTACTTCAATGAATCTTGAGGTCCTGCTCCACACTGGCTTTGGATCACTCTGCATGCTTTTCTCCAGTAACATTTATTTTACCTTAGGTCTAATTTCCTTATCTGAGCATTTAAATTAAAAACACAGCATTATCTGTGTGGGTTGTATAATCCAAACTTCAGGGATATTTCAAAAATTGTCTCCAAATTCTGCTTTTTCAAAGTCAGTTATAAAATTATCAGGGAATTTGTTGTAGTGATGACTCTTTATGGAATCATGGAATTACAGAATTGTTTGGGTTGGAAGGAACCTTTAAGACCATCCAGTTCCAACCCCATTCCACGAGCAGGGAAATCTTCCACAAGATGTTAGTGGAAGGTGTCCTTTTCTCAGAGGTCAAGCCAAGAGTCGAATAAGGTCACTGTCCAATAAAATATTTACCCCCAACGTACCCCCAAACATGTAAGCAATATAAATATACAACAGTGTCATAAAATAGCAAGAATAATTTTTGGACAAAACAGGAATGAAGCTAAAATGTTCAGGTTTAATAAGTTCTTGGCTTTGTAACTACTTCAATAGGAAGTCCTTTATGAAAAATGAGGGAGGATAGTAAAATTAATTTTAGTATATGGGTTTCTTGAAGGTTTTCTATGACAATACTCTGTTCAGTGAGAATTTTCCTTTGTTTTAATATAGAGTGACTTAATTCTGCATTCTGGCATATATGATTTTTAGAACATAATTTTTGCACAACAGATATAAAAATTACAAATGTGAAGTTATATATGCAGGAAATCAATATATTAACTAGAAATCTGTTATTTTGTGACTGAAAATATTGAAGTGCTTTTTTTTTTTTTTAATTATAAGGAATAATATGCATATTCTTCTTGCATCCAGATAAAGTTTTATCTAGAAAACACTGAAGAATTTTAGTTTTAATGTTCCATTGGAAATAGTGGCAGCCTAGAACACTCCCAAGGATGGGGCAGTCATAGCTTCTCTGAGTGACCTGTGCCAAGGCCTCACCACCCTCACAGGGAAGAATTTCTTCCTAATATCCAATGTAAACTTATTCTCCCTCAGCTTGAGGCTATTCCAGTTTTACTCCTAATCTGCTAAATCTGGTGTCTAAAGTGGGTTTCTATACTTTAATCAAAGCATAAAAAGTGCTGGGAGTTGAGCAATGGGATTTAAAGGCCAGGCCTGAAAAAATAATTGAGGTAGTCACCAGAAAACATTGTTCAGGGAGAGTGTATGAGATCCTGCTCATTTAATAATTTAGGGGGTTGTTTAAAACTCTGAGTTAAACACCTGTATTATTGCCTTATTTAATTGCTGTATTTAATCACCTAAAAGTGTTTATTCTTCCTTGAAGTGGACTGGGAAGAACAGACTGGGATAGCAAATGAAGATCACTCTTGATTCAGGGGCTAAAAGGCAAAGAATTCATCCAACCACTGGCCCAGATTCATGAATATGAGATGGCTCCAAACTCTGCTGTACTCAGAGTCTAGGCATACACCAAACTAAGACAACTGAGGAAGTAAACATAATATGCAACAAAGGAGTTGGGCAAGCATTTTGGTGTGTGAATTTATATTTCTAAATTCCATGGCAGAAATAGAATATTTGCTGCCCTCCAGTTCTCATGCCTTGACTTGGAACATTGTAGTTCCATTCTGCAGCTTCTATCAAAGTTTCAAAAGACATTACCTGGCTGGGCATTCTCCTAAAGAGAAAAACATAAACAGTTAGATCTGAAAATGAAGATTAGAAGCATTTTTAGGATGCTGCTGCCTGTTATAAAAACATGTTTAATTTTTATCAGGTCTCTGCTGTAATTGAGGGACTGACCAGTACTAGCAGTTACATAAAACCACTATCTCACTGGAGCAGTAGAAATAATGTTGCCAAGGTGATTCTGTTTTTTGTGATATTCTAAACATATGGTGAGACAAAAACATTATAATACAAAGGCTTAAATCTTGCTGGGCACAAAAGCTTCATTTCAACTCTCAGCTGAGAAACTGGGACTTTCATTACTATGATAATTCCAGGTAAGAAGGCCAAAAATAGTTGATTTTCCTACAGACTTAAAAATTAAATTTCTTGAACAACCTGGAATATCTTAGTACAGCAGCAGGTTTTTATGAAGATAGTGTTCATTAACATATTTGCATTACTGTATGTTTCAGTTAAAAAAAAGATAAAAATTCCAAGTTATGTTGGATTCAGATCAAATCATCCAGGCAAGCTTCCAGAGAGTGGGCTGTTTCCCAAATGGCAGTAATTTCATTAGTATACTTCCTGTAGCTCATCCAACATGCTAAACCAAGCACTTGGTAGTAGATGATGTTGTCTAAATATTTTGTGCTCCTATAACAAGGGTTTGATAAGTGATTTAACTCTGTTTTCACCAAACTAAATAGGTGACTTCCTCTTGACACCAGTATGAAAGGAGTCCAGGCAGGTGCTTTATGCAAGTGCAGTTTAAAATACTTCCTTTGACTGAGTGTATTTTGAGGTTGTCTTTTATTCATCACATCTTTTTGAAGGGGAGGAGAGCAGCCAAAAGTGGACACTGGATAGGAGTGACACAGCTTTAAAAGGATAAAAAAAAATGCTTAAAAGAATCCTAGATTTTATTTCTGATTCACAAAAAGTAAGGACTATGTTAAGGAAATTAGGCACAGGGAAGAATTAAATGAGGAAGATTCACCAAGATGTTGGCAAATTTTTACATCCTGTTGTAATGTGGGAAGCTTTGTGTCTGAAAAGGTCAGAAACCTTGCAAAGAGCTGTTTATAAAAGTCCATCCATTTCTTGTCTCTATCAGCCTAAAATCTTTAGCACCAGTTCAACCTTTTTACTAAATTTGCCAGTTCTGTTTTCAAGTCTTTCTTGTTAATTTCCCTCTTTGGAATAAAACAAGTGAACCCTGAACAAGAACATCATGTACTTCATTGTAATCGATGGCATTATTATCATTATTTCCATAAATTCTTTATGAGCTTATAACTATTTATTTTCCTGCCCCCAGCTCTACCTGATGACTAAGGGACTGTTTAATTATGGGATTTTGCATGATGGGGTTCAGTTGTGCACCTGAATGTGTCTGTCTGTGCACCTCTGTTATGGTGAGTGCTTAAATGCAAGAATATGAAAGAGAGTTTTGGGAGGAAAAAGAGATGAGTCTCAGCATACTTTTTGTCATTGTAAACAATCTTTCACAAATGATCCATGTGTTTTATAAGCCCTAGCTGTTGAATATCCACTGGTAAATCTGCCCTTAATGCATTGTCAGATGTGGGAGCAGAAAGGCAAAATAATAATGATCTTAAGCCATAGATTCTCCACCATGAGAAGTGCAATAAATCTTCTCTAAATAGTTTTATTATTTTCCTCTGTGAAGCACTTCTGCACATTTTTTAATAAATTATTACAGAAAATTGGCGTCCATCTCGAAATTCTGAGTGTCAGAACAATTTATAGAGCAAAACTTCATAGTAATTAACAATAAATCCAAAAATGCAGAGAAAATTCAGCTTTCTCATCACCTTAGCCAAGCATCCTATGTTTCTATAAGCCAAAAACACTCTAATATGTTTTTTATTATCTTCAATGTTGATACAAATAATTACATGGAGTCAGATCTCTTAGGACTTCCAAATTTCAGTCTCATTTTGTTGAGTCCAAAATGTTCAATAACCTTGATTAAATGCAGGCAAGGGATCTGAGTCTGAGACATCACATAATAAAGCTGAGTCAAATATTAGTTCTGCACAATCCTGGCTCACTTTGCACCACCTTTGGGAATGTTTTAAACTATTGCTGCTCAGTGATTCAGTGATTTCTACAGCACTGCTAAGACCACTCCATTAGCATATTTCCAAAACTAGATCCAAAGGATTGTGGAGAATGTGCAAAAGTTCCTGATTTGTGTTTTATTTTCAGGAGGGCAGTTCAGTTCCATTCACACAGAGTTTCTGTTCTGAGTACGTCTGGTTGCAATTCATTACAGTTATTTTTTTCCCATCAGCAAACCCAGGCTTCAAAGGAAGGGAAGGTAATGCAATCTCCTTGCCCAAGAAGGATTGTAGTGGTAGTGGCAGGAATGTCACATCTTTCTTTTTTTCCTAACACCCATTTTGGGCCTTTATTTCCTCCTATCATCCTCTTTTACTCTTTTTTGTTACAGCTAACAAAAACCATCATAGGCCAGCAAAACATCATCAAGATAAGTAAATGTTAGATTAAGTTTAAAATATTTTAATATGCATTGTCTATGTCTACAATAGAAATTAAGATGAGATGGGGAATATTCATGGGCAATGGAAGGTGATTTTCTGTGCTACTGATCTGACAAAATATTTACCAGCTTGCTTTATTCCAGACACCTTGTGTAAGTGACTCTCAGACATCATTTGGCAATTAGAGCA
This sequence comes from Toxostoma redivivum, assembly GCA_013397375.1. Classification (NCBI taxonomy): domain Eukaryota; kingdom Metazoa; phylum Chordata; class Aves; order Passeriformes; family Mimidae; genus Toxostoma; species Toxostoma redivivum. Next base: position 218,375 of record VXBI01008843.1, read on the forward strand.
GTTGAAGGACCTTTCCCTGTAAACAATTAACATATTGCCTCCCTGCTTTTAAAATTTCCTGGGATTGGGATGGGGTATTTGGTTTCTGTTGACCTCCATGTCCGAGAATATTCTCATCACACTCAATATATGATATTGAATTGACCTGAAATTCTCTTACTCTGGATCCTTCTTGACTTCAGCTCTTCACATCCACTTACAAAGCAAAACAAAATGTCTCTGAAGAAGGATCAGAAGCAAGGAGACTTGCTGCCTTGTTAATTTACTTTCTGGCATTGTTTGATGTTGGTAATTAATCTCTTAATTTCTAACAGGGCAAAAATGAATGAAAGAATGAAAAAAATTCAGTGCATATAGATAAACTTTTTGAGCTGTTCCTTGTGTGCTCTGTGTGTGAACAGTAGAGTTTAGAGTGCAGCTAAACTTTAGCTAGAATACTGGCAGGCTTTCTCTCATCTCCCTGCCAACTTAATTTGATGAACCTTGTTAAAATTTCTCTATCTAAGGTACCCACTCTTTCATCAAATATGGTTGCTATTTGGCAAATTGATTTATAAGTTATTAAAGCAGCAGGTAAATCAAAAAAGGCACAGCCAGATGTGCAGCTGTGCAGAGCTGGGCCACACAAGAATTGTTTTAATTAGAAAATCTAGCAAATGACAAATCCTCTTACGGTTTTTATTATCTAGCTTATTCAGAGTCTTTTATTCCAAGATGATAATACCAAAGATTTCATTAGCTGCTTAAAAAAAAGGTTAACATGCCAATGGTGAATTAAAACGTTGTCTTTTAGCTTATGGTTCATACAGCAAAAATTTAAAATTGAAAAAAAAATTAAAAGAAGAAGAAAAAAATAGTGAAAAAATTTTGCTCTGTCACTTATTTTTCTTTGGAAGTCCACAAATGAAGCTCACTAACATCTTCAACTTCTACATCTGGATAGAATCTCTGAAGCTTAGAGATATAGTGATATAGAATATAATATAGTATAAAACAGCTTCAGTAGTCTGTCACACTGTTCACATTCCATCAAAGCTCTTTATAAAGATTTGTCTTGCTCTGGGACTGTAGTGTTAACATGAGTCATTTGGAATTTATCTGTTTTTCTGGTGCCCTCTTAACTGATGAAACCATAGGCAAAGATGCCAAAATCAGATGACGACTAACATTTCAATTTGAACCTAAAATTTCAGAAGTTTTGTGAGATCAGACACAAAGAGCAGCAGAAATAAATTCACAAGAGTAATCTCCATCATCACCCAGATTTATATATAGTAAGACTCTGGAAACTCAAGGATTTTTATAAAGTATTCTATAAACATTAATTAATCACATCTCACTGGAACAACTCTGCGGAGTATGAATTATTAACCTTAGGTTTACACATGGGTGAACAGGCACTTCACTTTAATTTCTCTCCTCCGTGGCAAATTATACTTGTGTTTCAGTTTCTGAATTACCTGTAAGGCTTCAAACCATTAGAAGAGTGTTCTCTCTCTTTTTTGTTTTCTTGGTGCTTTCTTTTTTTAATAAGACAGACAATGCTCTGTAAAATACTTGTAGTTGCCTTTTTTTGTTTTTTGTTTTTTCTTTTTTTTTTTTTCCTTAGGCTAGGGATGAAATAAAACATATAGAAGAAAATGGAAGAAAATAATAAAATTTCAAGAAAAAGGTTAACACAACACTTCCTCAGCTCCACTGGAAAGAAAAGTAAAAAAGTTTGGCATTGTTATCAGACAGATTTGTCAGGTTTTTTAATTCTTGAGAAAGCTGAAGATTTTTAGCTTCAAAAGATGGAGAAACAGTAGTGAAGACATTCTAGTTTCTGACCTACTTCCATCTATATAAGTAACCCAGAAAAATTAAATTTAATTCTTATTATTTCAATTTTCTGAACAGTTTTGAGGGGGAAATGTATTTATTTATTTCATTATAAAAATAAATCTATCAAAGGAATCTATTCTTTGTTGATTGGTCTGCTAGTTTATATTAATAATAAATTCTCCATCTTCAGTCCTGCGCATATGTGATATCACTCACAGTGAGCCTGGCACAAAATCTTTGAGGTCATTGTGCAATGGGTAATAGATAAAGTGTTAAAACCAGCAAAACTTTGGAGGCTGAAGGCCAACAGGAATTTCAGTGGAAGTTTCTCACACCTGAAGTTGCCTGAATGAAAGCCAGGAAGATTTTCAAATATCTCTGGACTCACATACACCACTTTTAACCCCAGAAACAAATGTGTGCTCATTCTTGGGACACTCAGTGAGCCCAGTGGTTTGCAGCTGCAGAGCATTTGCTTCCTGTCTCCTCTGTTTGTGCTCAGATATCCATGATGATAATTTGTTCTGCAAGTCTGACATTTCCCAGATGTGTCAGGCTAATTGTGAGTGTGTAGAGTTCTTTTCCACACATGTTGGGCATATGTTCCAAATTCTTCCTTATCTGGCAGCCATACTGAATAAATTTTTCCTCGTGGAGAAAAATATCCAGCCAAACAATAGAATTTCCATTCATGTCCAGTTTTTTCAGATAGAGGGGGAAAAAAAAGGCCAAACATAAAACTATGCTGCTGGAAAATTCCTGTCTTTCCTGACTTTGTGCTCCTCATCTTCAAGAGAGCCTAAAAACCTTCTGGAACTCATTGGTCAATATTGCTATTTAGGGCAATATGCTCCTGTGTGCCTTTATCCTCTGTCTTAGATTTAGCACAGATGGGATAAACAATACCTTTTTTTTCAGTTTTTACTGCAAGATATTACAAAAAAAGGACGGTCCTAAAAAGAAGTGCAATGAATGTCACTCTGTCCTTTATCCCAGATGTGGATGAGCTGACATATCCTGGGACTAATCATTAATATGTCCTGGACAAATGAACAAGAGGTACCAAACTGTGTGGAAAACCCAAATAGATCTGCTCATATCATCCAGTAATACCAGCTGTTGGCAGGTATTAATCATTGAAATGATCCACAAAATCTGGGCCAAGGCACCTCAGGGGACTTGTGACAATAATTGATATTTTTGGCTGACCTCCATCTGTTCCTTTAAACTTGAAATTTGAAAGACTTTCCTCTGCCCTTGTTTACTAGCAGTTGGTTTCATCCACACACAACGGTGAACTTTCCCACTGATGGATCAAAAACCTTCTGACATAATGGTATACTTGCAATTTCTGCTAGGTAGATTCTATCCAAAGTCCTAGTGTGTCTCCCCTTTGTAATTTTCTGCTACTGGGTCAGATTTGAGCAATTTTCAAACCTCAATGGGATGGCCACAGTGAAGAGTGCTGCCTGTTTGATTATGCATTTTTTAGCACACACACTGTGCCAGCATTAAACAATTCTAGAAAATATGCACTATAGACTTGACAATTATTGTATCTCAGCGTGTGGCTGTCTGTGGTTTTGATGGTTTCCAAACAATGACATGTGAGCCAGATTGCATGAATAGCCTAGTGTTGTTGAACAGAAGTAATGAGGATGTCAATTGAGACCATTAAATAAGCTTCCCTTAGTCATTTAAAGGATTTATGTAAGTATCTGGTCGTTTGTCAACTTCCTATTACATGGAATGAGTGCCCCATATTTTTGCACCAATGGGTTATACTTGCATGTCCATACAGGAGGAGAGGCAGAAAACATCACTGAGTTCTAGCCATGGTCTTCTTAAAGTCGTTGTGGAAAACAATACAGCAAAAACTATAGATTCAGTTATGGATAAGGCAGTATCTGTAACTAATACTCCTTGTTTCCTATCCACAATTATCTAAATTTCATGTACTCTGTGCTCACTGCTGCTGCTGCAGTAACTATAAAACAATAAAACTCCCCATGTAGCATCTAATCACATATACCACAAACCATGCTGATGCATATTTATGCATTCAGTAAGTGCTGAGTCCAAAACACAAACAAAAATACGCAGCACTTTGCCTTTGCAAAGGATGTTTATTTAGAATTTTTTATTTATTCAGCCAAATGAGATGCTGCTGAGTGCAAAATACTTCATATAGTCATGAGCAAAAGACATGTTCCTTAAAGGCTTCACACCGTCTCACACCTGCAGCTGCTAAAACTGAGCCAGAGCCCAGAAACCAGAAAAATCCAGGATCAGAACAGCAATAAGGACAAGAATTTCTTGTTTTTAACCACTTGATTCCCTGAGCACACTTTAGCATTAAACAGGGTGCGGTCAAACACTTTTTGGTTAGCCACCCAGAAAACAAAAAAAAAACCATTATGTATTATTTATTCTTTTCATCATAAAGGTAGTTTTAAAGCAGGTTGTTTATAATAGAACCCCAGAATAGTTTGAGTTGGAAGGGACCCGAAAGATCACCTTATTCCACACCCTGCCACAGGCAGGGGCACTTTCCACTATCCCAGGTGCTCCAAGCCCTATCCAGCCTGGCCTGGGACACTGCCAGGGATGGGACAGCCACAGCTTCTCTGGAAAACCTGTGCCAGGACCCCACCACCATCACAGACAAGAATTTCTTGTATGTATAATCTTAATTTTCCCTCACCCTGTTTGAATCCATTCCTCCTTGTCCTGTCACCACAGTGCCTCATGAATTGTCCCCCTCCAGCTTTCCTGGAAGCCCCCTTCAGATACTGAAATATTTCTACAGTATTTCCATGGAGCCTTCCCTTCTCCAGGCTCAACAGCCCAAATTTCTCAGCCTGTCTCTCACAGGGGAGGTAGACTAGTCCCCTTGTCATTTTTGTGCCTCCTCTGGACTTGCCCCAGCAGTTCCATGTCCTCATGCTGGGAGACCCAGAGCTGGAGGCAGTACTGCAAGTGGGGTCTCACTAGAGAAGAGGGGGAGAGTTCCTTCCCTTAACCTGCTGGCCAGGCACCTCAGGATGCAGTTCATGATTCATTTGACTTTTAAACAAATAATTCATTTGGCTGTCTGGGCAGTCAGTGCACACGGCTGAGTCATATTGGTTTTACACTCACAAACATTCACAAATCCTTCTCCCCATCACTTTTTCACCCAGCCTGTGTGTGTGTCTGGGATTGTTTCAGCCCAGGTTTAGGACCTGGCACTTTGCTATGTTGAACTTCAGGAGTTTCACATGGTCCCCCCTCTCCAGCCTGTCCAGATCCCTCTGGCTGGCATCTTTTCCCTCCCCACACTGTTTTGTATCCTCTGTACAGGTTTCCCAGTCAGTTTTTATATTTCTCTTACACAGACCAGAAAGAATGTGAGAAGAGGTTCATATTCCCCACCAGGAGAGTTTGGAGGGCTCAGATTTCAGGATGCCTTTTCAAGTTTTTATTTCAGCTCCAGACGGATTGAGCTCTGCTCCATGAGTTTAGACTCACAGATGGATGATGACTCATCTCTTAAACTTTTATTTCTTACCTTAGTGGAATTTAACCACAATCAGGTAAAAGATATGTAGCAAACACTACAGTAAAAACCCATGAGACAAAGGCAGGGAAGAGAGTACCAAAAAACCTCTGCACATAAAATAAATTTCTATTTTATTTTCTCTCTCTCTAAGGGAAGAAACAGGAAAATGAAGTTTTCTAATAAAGAAAAGCTGTATTTCAAGATGTATTTGAAGATCATCCAGAACAGATGATCTCTGAACAAAGTTCATTATTTTCTTCTCATTTTATGAAAAATACTAAATCTACACTTCCTAACATGATGTAGTTATTATCACCAACTTCTGATGCAAAACTAAAGCACTGAGAGATTATATTTCTAGCCCAATGTCACAGTGAAGATTTCTTTCTTTGCAAATGCTCTCAGAAAAAAGATTGCAAAGACCTTCACAGTGTCCAGAATACATCAGACAACCTTCTGATGGCTTTGTCCTTGTTTGTCTCTCTTTCTTGATATAAAAAATGGGGTCAATCTGGCATGTGGATTTAAAAATGCCTCCAGTATATTTCCCCACCTGCAGGTATTATGGGGTCAGAAGACTGAGGCTATATTTATTACTATTTCTGGAAACTTGCATTATTCACTTTAAATATTTCAAGAATGATCTCACTGGAATGTGAATATCATAGTGAAGTGACTTTCTCCTTAAATATTAATGACAAAGAAAGCTGAAGGTAACAATGCTGCATAGAAATCACAAGCTGGGTAAAAGACACTCTTTATTAATATGCACCTGTGCTCCTGTGGCTGGTATAGAAATAATCCCATGTTTAGAAAACATTAAAATAACACCCATAGAAGCAGCCTCTCCAGCCAGCAAGCCTGGTTACAAAAGGATTGAATTGAGAACCATGTCACTAACTTGACTTTGGCTGTCTTAGATCATCCTTAAAACAGAGATTTTCAGTTTCTACAGCTAATATTGCATTTAATATTGTGATAATACAATATTATCTTTTGTTTTGATTTCTCTGTTCACTGTGGTCTAAATGCAGTTAGAATCAGTCCCTTTAAGTGAAGTTCGTTTTGCTGTTTTTTGTTTTGTTTTGGTTTGGTTTGGTTTTGGTTTTGTTTTTTTTATTTCTCAGTTAAATATGTGGAATTTAACAAGTTAGATATAAATAAAGAAAATATTAAAAATATATTTGAGGGGAAAAAATGTGTTGATAGATTTCAAATGCTTTCTGTTTGAAACAGAACCATTTGGAAGAGTTGTGAGGAAACCAATTCCCATCTAATATTTCTCCCCTCCTCCAGTCTGTCTCAGGACTGTTGTAAGAGTTGTCAAATTTACCATGAGGAATGAGGGTTAGAGACCTGAATCTATCCATAACAGCTAATAGCCCAACCATCACCTGCCATGTCAGAGAGATATTTTACATTTCTTTTCTCCTTTTTACAGATCAAAGCCTTGAACCTTCCGATGTGGGGTATAAAGCCCTAAATATGAACTACAACAGAAAGAGGTTCCTACATGAAATACTCCCAGTTTATCCAAACAGTTAAATACTATTTAAAGATGGAAACTAAGCCAGATGTCTACATGAGATAAGGTTTAAGAATTATTCCAAGGCAATCTTTTGCATTCTGTAGCTCAATTTCATTGAGGACATAAAATTTCAAACTATAAAATATAATTCCTGAAAGTGCCTGATGGCTTTCAGCCTGTAGTTCTGACCTTTTCGTGTGTGTGTGCGTGTTTGTGTCAGTGTCTGTAGGAGTAGACCTCCCCAAAATGTGTTTGCATGACTTAGATAAGCATGCTTTACCCATTTTTGACTCAGTTAAAATTATCCCTGTCCTGTTGATTCGAATGCCCCGAGGCATTTGAAGCACCCTCCTGGAGATTCAGCGTCTCTGATGTTCAGACTCTGAGAACCATCTGCCTCAACTCTCTGAGGCTCAGCACAGAGAAGGAAAATATACTACAAGGTGTCAGGGGGCAGGGATGGGGAGGACAGCCCTTTGAGAATCACTATTTTTTTCACAAGCAAACCAAGTAATTTCTGCACGATTAATTTTTGCATGAGCCTTTTCATAGGTGGAGGTCTGAGAACGTATTGTCTACAGAGGGGTTTTTACGAGGTCACATTTCCATCTGGAGACATAAAAAGGCGCTCCTAATCTAACACAGGGGCTTACAATATGGAACAAATGGTGCTTTAGTGCCTTGTTTAATTGAGATTCAACCTGTCCCCTTCATTCTGTGTTTGTTTTCTTTAGCCTAAAAGCACCAGCAATAGAAAAGGTGGCATCTCCCAGCACACAGGGGCTGCTAATCTTAACCTCCTTCTGTGCAAAGAAATGGCTTACATTGACTTAATTATTTAATATGCCTTCATTGACACAGGCTAGTAAAAAAAGATCAGCATGTTAATGCTCCTTTCTAGCACTTTCTTCCCAAAAGCCTTTAAGAAACTCATGAATATTTAATGCCTCTCAGTCAGTGCTGAGGAGATGGCACCATTAAGGATGAAACCAAATGCCAGTCGCTGTGTGTGCATCCCAGAGCTGCCTGAAACCTTGCAGTGAAACCTCCTCAAATGGCTCTACCCTCCCAGCTCAGCCTTTATGACCAAGCACTAAAGGATAAGGTTTTCCTTGTTTTCTCTTTTCTTCTTTTCCCTGCGTTGTTTTTTTTCCTCACTGGAGAAGGAAATGGATCATTCAATGAAATAATAAACCCCTGGCCATGTGTATTATTTTTGAGCCTGACATCTGTTCAAAACCATGTAAATGGAACTGTGTAAATGCATAAAAAGTATAAAAAGTATTCAGGCTTAAACACAAGGAAATTATGTTCATTCACCAGGGAACACCAAGTGTAGTTGACTTTTTTTTCCTATACACATTAGGAAAAAAACATCTTTTTGCCTAGCATTCTGTATGAATTTGCTACAGTAGGAGTGGTTGATTTTTTTATTTCTGTGGCTAATGCACACTGTAATGTATGTGCTTTAGATTTTGCTCTTCTTGGTTGTTGTTTAAAATTAAATAAATAGAATAATTCCCCATATCTTTATGTTTTAAGTGGATCAAAGTTTGCTGTAGCTTAGTAAGTGTTCACATTATGTTCTGTAAAAAACAAAATACAAATCTAAAATTCATAGTAACATAGCCTGTCACTATGGTTTTTAGATGGCAAATTACTTTTTTTATTAATTATATTTTTCAATTTCAAAAATCCAGGATGAAAAGTATTATTTTGCTAGCCCAGCTTGTTTTGCTTTTTAATAAAGCCCCAGTAAACTGGCTGAAGACTGAAGGTGACAAACATGCAAAAAAAATTTGCATTGCATTACGGAAATAATTTTCTTGTTTCTTGTCTTCCCATATCTTCTGAGTGTACAGCCTGTTGAGAAGTACACACTCAAGGAAATACATTGTCTAATCTACCCTTATTTCCCTCTCTTCTCTAAAGGGGTAAAATAATGGAAATTATTATTTGATAAGACAGTCTGACTCATAATGGTGATATAAGCATAAGACTTCAAGCTACATCAGGTTGCACTAAAGACTTTTAAACAAATAATGGAGTTGGTCAGACATTTGAAAATGCTATCTTAATTTTTCAAAGTTAATCCTAAACTTGTTTGAAGATGAATCAACATTATTATGAGTTTCCTTATTTTTTCATTAAAATACTGAAGTTCTTTTAAATCAGTACATCCAAATGTTAATTAAAAAGTTGTTGTCAAAATGACAGACTGGTTTTTTTAATCTTTCAATTCTGACTAATCCTCATAGAGGACAGGACCCAGGTGAGTTAATTTTTCTCATGAAAATTGCAAAGACTGAGGTTTGCAAAATGGCTGCTGTAAAAATAGACAAGCTCATTTATAATGAGGTTCCCATAAAAACCCTCACTTGGCTCTGTGTTTGATTTTAACAGACAAGCAGTAATATAATACTATACTTATTTTCAAAGACAAAAAATAATATATGTTGTAGACAATTTGGTTACATCAAGCACTGTTGTCATTATTTGATAGCAGGTAATATAGACAACAATCTCCAAAGTTCAGAACTTATGAAACAATCTGAAATATTCACAGAACCATCGAGTTTTGTGATGAGATTAAACTAATTGAAGGATGTAAGATATTTAGATACAGCAGAACATATGAAGCTAAAACAGCCCACCCACTTCCTTCTTCCCCACAAACAAAAGTGAAATGAAATCAAATAGATGCACCACAAGCAAAAACAGGACATCATTCAAAAATATCTACTGTGGGCTGATGACCAGACATAAAAGAAGGTGATCCTAGCAGATTTTTCTTTATTTCTGACAGCTTTGTGCAGCCAACAGTGCTTTCATAATCCATCTGAACAGGACTAGTGGTGCTGCCTCCTGGGTCCTGGGGGATGCTTTTGATCTAACAAGGCAGTGCCATTATTAGAAAGACTGCGGTGTAACTACCACATCATTGCATACTGTCAATTCAGTTTTGCATGAGCCCCTCGGCTCGTGACACTCTAAATTTAATACTGAGCTAGAGATAAACCAGAATAAATATTGTAAGAACAAAGCTGTCACAGAAACACACTCGGAGTGTTTCGACCCCATTCAAAGGCCCTTCACTATAATTGTCTCTGACAGAAGGCTCCTGTACAGTAAGTACTTTAGTTGCCAATGACCTTAAACACGATTATCATTAGCCTTCTTGTAATACTGCCTCTCCCTTGAACTCAAATTACTGTGCTCCTCAGATGGTTTTGCAGAGAGAGCTCAGTGTTGTAGTTAGCATAATTCAAGCTGTTTTAATCAACGCCATGTCCTTTGTAAATAAAGCTGTGTTCTGAGATGCTCGCCGTAATAATTACATACATAATTTGTTAGAGTTATTGAAATAATTTTGACTATACTAATTTGAATTACAGCTGCAAACAAGCAGTAAGGAAATAAGCAGATAATAATACATATATTAGCATCAAGCCTAAAGTTGGCATTTGTTTAAGCCAAGAATCTGAATAATTAACCATGTTTCAGAGGTGGTAAATCTGACTTGATTGAAAGTGGGACTCATCTAAGATCTCTAAACCTTTCTAATCTCAAAAGAAAATAAAAACACGTGCCTTTTTTCCTTCCTCCACTGAAAGTACCCAAAGTTGATGTCTTGCCAAAGGCTGACCAGACATAGCAAATGAGCAGAGATCCCATCAGCCATAGGATGGGTCTGTGGAAATTAATTTCCGGCAGTGTCTGGAGCATGTTAATTACCAGTAAAACTTCTCATGGTGTAATTCAGTAAGTAAAAGTCCTCTAAAATAAGCCTCTTTAGGCACATTTTAGAACTCTGCAATTGTAAGACACAGAAACATTCAAAATAATGAGAAGCAAAGATTGCCTCAAAATCAGTTTTGCAACAGCCATTTCATATAATCCCTTTCATAAACAAATCACCCCTTAAAATAAGGTATATTTATCTTCACTGGTTTTATTGCAAGGAGAATTGTAATTTTCAGCCTAGGTATGTTCATTTAATATTATTTATATTCAAGTTATCATTGCCATTTTTGGCTAAACCTTTCATCTCCCTTCATGCTTTGTACCCAAGTATATTTTTATGACCCAGGACTCACAGGCAGTAAAGGCTATAGTTAAGGTCTTTAGGAATTTTGTTGAATTATTTCCTGAGAGAATTATTTGTTATTAATGAATTAATTTATTGGACAAAAATATTAAAAGGAGATCACAACCAGAATTTACACTTATGTGCTACTAGAAAGACACTCTGCAGTATTTACCACTATTTCACTAAACTTCATCATATATTATTAATTTGACTTCATATTAATTTTTTATTATAAAAATAAAATAAGTAAGTAAAAAAGCACCATCGATGCCTGTCTTGAATAGTCTTGGAGAAACACCATTAATAAATCTTCTCTAGTAGTACAATTCAGCTTTCAAAAAGATAATGGGTGCCTAGCTAGCCAACATCGTATCCATTAGGCAATTATAATATTCATCCCTTTCTTCTCAAATATCACTAGTATTTCCTAGGCACACCATATCAAATGTTTCAATGAAGTCCAAACAAATGAGATCTAACATATTCCCCAGGCGAAATCAATTATCTTCTCAGTGAAAGATATCCCGCTAGTTCAGCTTGGTTCAAATCTGATGCTAAATATTATAGCAAGGCTTCTTCTATGACCTCATTTGTTAAATCTCTGAAGGCAAGCTTCCAGGCCTGTGGTCCACTGTAAAAAATTTGGAACTTTTTCCTTTTTCAGAAATATCATTCTGTGTATTCTGTGCAAGGCATACTATGCCGTCTCTACATTAGTAGGGCACTACATTTTTCTTTCTTATTTATTCTTAAGTATACATGCAAAAGATTGGTCTTTTCTATTGCTAAGCTCATTTGCACACTGATTTAGTACTTCAGACCCCAACACCAACAATTTTAATGGAGATTTGATTCAGTTATGATTTTTTGTATTTTCTCCCTAAAAATTAGAGCCTGATTCACAACTAACTGAAAATCTGGAGTCCTTGTTAATATAGAGGTTATAATACAGATGGTTATAATTTGCTATATCTTGTAAACCTGGCATTTCAGTTTTTGCTGTGACCCTTAAATTTTTGCTGCATCAGAATGTAAAAGGGACATCCAATGTTTAAAAAAAAAAAAACAAAGGTACTTAGTGATTTGAAGTTAGACATCCAAAACCTGGATATTCAAATGTGGTTGGGTTTTGGATTGGTATTTATTATTTTCCTTTTTCAGAACTTTTTTTCTTTTGCTTCTCTGGTTGAGTTTTTGATTTTGTTGTTTCTTCTTTTTTAAGAGCTTGCTGATAAACTTCATAGTCTTTCTATTTAAAATGTGATGGTAACACAACTTCCAATCTTTATTCAAATTCTCCATCTGTTGGATGTAGACCAGTGTGATAATACTGATTGTATTCTTTTTTTTTCACCTCCCTTTCCTGCACTTCCTAAATTTGGAAGAAAACTGGGTTAAAATATTATTTCCAGGCCAAAAATACCCAAACTCAAATCTCAAAAAAAAAAATAAAAATACCCCCCCAAAAAAACAAAAAACCCCCCAAAAAACCAAAAACCAAAAAACAAAAACAAAACAAACAAAACCAACCAAAACCAAAAACACAGGAAAAAAGAAAAGAAAAAAAGAAAAGAAAAGAAAAGAAAAGAAAAGAAAAGAAAAGAAAAGAAAAGAAAAGAAAAGAAAAGAAAAGAAAAGAAAAGGAAAGAGAAAAGAAAAGAAAAGAAAAGAAAAGAAAAGAAAAGAAAAGAAAAGAAAAGAAAAGAAAAGACACAAAAAACCAATCAACCAAACAAACCCAAACAAAATAAAACAAAATAACACAACTAACAACTAAACAAAACACAATAAAACCAACAACACCCACACACCCCCAAACATCCAAAACATTATTTGTGGGAGAAAAATTTCTTATTTCAGATCCTTTTTCCTGTAAGTATATGCATGAGAAACTAATGATAGGAATCCTTGTGCCACGTGGCTACTGAAGCATTCCATTTGCATCAAGCCAGCCAAAAGCCTAAGTGGTGAAATTGCTCAGCAGCAACTCTGTTTTATCAGCCAGCTGTGTTCTCATCCCAGGTCTCACTGGAATGACTCTCCATGAAGCTGATAGGTGGTACTTACCTTCTAAAGGGAATAGCAAGGAGAATTTTCTTATAATGAGGATTGTGATGGAAACAAAAAAACAATCGTTGATTGCCACAAAACAGCAGGTGCTAAAATTTATGATTTCTGGACTTGTAATTTCACCCACTTACCCTCAGGGAATGTTTCTTCCCTCCCTGACACTTTCTCAGGAGTTTAGTCTCACAGTTTTGCTCCCTGAAGTGAAAGAGGAGCCACAGCTTCTTTCAGCCAGGCAAGAATCTGTATCAAAGCTCTTCAGTCATGGGAACAAGATCCTAAATATTTATTACAGCAGGGAGTGCTGCATTCTTTCACTGCATCTCCCTCAAACTGAAGAATTCCACAGAGAAACAGAGAAAGCTTAAGTTGTGCTCATTGCTTGTGAACCCTCTACTTCTGTCCCTTTCCAGCAAGGGTTTATGACCACTCAGCCTCACAAAATATAAGGAAGAAAAAATAATTTCTGAAAAAATGGTACTGTATCTATAGTTTCTAATGAAAGAGGATACACAAAGATCTTCTGCCTACAGAGAGTGCATAAATGCCTTGCATGCAAACAGCAAGCTCTTCTGCCTTCCCAGCTTTGGAGGCACAGGGATTTTACAAGCTCTTGCAGGATTTCCAAGTTTCCCTCTTCCATCCTCAGGTCATGCTGGTATTTACATACTTACCGTGACCTCGTCTGAATAGATGAAAATGTAAAAGTTGGGGTTGTCTTGCTCTCAGGCTGTTATTGTCAGTCTGACTGTCCTGTGGAGTGGCCTGACATCACTGCCAACCTTTCCTCTGGAATGCTCCATATGGAAATCAAGGGTCAATGCCTTTGTGCAAGGCCTGGAGCTCTTTATTTTCTAGCCCCCATATACGGAATGACAGGAGTTCATTGGAGGACGAGAACCTCTAATTAAACAAAACATATCAGGGTAAACAGGAGCTTTTTTCCCCTTGTGCTACAGTCCAACAACTTTTTTAACACTTTTTACCTTCAGGGCATTGCTTTAACCTGGCAGTTCAGTGGGTGCTGCCTCCACGGGAGGGGTTGGAACAGATAATCTTTAATGTCCCTTCCAACTCAAACCATTCTGTGATTCCATGATAAAGCCTCTTAAATTGTGTCTCTGACATTTTCTCACAAAGAACAAGTGCCAGAAAGAAAACTGTATACCAAATATGCCACTGCTGGGCACTGAGGAAAGAACCCAGTAACTCAAATGTGAAAACAAAAGTTGGTCTGGGGAAGGACAGATTATGGAGAGCAATTAGAGGGGCTCACTCATAACAATTTTTTCAGTTTCTGACTCCAACCTTCTCAGTTTCTGACTGTAACCTTCTTAGAAATTAACAGGAGTGTCTTCAAATAATATCCTTGAAATTATACAATGCAGAGTTGCAGAAAATCTATTATTACATTTCTTATTATTATGATTATTATAATTACCATGGCCTAAAGTGCAGAAAAAGATAGGGTAGCCCACACCAAAATCTTAAATCACACCTTTTGAGCAAAAGGACACCACCTGTAGGGGTTACTTGGGTCTGTTCAAGATAATTGCAGTAGTCAGCTCAGCATACAGCTGCTGAAATCTCAGTTTTCTACATCAGCAGGGGTTTTAAGATGGCTTCAAGGAGGTTAATGAAGTGTCTCAGCAAATATTCCTTATGTTGAGCTTTTCCTATGTGTGCAAGGCAACATGAGAAAAAAAGTCCAACCCCAAAGTTGCTTATTTAAAACATTTGACAGCACAAATGTACCGTGGAAAGGAAAATTTTATTGAAAGCTGAAATGATTTCCTTATTATTTTTCTCTCTAGGATCAAAATTCTTTAGAAATACGCTATCATAAAATCTGTGAACATACAGCATATTTCCTAGCTCTCTTTAACTAATACCCTGACTGAGGAGGACTTTTTATTCCTCAGGCTTTCTATGGCAACTCCACAGAGGGGAATTTGATGGGTCTTATTCAGCTTGCTGTTCACTAGAACCCTGATGTCCTTTGCTACATAGAAAACTAACTCCCAGGCTCAGGACTTGGAATTTAACTTTGCTGAGCATCACAAGATTCCCATGGGTGCGTTTTTTCCAGGTTTTTGAAGCCTCTCAAAAGGGAGATGCAATCATTTTGTTTGTCAGCCACTCATGCCAGCACTGCACCATGATGCCCAAGTATTTCATCTCGGGAAGAATTCTTCAGCTGCCCAGAAGAGCCAGACCTTGCATTTCTGAAGTGACATATTTTAGCCTGGTTTCCTAAAGGAAAAGGTTTCCTGCAGTTATGATCTCATTCTGCCTGTCCAACTGTCAGTACATTTAACTTCCTCTAATATCCTTTAATGTTCTTGTCAGATTCAATGAAATTTGAGAGAAAGACAGCATTCTGAAAGACATCAACTTCTTATACATCTAGGTGAAGAAAATATTGGATGCTACTACTAGAGAAAAGGTAGAAACCCCCTCAGCTTTAATCCATTCAACTTTGAGTGTAAATAGCAGATAAAAACCTGCATACTTGCAGATTGTCTGCAAATCTCTCCAGCTATAAGCCAAAAAGTCTATACACAGAGAAGAGGGACAGAGTTTAGATATTCTGAGGAGAAATTAGGAAGTTATGAATGGTTATGGATAAGCTTAGGAGTACTGAGGGAAATGGAAAACTGGGAATCACTGGAAACAGTAGAAGGGGTCGGGGTTTTGCCAGAAAAGTGGCAAAGGAGATGAATGACATAAAAGACTAGCTACTTTCATTACATTCTTTAGTCACAAATCAACTTCTAATTATTGTTGAACCTGTTTGATAATAAACATTTCTGTTTTTTTGCAAGTTTTTCCTTTTCTACCATGACATATTATGGAATAAATATGCAATTTAGCTTGAAGATGGAAGAAGGACTGACAGGAAGAAGTAGAAATATTGAAGCAAAAGAGAAAAATTAACAAGTTGAAAATATGTGAAAAAAAATGTTAACACCCATGGTAGATGTAAACAAGTGGTATAAACAATGGTATGCTAAAGAATTATTTTATTTAAGTAGGAAAAGACCACTGGATGAGAAAGTTTACTCCTGTACCTATGGCTTCTAGCCATTATTTCTTGATTCAAGATTTTTTCCTTGTGCTGAGTACAGTTTTTGAGCTGAAGTATTTTACTTGCAAATACATGGTTTGTATTGGATTTTTACTGTTATAATTACAAATTAATTACAATTACAATTAAGCATGATTATCCATGGTAGGAAGATTGAGTTAGTGCAATATTAAATGCAAGGGATAGTTTTATCAAGATGGATGTGGAAGTTTATATTACAGACAGGGAAAAATATTGCTTTTACCTACCAGGATGTGTTCTTTGCTTCCATACTTAAAAGGAGAAGCTGTCAGAAGTAGGGAATGCTTCTGTGTTCTTTGGTAGAGTTGAGATCAAATTGCTGTAAATCAGTTGGAGAGAGCTAAGGAGCATTTGGCTATGGTAATTTCTTTTAGGTACCTATTTTTTTTTTAATTTTTTTTTCCAAAACTTTTCCCAGATGTTGGAAAACCATTCACACCATTATTTTTCTTATTAGGATTCTCCCCATGTGAGAAATAGCCACTGTCATAAAAAGACTATTTTCCTCTGCCTTTCATATTGTCTCTGGATTATTATGTAAGGGCAGAGCTATATGGACACGATTTTTACAATGATGTGATCAACATCATTGTCATGTTCTGGTCTCCTGTCCTCAGTTGTTCCTGCTATTTATTGTATCATATCCTTCAATGAGATTCTACCATGTGCATAACTCATCTTTTCTACTCTTCAGTGTCTTTCTCTTGCTGGGAAATGAGATGATTTCTGTCATTGTCCAGTTCAAAATGCCTCCCTTGGGCTTCGAACCAGTCTCTGTTGACTAGCAAAAGGCAGGTGCTGATTCTCTCTGTAAACATCCTTTTTTTTTAACAGCTCAGACACCTCCTCTTTCCACTTACCATCACCTCAAATCCAGTACCTTTTATGGAACTCTTACTGATTGAACTTTTATTTTCTTTTTTTTTTTTTTGCTTCTTTTTCCCATTATGCAAGCAGTGGTGTGGGCTGCATTGAAGCAGCTGTTTCCTGAGGACTGATCAAACTTCTAATGACACGCACAATACAATGCTTTCCTAACATTTCTTTCCTCTACACCTATATTTTTTAATCCTTTCAATACTCTGATGCCCTTCTCTTGTCTCTTTCTACCCAGTTCACTGTTTACAACATCTGCAGCATCTTTTATCTTTTTGCCACTTCTTTTTCTGTATCTCTCTTCCTGTAGAAATCTCACTGGCCAGGCTTCTTTGTCTTTTCGAGGCATTGATATGATATTTTTTTTAAAAAGTCAGCTGCATATCCATTTTTAACGAATTTTTCTTGACCATTTACAGCATTTCTTCCTCTGGACTGCGTGTGGTGCCAGTACAAGTGAACTAGCTGCTCTGATATGCTCCCTTTTTTGTGTATTTATATGATTTGTGGTTTTGCATCATCATTTCCCCCTTGTCTTTATTCCATTGGCAATTTTGGATAATAAATCAAAAAATGCATGGACAAATCAGCTATATATATTTCTACTCTGACATGAGTCTGGATTGCCAACCATCTGGCTTAGCTTACAGAGAACAATTTTTTCTTTTTCCTCTTTTTGTTCTTTAAATTCAGCTCTTATGCCTGATGGAGCCAGCTGCTGGTCCAATCCAATTTTATTTCTATTGCAAAACCTTGTTTGCAAAAGATGGAAAACATCCTTAAATCTTCAGTGACTGCATAGAAAGCTTGAAGGACTTGAAGGATCTTTCTTACCTTTTGGAAGTGTTCAGCACCCACCAGCTCTTGCAGGCCACACTATGACAGCAAATATTCTGCTGTGCTCAACATCAGCCCTGCAATTTCTTGCATGTGAGCTAACCTCTGATCCATTGACCTAAATGTGCCACAACTTTTCCATATCTTCTTTGTATCTTAGAAAAAGTTTGAGCAGTTGGAGTAGTAAATCCATGCAAAACTACTGGATGTGATTCCATTCAATAATCATACAGTGAAAAATCAGACTCATTAATCATGTCATGAAATCACAGACAATCCCTACCTGGTAATTACTGCTGTTCTGTATTAGAGGATCAGTGCATTCAGTGAGGAACTCTTAGTGTGGGCAGGTTGAGTGAGCAAATTGTGCATATTTGTTTTTGCTGCTTATACATAAAATTGTAGAAAGTTTGGGTTGCAAGATACCGTAAAGATCATCCACTTCCAGCCCATCCATGGGCAGGGACACCTTCCACTATCCCAGGTTGCTCTGAGCCCCATCCAACCAGGCCTGGGACATTTTCAGGGATCCAGGGGCAGCCACAGCTGCTCTGGGCACCCTGTGCCAGAGCCTCCCCACAAACACAGGGAAGAATTCCTTTAGGAACTGGAAGGGGCTCTAAGTTCTACCCAGTCCTCGAATCTTTTGCTTTTTTCCAACATTAATGGTTATCAACAGTTTGTTTTTATTACCAAACCTAAAGTTGCTTTGTACTTCTGGTTAAGAAAGATTTTCCATCAGGAAAAGAGTTTTTTTATTATTATTTTTATTTTCTACTTACATCTACGAATTCAAAGTCAAGTGCATAATAACCATTCTCTAACCTTAACAGTAGTTTAAGAAGTGGTATAGAATCTATAGATGATCTGCAGTTAGAGAAATTGTGACTTACAGTGCTTTTTTTCAGGACCTTTAAATTATTATGAATGGTTATGCCAATTTAAAACAGGCTAGGAAATTTTTTCATCCACTAAAAATTTTTACCCATGGAATCCTGAAGAAGAATCCACATATTGAAATAATTTCTTGGTTTAAAAGACAATGTAAAAGTTTTGTTCTTTAATTACTATAGTCCTTTAGTAGTTTTATTTTTTTTTAGGAAAACTATTTGGACAGTTGACACTTTACAGAACAGCTTGCACTTAGCTGTCAAAATCTCTTTAAAATGGAAGACATAAAGCTTTTCTGTAAAATTCCCATTTGCCATGTGCTCTACTCTGTGTAAGCCAGGACGACTCTATCAGTCTCTTCTCTCCTGTGGATCCAGGGGGATATCTGCCTCCTACTGATTGAGGTACAATGAGAAAGTTTTTATACATTTTTTCATATCCTGCTCTGCAATCATGCTGTTATTGCCCTGCCCTTCCCTATGTGATGAATGGTCCAGGAGACCTGCTCCTTTGTAAGGCCTGTATTAGAAATCAGCTTTGGGTTTGGATCCTAAGGGGTTGCACACACCACCGCTGTTCCCGCTGGATCGATGGCAAGGAAAAGGAAATGTGCAGCTTTATCCTTGGGCAGAGCTGGGCCTTCCATCCTCACGGGGTTCACAGAAAAAATTCATAAATCACAGTCAATGGAGGTCACGTTATTTGGATGCTGTTGGGTCGTGGTGACTGGACAAAGCAGCTCTGGATGGCAATTTCATTCTCTTCACTGATTTCTTGACTAGGAAACACTATTCTTAGTCCCAGAGGTTGTTTGGGCTCGTTGGTTTAGGGGTTTTTACCTCTTAACTAGTTTCGCATGAGCACTTGTGGTTGCATATGATTTAAATGGAAACGGGGAGGTGCCAAGGGAAGCGGGAAGGGACAAACCACTAGGAGCATTTTGGCTGGGCATGGATACAAGGTAGGTATACCAGGAAAGGGAATGGACAGACAGCAGGGAACATTTACAGTTTGCAAAGACATAAAACATTAACAAATAAACAGTTAACATAACCAACAACAACCAGGTAGAGACAAACTTGCATCTGGGAATTTATTCCCCACACCCTACATGGGAATGCGTTGTTTCTGATAAGCCCTTGGTTTCTGCTGCCCAACGGAAGGCAGTGTGCTCTGTTATCAATTCCAGCCAAGTACACATTTCATCTTTCCAGCTCGCTCAGCAGCAGCGCCTTTTCCTTCAGTCTTGGTTCAGCAGGCTCCCCAGCCTGCCCTGACACATTGCATTCAGCTGTGCTCTCTGGGCAATCACTGTCACACCACATCCCAAAAGCCTGCCCTGAGGAGCTGCTCCCTCCTCCCTCCATCCTGCCCTGGTCCTCCACGTCCCAGGTCACTGATTTCTCATCTACAAGAAAAACTCTCTGCAAAGGCCCTGGGTTTGGCCTGCTGTCTCCCAGAATGTTATTTCCATTAAGTTGCTCTGTTTTATTTGGGATGATGAATGATCCCTACTTTTCATACCCAAGGGTTATTAGTCTGAGGAAAACCAACAGAACCAGTAATAAATACATCAGAACTCGAGTTTTTATTCAAAATTGGATCAGATTTCCTGGAAGCCTTTGCTAGCACAGTATAAAGACCAGCCCAGTTTCTTACAACTCACCTTCTAAACCTTCCACAGGAGACACAAAGAGGAAAAAAGCCACACAGGGGAGAGCATGAAAAAAAAACAACGAAAAACAAGAGATAATGAAAATATCTCTGTTGGTATTCCTACATCACCAGAGCTATTGTCAGGTGTTGGGTCACATGTGAAGAAAGCTCACAACCCTTCACAACGTTGCAGTGGGGTTGGATCCAGGCAATCTTTAAGGTCCCTTCCAACCTAAACCCTTCTACGGTTCTACAAACCCAGGATTTGGGGCAAGGAAGAGAGGAGATGGAATTACTTTCCAGAAGGATGAAAAGACCTTGTATTTCAATTTGAGTGTCGTTCAACTCTGTTAAATATAAATATCTTAAATTGATATAAGTTCTTTATGTGAGCCTCTCTGTGCAATTATTGCATTTCAGTAGGTGCATCTTCTTAATTATTAACTTAGTTTGATACAGGTGCTTTGATTTTCTCTGTAGCCAGTGGTGCTGTCAATTGTCTTGATTTTTAGAGGACTAAAGTTAAGTGAGAAAACCTCACCTCTTTTACAGAACCAGCCAGATTAATTCTTCAGAAACCCTTAGTGAGAGAGCTGGACAAATGTTCTTTCAATGTAGAGCATATTGGATCAATTTAGACTTTTTTTTTTTTTGTTTAACATTTTCTTGTCTAATTTTGAAAGGCTTAAAGGAACTAAAAAATACTTAGAACGAAGATTAAAAGTACATCCCTGACTCCCAAAACATGACCAAGATCAACTGCCCTCTGCCTCCTTCTCCAAGTAGCACAGGAGTACTATCCAGAGTTTTCATGATCTAATCCTCAACCAGAAGAAATCAACATGACTGTGCTAAAACTAATGAAAATGCTGCTTTATGGCCACAAATAAAGATATGGGCCTACAGTTGTGTGCATATATTGTAGGTTTATTGGCCTGTAAAGAGAGCCTGAGTATTTTTTTCCTTCTTGAAGATACAGGCCCTTTGTATTTTAAAAAGTTATTGGCACATTAAGTTTAATTGAATGTACAGTTTAATTACTGTGAGCCTCTCAGACCAGAACACATGCTGTGCATTTGCAGTCTGATACATCTACAACCACACAACTTTGCAGGGATGCTGCTTCTCAGGGATGAGTGCTCCTCTCTGCTGACACAGGCAATTCTCACACCTCCTTCCACCTCCTCCCAGTAAATCTGATCTTAGGACCTCTGAGTTATGATTCTCTGGGTGAGATGCTCTTATTTTCTTCCTACTGATATTCCAAATTCTCATGCAGAACACATGCCAAATTTATACCAGATAAATATCAGCCAAGATATTTACCAAGTAGGAAGTAAGAGTAGTTGCAGCTGACCTTGTTTTTGGCACAAAGAAATTGCAGTCCCTTTTAAAAATCTTTTGATGTATCATGAGGATATCTGCCTATGAAAGGGAAAAGTGCTATTGCACCTGAAAATCCCTTCCTGAACTTGCTGAATTGGAGTTAGGAAGCAATAATTCTTCATCCCAGAAATACAGTGACAGAGGCACCAACACATTCTGTCCTCAAGAACAGAGGAAAAATGAGGAAAAAATAAATGGGATGGAAATTTTGATACACGTGAAATACATCTGTAGCTTGCACAGTTCCGCAGAGCATCCATAAAGTCACACAATCCAGTTGCAACTGCATTTATTAAGGCATATTTCCCACTGTGCCTTCAAACCACACTCAGCTCTTTAACTGGGGTGACAGACATCAAAGGAGCAACGGAGGCTCTGTGCAAATGCAGGGAAACATTGCTCTCCTACAAATGCAGAAGACATTTAACAGGTACTGCTAGAGCCCAGTTCAACATTTTCAAGTATTTTTTTTCCTGTTTTCTCCTTTTTCCTCTCTCTCTTCCACACATCCTGCACTGCCACTGATCTTCCCAATCACAAGGAAATATGACATCCAAGCCAAGGAAACATGGTGTCTGCATTAATTTATTCTCCTCTCTGCATGAGAATTAAGCTGAGCTGAAGGGTTTCCAACAGCCTCTCTCCCTCCCTAACTTGTCTTTTTCTCCTTGTTTTTTTCCAGACACTGAATTTACAGAAACAGCTCAAAAAAGCAATGTCTGGAAGGTTCCCAGAGCAGAATCTATTACTGCCAACTGATCGTATTCACCTGAACAGAAGCTATAACATTGATATATGGTGTCAGCAATAAATATGTTAAGAACAAAAAAGTCTTGAAGAAAAAGGTTTAACACGGCTTGAAATTTTTTTGCCATCTGTCCACTGTGATAAGGTCATGTCCCTTAGAGCTGGTTGGCTCCACATTGCAGTGGCTCTGATTAACATTAAATGAACATTTAAGACTGTGGTTGCTGCATACTTGTGATCGTGAGGGATTTAAGATTGCTCAAACAAACTCTGTGTTCAACCAAAACATGTTTATGTTGTGGGTCAATGGAGTTAAAAATATGCCTAAACTTTATGTTAATTATATTAATAATTTTCAAGTCCTAAGCATCATAACAGACATGCAATTAAAAATACTTTCTCCCCAGAATCATATTTTTTAATTTCATCTTTGCTGAAAAGGTTCCTGTCACAGTGGATTTTTTTCTAGGCTTTTGCTTATCACATGCAAAATCAAGACATGTTCAAATACCATTCTTTACAATAAAAATAATGAAAACATTTATGGAGTCTTACATAAGCCTTGACTTTAATTCTAAGCAAATGAAGTAACAACTTACCATCATTTTAACTAATCAAGTTTGCTGTTCTTGGTTTCTTGGGGTTTTTTTTAAGTAATTTCTAGACTCCTAGGCAGTCTCCTTTATTTATTAATTAAAAAATGTTTAAGCTCAAATTGCTAAGTCACAGAAAGAAAAAAATTAATTTCTTCATATTTTCAAGAAGATGATATCGAATAACATAAAAGTGCAAAGAATACTTTTATTTTCTAGCTCTTCTATGTACATTTATTCAGTAACATAAGAATTATGTGTGGGTTTGATGCTCTTTCTTGCACTTGATTTTGACCTGTATAGTTGTCTGCATCTTACAAGTTATGGTATATAGATACTTTAAAGCCAATAGCAGGCAGATTTTATTCCTCTTTGTGAAGCTATATCTATTCTTAAGAAATTATTTTCTTCTTGGAAATTACTGCCTTGTCTAATAAAAGCCAGTAAAGTTACAAAATTTTGTGCCTTTGTCCAGATCATAACACAAATAATCTTGGAAGCTTCAGGAAAACACACTTTATTCTTCTCTGTGCCCAAATGCACCATAAAGGGAGATTTATCTGGATGCTAATGATGTCTATTATGTGCTCTAGGAAAGCGACCAGAGAAAGCAAGCTGCTCATTCAGGGAGACATTATCACTACTGGCATTCTGACACCTTCAATAAAAAACAGCAGCACCATCACTATAAAATCTTTTTTAAAATCATCAAGTTGCTATCAGCAGTTAGCAGGAGAAAGCCATAGGCATTCATCTTGCAGGACCTTGCTGGCACTTCTGATTTCCTCTGAGAGGTTTTAATTGAGGTCATCAGGTGCCATGAAATTTAGCATAAATACAGTTTAGAAGAATTCTCTGTTTAAGAATCACAATGCTAGCAGAATTGACTGGGGCCCTTTCAGCCCTGACAGACCTTTGGTTCATTCAGGGTCCTAGCAAAGTTAGACACAATAATTGTGCTCTGTAATTGATGGCAAACTCTGCTTCATCCTATATCAGCTCATCAATTAAATATGATTCTTACAATCTTGAGGAAGGTCTGCACAGCTTGAAACTGTGATTCTGACATTTCTTTTCTCTGCCACTACCTCTGCAGCTTTAAATTAGCTCCTGAACTTTATCCATCCCAATTTCCCCAGCTGTTAAACAGGAATAATCACATTTTGTCTGTCCATTTATATAATGCATTGGTTCTGAGTGCACATCACTTAA
Source organism: Toxostoma redivivum (assembly GCA_013397375.1). Taxonomy (NCBI): domain Eukaryota; kingdom Metazoa; phylum Chordata; class Aves; order Passeriformes; family Mimidae; genus Toxostoma; species Toxostoma redivivum. The sequence continues at coordinate 242,732 of VXBI01008843.1, forward strand.
CTGCATTAATTTTCAATGTTTAGAACAAGCAGGAAGCGGTGACGCATAGGAGAAGTGATGGGAACAGGACACAAACAAGCACAGTGTGTGAAATGTAGAGCAATGTTCCCTGCTTGGAGGACTTCAAAGTGAATGAAATGTGAACACGAGGCAACTGCACTCAGGATTGCAGGACAAAATTGGACTTGGATGATGCATATAGCCCTGGGTAATGCTAGCTGCAAGGTGCTGGGTGAAGTGTTCACCTAGAAAAGCTCAAAACTTCTTATGAGATCTTTGTGTTTCAAGTCAGCTTCTGGAAGCCTGAAAGTTGGTTGAGTTGTGACCTAGATCTCAGAATCACAGAATCACAGAATATCCTGAGCTGGAATGGGCATGCAAGGATCATTCCAGCTCCTGGCCCTGCACAGGACAGCCCTAAAATCGAACTGTTTGCCTGAGGATGTTGTTAAAGTTCTTCAGGTTGGTGCTGTGACCACTTCCCTGGGGAGCCTGTTCCAGTGCTCAACTCTAGGACTAGAACCCTTACCCAATATCCAACCTAGATGTAGATGATAGCATGGAATAGAAAGCTGATTCATTGAGGCAGCTTTATTTCTTTATTCTAAAATTGGAGCAATATCTTCACAGAAGTGGAAATATTAGTGAAATATTCCCAAAATCATAAACTACTCCAAAGCATCTTGGTAAATTATAATGTTCTAACAGTCTAGCAGCAAATCCTCTATATACCAAGTTATAAAATTCATTATGCCTGCAAATGACTGTGGGAGGAATTCCTGTAATTCCCTGGACTGAGAAGGGAGGGAGTGTTTTCAGCTGACCCTAAGAAAGATTCAACTACAACAAATTATTTTATGCATAAAATACACTCAGCCTATTTTCCAATAGGGAATATTGATAAAGACTAGACTAAAACCAGGACTTTGAAGCAGGACTTGAGGAACAAGTGCTTCTGTTTATAACAGGCTAGTTGGTCATCACCTCAACTTTCTAAAATTAACATTTGTCAGGGAAAACTTAAAATGTAACCCAGCCTTCAGAATTTTGAATGTGTGGTGATTCATAAACTGACAGAATGATTTAGGCAGGACCTTAAATCCCTTCCAACTCCAGCCCCCTGGCATAGGCAGGGACACCTTCCAGTATCTCAAGATCTCAGCCCTGTCCTACCTGGACTTGGACACTTCCAGGGATGGAGCAGCCACACCTCTGGGCAATCTGTGCCAGGCCTCAGATTCAATTTAGTCCATAAAGAACTTTAACTTCACTAAATTCGGGGTGTGGAAACAGCAAAGCAAGACTGAAGCTGCATTTTCAGCATCACAGATAAGTAGAAACCTCACAAAACCCATCACTGTTTTCACACCACACTGGCAATTGCAGAAGTCACAGAGTGTAGACTTAATGTTGAAGTACTGCAGCCATGCACTTAATTTTACTTCAAAAATTCAAAAATGTAATTTTATTAGAATCCCATTCCAGGTTAGCATCAAGTTGTATGCATTTTGCAACTCCCTCCCCCTCTGTTTTCCTGAAAACAAAACCCCAAATCATGTGTTTCAGAGCTGCTGCTTCACTGAGCAAACACTGTTACTTCACAGCAAGCCCTGATATTGTGATACACATAATTCTGTATTGTAACCTCCAGCTGAGATTGGTTTTCCAGTTCTGAATCCAGCTCTTCTGTGTAAAAAGGTGAATCTCTTACTCAAATAGAAATGATTTTTGCAAAAATTATGCAGGTCTTCTTGGCCCATTGGTAACTCTCATGCGGGTTTGAAAATCGGGAGCTGCCCTGCAAGTTACACAAGGCTTGCATTTTTCCACAGATCACAATTATTGATCAATCCTGTAACTAGTCCAGCCTCATACAGTTTTAAACACCTTAATAAGGAATATTACCACAAATTTCCTGTGCTAAGCACAGTCGTTGAATTTCATGAGGAACGCATCACTTGCTGTATTAAGCCTGGTTGAACTTTTCACATGCCTTTCAAATTTTCAAAGTACAAGGATTCTAGTGTCAGACTGGGTCTGATTTTATTTCATGAAGTCCCATAATCTAATCTCACAAACTCACCATGGAATTAAATAGAAAACTCTTGCAAAAGATGAAAACCGTGTAAATTCCAGATAAACGATTTCTGGACAGCTGGCACAGAATGCTTTCAGTTCAGTGAAAAGCAAAGGAGCTCCTAAACTCTGTGAATCTCCAGACAAAGCTCTGGGGAGTTGCAGAGCTTTGGTGCTCCCAGTTTCACCAAGCTGAAGGGAGGCTGTCACACAGCCTGGCACAAGGATTTCTTGGCAAGACAAGCTCTGCTTGTGATAACAGAGAGAAGCCCCAGGGTGACGGGCTTATCGTCACATTAGGCGCGGTTTTAAAACAAGGTTCTTGAGGTCCCTCTCTAGGTATGACTCTTTTCTCTCTGTGGTGTAGTGATTTACAGCCTGGGCAGCACCCTGCATGAGGCAGCAGGGAGTGGGGACAGACCAAAACCTCACCTTCCCACTTCACACCCATACAGGAGTGTGAGAGCGATGTGACAGGTCTCCTCTCTCTTCCAGGGGCAGGAAATCTGTGTAACAACTCAGCCCTTAAAGAATGATTCACTCAAATGAGTACTGATGCACACAGAGGCTGGTTACAGAAATTCTCCCTCCTGCCATTACATTTTTCTGGGAATATTGCCCTGGCACAGTTATTCACATGCAGATCTCCCTGAGTGCACAGGCATTACTCTTTCAATCATAAATTCACTCTGCGTTGTGGCTTTCCCCTAGTGAACTTCTCCAGTCCATTGTAGCACATTTTTTGGGAATGGTTTTATTTCCAGCTGTATTTGTAAAAAAAAAAATTTGCTCAGTATCTGGCTCTTAAATTTTTTTCACCCTGAAGTTCTGAACGTTTTGCTTTTTTCAATCTCCCTCCTGTGAAATAAGTGAAAATATTCTTTTACCTGACAAAAAAGACAGACGGAAGAGACTTGACTTCTTCTTATAGCTTATGAAGACATCTGAAATAAGAGTTTTGTGAGCTGATCACTATGTTAAAGTTCTAATCTCAAATTAACATCCACAAAATGAAAAATAACTTTTATTCTTGGAGGTTTTTGGATTGTTTGTAAATTCAAAATACCCTTCATATTACAAGGAAGTGAAATTTATGTCACAACAGTTTATCGTTTAGTATTACCAAGCTGAATTCCCCTCCCACCCTTCTTAATGATAGGGGAGAATTTACTCACAGAGAAGCTGGTTNTCTTTCCATTGATATCAGACATACTGAACTGATTAACACCTCTCTTCATGCATCCCTAAAAACACTGTCTTAGTTTATATAAACTGCATCCCTCTCTGCCACAGAATTCAGCAGGTTTGGAATTTGGGGCCTGGGAATTCACAGGAGTAGGTGTAGACCTGGTGTGGGTGTTCCTGCTGCACGCCAGGTCTGGAAGGAGGAAAGAGCCCATCAGTACAGGAGCTGTAAATGAAGTTTATTTACCCAGATCCAAGCACTTAGAGAAGCTTTCCTCTGGAATAAATAACAAATTTATATTAAATTGCCATCTATCTGCAAGATGCCAATAAATGGAACGGGAAGGTACTATTGCACAGCACGATAAAAATAAATACTATTCAATATGCAATATATCAGAAGAGATAATTACACATACCCCCAAGGCAAGCAGGATTTAGCAAAAAGACTGTTTGATACTATTCATAGCATTGCTTGATGGGCTCTTTGGAATAGCCATAAATCCTCTGTTTTCCTGGCAGATGGAAATAAAGCCAAAGTGATACATCAGTTAGCCTCAAATAAGTCCACTGATATTCAGCAGAAATGTGAGATAACAACCCCAAACTCTATATGCACCAGGGAAATTCAGTGCACTCTGTGCTTAATTTTCAATGCTTAGTTATGTAGTCTTCCTTGTGCTATCTGCAGCCATTGTTAGTCTGACATGATGAATTGCCTCCTCGGGTCTCAGCAAGGATAATTATTCTCTGAGCAGCTCACACAGCCGCCCTCGTCGCACACAGAGAGAATGCAAAAGTCAGGAGAGTTTGGCAAACTAGGAAAGAAAAAAAAATAAAGAAAAAATAAAGATACAAAGCTGAATAGAAAAACAACAAAAAACTTCAGACTGCTTCAGTTCAGCAGGGGATTGAAGTCCAGTGGAGCAGATAAACTCAGCGGGGTTGGAACACGATGATCTTTAACATCCTTTCCAATCCAAACCATTTGCACATAAAGTGTCTGCCCGCCCCCCTCCTGCTTTATGACAGCAGTAACAGGATATTTGACTACAGTCTCACCTCCACTTCTCCCATAAGCATGAATTTGACATTTTAAATTCTTCATGGCAAAAGCTGAGAACATGATCACCTTACAGACTAGTCGGAGGGCTCACTCCTCTCCTCCTCAAATGGGATGGCATTTTGGTATAAGATTTTTGTCCTGACTGCATCATAACATACCCAAGAACACTTGTACATAACACTGTACATTTACATTTTGCAAGTCTAGTAAATTTTTCATCAACATTCAAATAAGAATCTAAAACTTCTTTCTTCATTAAACTTCACTTTTTGTTAATCTGTGTTGTTCATGTAAGTTCCTATTGAATTTGGCCAGACTTAGACTGCCAAATTGGTAAAGTGTATTATTTGGGAAGTTGTGACCATGAGTGTGACCAGAATAACAGTGTAAGCCACAGTATTCCTGCATCTAGGATTTATTGCATATAACCAGGATTAAAGCACAAAATTGGGTCTAATAAGAAATTACACCCAGCCACGCCCAACCCTTCTAATCTCTGAATTGGAAAGCAAAGGGGTTTATTTTTTCCCAAATTTATATGCTCTTCACAACATCTCATCAGGGTACACGGTGGCTGCAGTAAAAGGGGGAAATCTCATGCTCTGTGCACCTTGTTGTCAGGTGAAATGGGTTCCCTTCCTCAGCCAAGCCGTCTGAAGGGCAGTGCTGACGTTCACAGCATGGAGGAGATGAACTTGAAGCCTGCACAAGAGAAGGAGTGAAAAGCAGAAAAGACAACAAGGGCAGTGAGGGATAACACCACTGCTATTGATTTTTTTTGTGTGAAAACTGTTCAGATATTGTGATAGGATGATAATGTAAAAAAAAAAAAAAAACCTACACAGATGGACAGGCAGATACATTAGAACAGATTGATTTTTTGCTTTTATTTTCCTTAAGTATATTGGTGGGCTTTAATCGGTCAAAAAATACCTAGAAACTCCCCAGTTAGGCAGCTTGTGAATTTCTGAGTGCTAGTATGTGCCAAATGTCCCTCCTCACCTCACCCTTCATTAATTACTGTACTACAGTTCACCGAGGACCTCTGACACTGGAATTGGCCCCATTTATAAAATACCATTTGATCCCTGATAAGAAGCTCAGCCTAAGAACTTATATATATATACATGATATGGGCAACAAAAAGTGTGGGAGTAATGACAGATCTTATCTCCATCACCAGGGTAAGGAGGCATAGAAAGTCTAAGTGGTTTTCTCAGCCTGTGGAGAGACCAAAAAACCTCAAAATCTTGTGCCATGTGCTGGCTGGAAGGGATGGGGATATGCACTGACAGGGATGGGCATGCTAGAGACCTGGAAGGCATGGAGCTTGGCTTATGAAAGGATTATGTTGGTTACTTTTATTTTGCTGTGATGAGACAGAGTTGGATCTCTGGAACCTCTGAGAGTTTGAAGCCAAGGTTACAAACCTGCTTCTTCCTGGAGGGCAAGCAGAAAAAATGGGATTCAGTCAATAAAAAGTTATCAGCTGAAACCTTGCTTTGCAGAGTAAATGATCTGCAGCCCAATTTCTTTAGAAATCTACATCTTTGCTCTTCAAAATGCTTTAGGGTAAAAGCAAACAAACACCCTAAGCCTGGCCCTTGCATGCCTCCACTCACCTCCTCCTTTAGAGGAGTCCTTTGTGTTTTCCTTTGTATTTTTTCTTAATTTACTTCAACTTTTGGCAAGTCTGTGCTCTCAGTAGTTACATGGCAGCTGCATCATAATCATTTGGAATAAATATAATGCAAACTGCTGCTGTGCTGTTTTCCTGTGTGCCATATAAAACTGGAACAAGACACCTAAAAAAGCTAATTCTTTGTAAGGAGCTGCAAAAGATAATGATGTCAAAGAAATAGTGGGTGATTGCCCTGGCCTACACATTTATGCTACCAAAATATTGATGACAACAATTTTGGCAGAGTGAAGTCTCCAGTAACTGTCTTTTAAATTGCATCAGTGGGCCAGGATTAAATGTTTGCATTTTGCACACTATAAAGTACATAGAATAGAGTAATCACCATGGAAAATATACAAACTTTTCAGAGATGTTGATGCTTTACCTATTTATGTTCTTCAGAATTTTCTTCTTGTTGTTTGGTTTTGTTTGTGTTTTCCACTGAAACATATTCTCTATTTCCTTTCAGTTCTCAGAGCCCTCCAGTCTTTCTGTTGGCTACAGGAGATCAGGCTGTTCAGAGGTCTATTAATCAAACACTTGTTTTGATGTCCTTTCCTTATTTTACTCCCAGCACTTCCCTTACCCTCCGTTAGCATCCACTACAGAAAATATTTTTGTCATAGGCCACAGGAAAATGTGATGATAAGCATTTGATTACTGACTTCTCTCTAGCAATAATGCATTTAGTGTGAAGTATTTATTAGAAGGAAATGAAAGATTCAGGCTTTTTGAGGAACGGTAGCCAGCTTTCAAGATTAACTGACAAGAAAATATATTGTACACTACTAATGGGAGATGTGTCCCATACTGCTGCTATCGAAGCTGCCACACAAAATAATGAAATATTCTACAAAACATGTCTACAAGGTAATTTATACAGAACCAACTCTTGTCATACTGTTGGAAGTGAGTGACCTATGCCGTTCTGCTTTGCTCCACAACCCCATTAGTTATGGTGACTGTGGGGAACTCTGTGGACAGGTGTCCTGGGACTCTGTGATGGAGAGGAGAGGGGTCATAAAGCCAGACCTGTGCTGACTGCTGTCTAAAGCTATTGCAGGGCACATTTTTAAAGTTCCAGTGAAAGTTCCTATGGAGAATTGCCATAGTTAACACACAACCCCTGTTCCGAAGGCTGTCCCCAGCCAGGATGTGAAGGGGAATGACCTGTGCTGCATCTCACAGGCTGAGCAGCTCCCTGCCTGCAGTGTCAGTGGAGGACAAACCCAGAGCTACACATGCTCCTGGGATTTGAGCATGTATTGCTCTTCTTCCCCTTCTAGCCGGGAACTGAATGGGTACAGCCATGCTCATCTTTATCTCCTCATTTCCATGTCAATATTAGCCTGAAAATGTCTCACTTCAGCAGAACAAAGGACCCTGTCTCTGTCACAGAAGAATTTTTTCACTCCCTTTTTCTCTCTCTTTGATACTGAATGGCAAAAGGAGGATATGATAAGCTGAGGGCTGGGATGGGGATCCTATCTTGTGACAGGCACTATGTCACTTCACAGGGGACAGTGTACAGCATCAGCTGCCACCAACAGTCAACATCTAAGCACTAAGCAGGAAACTTCTAAATCTAACTTTTCTGTGACTCACCATTTATTTATCTCTCCCAGTGCTCAGCATCTGCAAATGCATGCTGGTTACCAGTGGTGCGAGACCAAGGACAGGAAAATAAAGAAAATTTACCAGGAAGAAAGCTGTGATGAGATGGAAATAAAATCAAGGCCAAATCACCTTTAATCTATCATTAAAAAAGTATGGGATTAAATTGAGAGATTAGGGAAACACTCATGAGAATGTACTGGGCTAAACAATTGCTATAAATGAAACCCTCTCTTTCTTCTCTTAGCACGTTGGCAAACAACTTGAGAAAGAAAAATGCAATACTGATCAAAGTACATGTGTAACTAATTACCTGATTTTACATCCTTCCTCCCCTCTGTGCAGGCATTAATGATGAACATGAAATACAGGAGTGAGAGCACATCAAAAGAGCATTACCTGAATGTGCATGAATCTCTTATATCTCCCCTTTCCTCCCAAGACTGCACTTCTCATCTCTCTTCTGATTTTAGATGCTATTTCACATCTGTTATTCTTTTTTGTCTGCTTTTGGTTTGACAAGACTGCATTGCCTATACTGGGGACGTGAACCAATGATTATTTCAGTGTGACACTTTCACTTGATTTTAACTATCCAAGCCTGCAAAATTTGACCAGCAAATCTATATTTGATTCAAAATGAGAACTAAGTTTTCTGTTAGATTGCAATTCAAGACCTCTATCTCAGTTTGAATCTGTCAGCCTCGTGAGCCTAGGAGATATTGGAATGACTTTCTGATCCTGTGTGGGTTTTTCCTTCCCTTTGTGCAAGCAACAGAACTCTCATGAGAATATCCATCTTTATGACAGTGTCTGTATCTCTTCTTGTAAAGCTGTTAAAGAATTACTTTTCTTTTGGGATTTCAGCTTCTTTCAAGCTGTAATCAACAACAACCCACTGCTCCCATCAAAACCCCACATAAAACACACAATAGAAAAAGCATGTGGTGCATACTCCTTAACTTCATGATGGGAATCTTATAAAATCTCTAGTGCTACCTAACATCAGCATGTGCTTTCCCAGTTAATTCACTTTCTCTTGGTATTTTTCCTCTCTCTCTCTTCCTCCTTGGTAGATCAGTCTTTTAGGCAGCATATTATCCACAGGGCACACGCCAAGGACCTCTCAGCTAAGCATTTCAAGCACTTGCTCAATCTGAAAGACACTGAAAACTCCTCTTTTCTAGGCACTCTGAACCAAATTCCCTACTCATTTTTTCAGTCCATACAGCTTCATTTCCAGAACCTTCCCAATGCTGCTATGGCTGTGTGGATTTAGCTTTTACAAACACAAATCTGTGCTTTGGTTCCTACACAGAGCCCCTTTGTTTCTGTTAATCCCAGCACAATTGCTCTAATACATTTGTTTCTACCACAGAACCTCCCTGCAACAGAAGACCCTGGTTGTGTTGCCTCTATTAACTAAGAATAACTGTTGATGAAATTACATCCTCAAGGCCTCTTTCATTAGTTTCTTTTGAACTTCTGAATGCTTTCCCAGGGATTTGATTGCTTTTAGACTGGCACTTCCTAACAAGGCTTTTGATGTAAACTTTCATGCCACTGTTACTATGACAATAGTGTAATGCTGCAGTAGCATTAATTGGAATTTTGATTATTTCCTTGGCTCAGAACACTCTATGTTTTAATAACTGGTTCAGCTGTGTTTCAGATCCATGCTGCAAGGCAAAGCTGAAATCTTTATTTTGAATTAAGAGAGCCACTGAAGAGGAATAAATGGAAGATGGAAGTGACATCATAACACCAGCATATCCAATATCCCTCTCTATTGTTTATGTGATTCATGAAAATTAGTCATTGTATGGAAAAGATGCACATTTTCTTCAGGCTAGGAAATTATTACATCACTCTCCTTATTCTTGTACCCAAATTAATTTTCTTTCAGATGTTAGAAATTACAAAAAAGCATAAATGTGAATTCCCCTAAAAGTAAGCATGATATGTTCATGTTTGAGCAGGAGTGGACATGGGGAGCTTTATAAAGGCATCCATTATCACCACCACCAACTTTTAACATTCCTCATGCCTCAGACTTTGAAGGTGCAGAACATAGCAAGGCAAGGCATAAATGTTTGATGAGAAACATTTAATTTTTCATGTCCCATCATTGTATCAAATCCCAATTAGATATTGTCAAGGGACAGAAATGAAATGTATCACAAAATTAATTAATCTCATTCAGTGCTCTTTATCACCAAAATTAATCCCCAGTTTTAACTCTCAACAATTAATCATATTTTGGCTACAGGTATGTGTGTGTGCATAAACACACACACATCCTTCCTTATTGAAGCCAGCATGGGCACCTTTTAGCTCAAATCCAAAATCCTTTTAACTCATTGCATACAAGTTTTCAATTCCTTCTATTTATTTATTTAATTATTTTTATTCCCATATTTCAGCCAATACCCTACCAGAAATTTCAGTCTAATTCCTGAAGAAAGAATGCATCCAGACCAGAAAGAAGTTATTTCCCCACTGAGGTTCCCAGCTAAATTGCACAGGCTCTTTTTTATTATTTTTTCCTGTTTTTTAGTTTGTTTGTTTGTTTGTTTGGAGTTATTTTCTGGTTTGGTTTTGTGTGTTTGGTTGGTTGGTTGGTTGGTTGGTTTTGGTGAGTTTTTTGGGGGTTTTTTTGGGGTTTTTTTAAGTTATGGAAAATCTCACAGAGAAATTCCTAAGTTTTTGAGTTTTTTTAATCTCTGATAAAGGTTGTCAGGAATAGAAAGTTATAAAGCCTCTTTGCCTGATTCAACTCAGCCTTGTATCATTACAACAAAAGTCTGGCCTTTGGAAGCTTCTCAGACACATAAAAACAATTATCTGAACCTCTTACCTGCAGAACCTGTAGCCAATATTCTGTTCAGTTCTTTTTTATTCACAATTAAAAAGTTCTTAGCAGCCCAGTCACCAGAATTTACCAATGTCAACATGACCAATAAAACAAACCACAACACACACACATATAATGTTATAAAATCTTTTACCTCCTAAGCAAAATTTAAATACATGGGATTTTATTTCCTTTTTTTTTTCTTTTTTTAAATTGCAAAGCACATTCCTATATTGCTGCAGACATGTAGGGATGCAAATCTCCAAGAAATCGATGGGAGCTGTCTCGAGCGGTTTGATCAATGACTGCCCCCACCCATTTCAGCCTGGACATTCATCTCCTGTTGTTCTTCAGACAGTTTACAGATTAATAATGAAGCATAAAACCAAGTTAGTGGTAACATATGAGCGGGGGAGATGCAAAGCTGAACATCTCACATTAAGGGCACTCTACACCAGCAATCCATCAGACTGGGTTACACTGAAACATTTGTATAGTTTCTGGTGTCTCCTCACAAACACCCACAAATAAAGAAATACAGCTGCTTCATAAGAATCCCTCTATTTTACTTATGAAAATGAAACCACTGGCCTTTTAAGTGCAAATGCAATTGGTCTGATTCTCCCATCAATCAGGCAAAGTAAATCAGAAGTCACTATATTGAATCAAGAACCTATGATGATTTACATTGGTTATTAAAAGTAATTATTCTATGTCAAGTCCAAGACAGCTTTCTTTTCCTTTTTTTTTTTTTTTTTTGTT
>VXBI01008843.1:253994-273499 GCA_013397375.1 Toxostoma redivivum
TTTTTTTTTTTTAGGCTTTTTCCAAGATACAGGATCAATAATAGTACTGGGAAGAAAGTGGATTATTCAGGGTGGTAAGATAAATACCCTGCTAAGATCACCTGTATTAATTCTATGAATATGGTATGACTTCATCTGGGACAATAAATTTAAGATTTATTCTGTGGAGTCTCAGGCTATTCTAGGGCCTGAGGGCCACCTATTTTGCTTTATTCATTGATTGTAAATAATTTCAACCCCTAAAAGAATCTCTAGGAACTGTAAGATTAGACTTAATTTTTTCTCCTTAAAATAAAAATAGAGAGAAGCTACCAATCTGTGACTCCTTAACTTCCATATTATCTCTGTGTTCTCATATCAACTGTTTGTTTCGGCTATCAAATTCACAAGTTTTCCAAGCAAGGCCATGTGTGTCAAGCCTTCCTCAAAAGCAGCTGACACACTATAGCCACACAGCAGATGATAATGAACACAAGAATAAACATTTAAAAATTCAGCATTTCACCTCCAATATCAAAATTACAAATAGGAAAACAGAGGAGGTCACTCAAAATAACAAATTATTTTAAGAATTTTTTTCAGAAGAGCTACTTGTTCTTTCTTTATATGCATAATTCATATGAAAAACTATGGTTGGAGTCTTAAGCAAAAAAGAGAAAATCAGTCTAGGGGCATACAAAAAAAAAAAACAAAAAAAAATCAAACACCTAGAAATATCCATTTTTGCATATTCCATCACCTGCTAAGACTGTATTTTTGTTTAATACGAAATTGTTGTCATGATAAAGATATTCCAGGTTATAGGATAAAAGGAATAGGGACAGTTTTCCAGTTATCTTCAAGTCAACCAATTATCCTAATTTTTTTTATATATTTTATTTTATTTCCCCAAAATGCACTAAAATCTATGAGTTTTGAAAAGTGAGAGAGGGAAAGAAAAACAGACATTTTCTCTTAAAAAAAGTTCTACATTTGCTTGAATTAATTTGCCTTGCCTTTTCATCTTCCTGACAAAGTTAATAAACTCCAATAAGGATTTATAAGTGAATCAGAATTTGTTAAACACATGCAAACAACCAGGCAGAGGTGGGCACCAAGAGTCCTTGTCATGTGTGGCTTGCACAATGCTGCCAAAGTAGCCAGAGAAAAACACAGCAACCCACAAGTACAACCCAACAAGGACTTAATCCTCTCAAACCAGTGAATTGATCCCCCTTAAAGAGACTGAGATGCAAATTGTGGTTATTTAGGGGATTACATACAGATTTCAGCTCAGTGTTTATGTTGCCCTCCCTATTTCAATAATGCAGGGTGAATGTCATCAGCAAAATTAGCAGTCAACTGCAGACATAATCTTAATAATTGCAGAGAAGCTTTCTGACAAGATTAGTTGCCTTTTAGGACCTCTGTGGGAGATTCACCATTCCCTCAAGTCCAGACTTTCACCAATCTCCAGGCTGTCAATTAGACCAGAGAACTGCTGCCATGAAAAAAAATGTGCTCTCTACTGGGATTGGATTGGAGGAATTTCAGTTTAAAAACCAAACAAAAAAAAAAAAAAAAAAAAATTAAAAAAAAAAAAATCACACCCTTGTTTCAAAAGGGGGAGGGGGAAAATAGGCCAGGCTGGATAGGGAAAGGTGATATCAAGGTTTCAAACTATTATGAATAAGTGGTCATAGAAAAATTGAATAGCAACACACTCTCTGTTTTTTGAAGATTAAACAATTTCTATTTGTCATTTTGGTTAAATATCTTGAGTCACTAGTTCTGTATTCTGTTATGGTTGTTGTAAATGGCCCCAGCTAGTTTGTGATTACTGAACAGTGGAGAGCAGAGTGTGGACTGTGATCAGAAGCATGTATTTCCATAGCATGGTGCTCTGACCATGCTTCATAGCACTTCACAAAGTTCTGGGGTGCGTTTGTAGCACAAAGACATCACTTTTCCTCTTTGCTTAACAGCAGCAACATTTAAACAACAATTATCAAAACCAAATGTAACCAAAAATAAACAGATATCAGTTTAAAACCTTTGAAATGGGGATATATAAATCATATTTTCACACTTAAAGTATTTTCTTCACTTACTGGTTCAACATAAGATAAAAAATGTCTTCTAAAGAATTAAATATAGTCATACATGTTGAGAAGCCCTATAACAATAGTCATCAGAGCTAGTCCAAATGTGATTTCAGGAGATTGTGCAGCAAAAGAGGTTAAGGTCACTATCCAAAATCATAATTGGATAGACAACAGTATATCTGGGCAATTAGCAGGGAAGAATCCTCCAGATCAATTCACATCTTTCTGGATTTTCAGCTACATTGCCTGGGGTTTTTTTTGGGTTTTTTTTGGTCTTTTTGGTTTTTGTTTTGTTTTGTTTTTTGGGGTTTTTTAAGTTGGAGCCCTAAGTAGAAATAATTAGGATATTTTCCCTGTTTGTATTAGGAAGTGTTTTGACTGGAATTTTGTATTGTATTCTGGCTTTTCTTGTCAGCCATGTGTCCCCTCTTGTAGAGGGAAAAAAAAACAAAAACAAAAAAACCTTATTAAATGGATAATTAGGAATGCTGCTTTTACAATTGTGCAAAGGGATGTCAATATGTCAAAACTTCAAAAAAAAATCTGAAAACTTCAGAAAAATCTGCTTCCTATCCTGGGTAAAGTTAGGATGAAATATACCACGAGAAAGAAAAATTCTGCATCCCTGAGTCTTTATAATTCTGTGAAGTCTCATGGAAGAGAATTAGGTACTGAGAATGCTGTTTTCTGTCATTTGGATTTACAGATGAAAGAAAAGAAAAACTCTCCTGGTTCTTTTATCCCTTCTTTTCACGGAATTAAATAAAAATATAGCCTTTTTCTTGCTATAGCCTCCAAATAAGCTCCACCATACTTTAATATAAATTAACCTTTTCCTCTTTTGCCCATGCTGAATGTCTGTGAGACATATTCCAAAGAGACCTATGAATGAAGAAAATAGCTGGCTTGTGAGCCTAACTGCAGCTATGTGAAAGAGATAAGAATCACCAGTAAGACAAAATAGCACCAACCATTCAGAAATATCTAAAGGTAATCAAAGTGGACTCATAAAAATGACATCCCAGCTGAGAAATGTACTAGAATTGCTCAATATGTTCATTTTCAAATCAGTACAAACAAAAAATTGTGGCTGAAAATTGCCTAAATTTCAGGAAAGCACATGCTACAAGCTTTTCACATTGAAGAGCTGAAATGGAAATACATGAATTTAGAGAAGACATAAGAAATGAAGGCGGAGAAAAATAAGGGTAATTACAGAAGTATGTAAATAAAATGCAGAAGAGTTGCAATTTTGTTATGTTCAATTTGTTCTTGAAGACTGCTTATTTTGTTGAGAAAATCTGAAACTTTTTAGTTTTACTAGTTTGTATCTGATACAATAAGACACAATCATTAAGTGTTTTATATATCTGGTACTGTTGTGGGTTTTGTACAAAGCAACATCTGCTATAAATGCTTAGAAAAATAGATCTCCATCATCCAATAAATGGAATCAGTTCAGACTACACAGGAGTGCTTTGGCTGTAAAATTCAGTCAGGTGGGGTGTGCTCCACTAGCATCTTTACTACTGTTAGTGCTTTGTTTACCTGTCAGTGTATGAGAAATGAAGGGGAAATTCCTGGGGTGCCAGTGCAGAGTCAGGAGAAGACTCCTTAAGGCTACTGAACATCAAAAGCCGCAGTTCCACTATTTGCCAGCTCTTGGTGTTGGTCTCTGTGGATATCTGATTTAGAAACTGAGTCTAAACATATTCTTCTTCCCTCAAATTTAATTGGTAGAAAGGAAAACAAACTTATTTTGTTCCTCTCCTTCTTATTTCTGGCTTATTGGTATTAAAGAGGATGAGTTATTAGGGAAAACACTTCTAAGAAGTTCTGACTTCTCAAGACCATTACTTCTTCATCTATTTTTTTAATAGTTATTAATTTTGCTGAATTTGTGCAGGTTGAAATGTAAATCTCTCCTCGGATTGATGGCACAGGAAAATCTTTCCATGTTGCTCCCAAAAAAATTCAAATACATAGTGGAAACTACCTGTAAGAGGCAATCATGGCTTTCTTCTTATCTATTACCATGGTTTACTGTGTATCAGGCTGTAGATTATTGCAACTATTTACTAGGGCAGATAGTAAACTTTGACTCTAATAGCACCTGACTTACAGTATATCACATGAATTGGTTTCTATTATCTGATGCTTTATATTTATGGAAGAGGTAAAGCAGAAGAGATGCCTAGCTCCACCATTTTTCTGTATATAATGCACTACATATATTTTTGTTCTCTCATTTTCCTGATGGAAAAAAAGAAAACAACCAAAAAAACAACTATCTTCATGGAAATAGAACCAAAGATTTCAACGTTGAATTGCTAAAATTGTTTCAACACTAAATTGCTTAAAAATGTGTTTGGAACATCTTATCAGTGTCTAGGCTGACACAATTTTGGGCTTATTTTAAGAAGTTGGCTTTGGTTAACAGAGTTTTCAATTCACCATAATTTATTAAGAGGCCAAATAAACTTGGTTCTGTTCTTGATTATCTCTCTGAAAATGCTAGTTTAAATTTGGCCTTGTTTAAATAGCACTAAATCAATGAGAGATCAATGTTGAATATAGCACTGCCTCTTGGAGAGACTTTGATCAATGGAGCATTTGGTTGGTTTTATCTGATTGAGACTTGGTCTGAGACTAGACAATTATGGGAAAATAACTCCTTGAAAGTTAATATATTTTCTTTTTCCTTTACTATGTGTTCTGGCTACAGTGCAAGGGACTTGTGACAAATCCTGTATAATATATGTTATAAAATACTTGAAAAATATATGGTTGTTGATTGTTTCCATAGGCTGCAACATATTTCTTTTCCAGGGCCCACATCAATATATCTCTGTGTCTGTGAGGATGGAAGGAACTGGGAATGTTAATGCTATTCCTGGCAGTAGTTTTTGCCATATCTTTTGACTAGGAGAGCCCTGACAGCTATTAAATTGCCCTGTGGGCCCAAATGTCAGCATATGAAACTCACAATTTGTAATTCTAAAAAAAAAAAAATTATTCAAAGGTAACTGTATGCCCTTATAAGCTGCATATTCTATCAAATCAGTACTCTTCCTGTATGTTTAGAGATTTATTGGCATCTCTTTGAGCTCATGTGTCTACAGGACCACTTTAAGGGCATTCAAGCAAAGGAAGAGAGATGCTGTCAGAGACCAGGGCTTCACAGGCAATGGAGTTGGGGAAGGGTCTGGAGGGTAAATCCAGAGCAGCAGCTGAGGGAGCTGGAAAGGGGCTCAGCCTGGAGAAAAGGAGGCTCAGGGGGGACCTTGTGGCTCTGCACAACTCCCTGACAGGAGGGGACAGCCGGGGGGGTCGGGCTCTGCTCCCAGGGAACAGGGACAGCACAAGGAGAAATGTCCTCAAGCTGCACCAGGGGAGATTCAGGGTGGAAATCAGGAGGGATTTCTTCATGGAAAGGGTAGCTGAACTTTGGAAGAGGCTGTCCAGGTTCTGGAGTCCACATCCTTGGAAGTGTCTGACTGGACGTGGCACTCGGTGCTGTGGGCTAAGTGACAAGGTGGGAAGTGGTCACAGGTTGGACTTGATGCTCTCAGAGTTCTTTTCCTACCTAAATGATTCTGGGATTCTGTACTGCCAGAAAGTTTCTTTCTCTCTGGAGATTATCACTCCCATGGTTCATGGAAAGTTAAACATCCAATCTACAATTCCAGCAGCACACAGCAGAAGGACTCCTCATGAGGATATAAAGTGTGTTTATTTAAACCATGTGGGTTTTGATTTGTTTTTTGTTGTTGTTGTGTTGTTTTGTTTTGTTTTGTTTTGTTTTGTTTTGTTTTGTTTTGTTTTGTTTTAAATAACTCCCCTACTGAGCCTCAGAAGGATAAACCCTGCTTATCCCACTTCCATGTCACAGGAATAACAGCATTGCTCAAGGACTCATTAAGGTTGGAAAAGTCCTGTAATATCCAATATTGAGTCCAACCATCAACCCAGAACTGCCAAGGCCACCACTAAACGATGCTCCAAGTGCCATATCCACAGGACTTTCAAATATCTCCACGAATGATGATTCCACAACTGTCCTGGGTAACCTGTTCCAACGATTAATAAACCTTCCAGTGAGAAAAAATTTACAGATATGCAGTCAAAATCTATTCTGCTGCAGCTTGAGGCTATTTCCTCTTATCCTCTCCCTTGTTCCCTGGGATCAGAACTTGATCCCCACCTGACTGCATCCTCCTGTCAGGGAGTTGTGCAGAGCCAGAAGGTCCCCCTGAGCCTTCTTTTCTCCAGGATAAACAACCCCAGTTCCTTAAATTGCTCCTCATCAGACCTGTGCTCCATGCCCTGCTCCAAGAACTAAATGTCTTTTTTGGGGTGAGTGGCCCAAAACTGAACACAGGATTCAAGAAGTGATTTTGCCTTTGCATCAGACAGAGAATGATCTAGTAATCAGATTTCCACACTCCAGTTTTGCAGGACCCTATAATCTGCATTTTTCACAGCACCACTGTGGTGATATGTTTGGCTTACTGTCAGCAGGCATCTCAGAGCTCCTGTAAAATCACTGATTCCCTTTCTGGAGCCAGCCCATATTTTTTCCTGTCTGTAAAATAACTTCTACATTTTTAGCATTGTTTCATAATATCAGACTCTCTTTGCACATACAATTATCAACTTATCCCTTATTATCCATGTAACATTTTCAGAAACTCACTCTAGAAGTCAGTAGTCCCTTTATCTGCATCTGCATTTTTACAGTTCTATCTCAACAATCTAGTTGTACAATGATCTAGTGTTGAATCATTGT
Organism: Toxostoma redivivum; assembly: GCA_013397375.1. Lineage (NCBI taxonomy): Eukaryota > Metazoa > Chordata > Aves > Passeriformes > Mimidae > Toxostoma > Toxostoma redivivum. The sequence goes on from VXBI01008843.1 coordinate 260,868, forward strand.
AATGTAAATATTTCTCTTAATATCCTGGTGCCCACTGTTAAATACTTTATGGACACTGCCTGCATTCTCCACTGAAAAACACTTAAAAAGTAACCTTAAAAAGTAAAATTTATTGTGTTTAAAGAATATAAATATGGTCAGAAATCACAGAAAAGTCCCAAAAGGAAAAGTCTGGAAGCTGGTCTTCTGGGAATAGACATCCTGTTTTAATTGACAGCAGGAAAATTTAAGGTTTAATAAGCTTCATTTCTCCAGTGTTGCTCAATCCAGAAGTCAACAAAGACAAGAATCTGAAGTTTTTGAACTTTCTGTGCTTCCTGCGCACAGACCTCCTTGAGAACACTGCTCTGGACCTGAAACCTTGGAGAAGACTTGTAAGTATGAATAATAAGTTAGAAATCACAAATGTGTAGTGGGTTAGATGTGTGTGTTTTCACTGGGTGATGAGTTTTAAATTTGAGGTCTTTACAGTATAGTGATAGTTAGGGGACAAGATGGAGAATTTTGGGTGGTGTCTTTTCTTCTTGTTCATCGTCTCTTCCTTTTCTTCACAGAACTCAGGTAGTTACCTTTGGATTGGTCATTCTAAAGTCACTCTAAGGGTCATGGGAATCTATTATTGGGTCAGGAGTATAAATAATATAGGTGTAAAACTTTTATTGGTGTGTTTAGCTTTAAAAGGCCTTGAAGCAAGCTCAGCTGTGGCCATTTTTCCTACTTCTATCAGGCAGCTAGAGGTATTGCTGTACTGTCTGTAATTTTTGACGAGAGATAATAAACATCCAAGTCCGAACACGAAAAATCATCTCAAGTGCCTTTCTAATAATCCTGGCTCCAAACAAAAACAGACAAGACTAATGACAAACCACTGATTAGTGGTGCAAAGCCCAGCACACTCCTACACAGACTTCTTTGCTTGCCTGCATCAACTGAGGTGTGCAGTTAACCCTTGGAGCCTGCAGCATGTGGCACTGTCCTGAAATGCTCCACTTTCCTCGGTGACAATCTGTTATAGCCCAGTGCCATCGCCAGCTGGCAGGTAATTTTCCTGGGGAAGACTTTTCTTCCCAGTAAGCGCTGTCATGGTAATATTCAACCCCAGCCATGTAGTTAAAAGAAATTGAAAGGAATAGTCATTTCCCGAGGATGCCTCAACCCATCCAGAGACAGGCGTGCGAGGTGGGATAAATCGCTTTTGGAGGTACTTTCATCTCTTTGCCAATTAGAAATTAGACTACACACAAGACTTTTATGTGCATAAAGCTTGTTGGGATAAATCTTACTCCAAACATTTGAGTTCTGAGACAGGCAATTCCAGTAACAATAACTATAAGGTTGTCTGAGATAGAGATACATTGGAAAACCAGATATTGTTGCTCACAGATTATGGGGAAAGAAAGAGAGGAACATGGACAGATTTAACTTTACACATAATGAACTTATAGAAGGAAAGACAGGAGAATCAAACTCTCATTTAGGATTAAGGAACAAAGACACAGCTTGAATCTCCAGGATGTGGACAGACAAAGTGTAACACCATTGATCAAACAAGTCGTGTAGCTGGCCATGGGTATTTAGAGTAAATCCCCAGACACCAGCATCCCACCATTTAGAATAGCCTAGCTGGGATCCAGTGGAAGGCATTATATGTGGATTTAATTTTACTGCTGCATCAGGAGCTTTTGAAAAATATGCTTTCAATATCCCTACAATTCATTGTAGATCATGAGGGGAAAAAAAAAAATTAAAAAAAGGGGCATTTCAAATGAAAAAACAGGGCAGACTCTAACAAAAAAATAACAAGGAATTCTCTTCTACACAAAGGAAAAAAAAATAATTGAATGCTTCATGAAATGCCTTCTGGCAAAATACCTGACATTACCATTAGTAAGTAAATTCTAACCTTTGCATTATCCTAGTTTTACCCATAGAGTATTTGGATGTCAATCTACATACATGGGACCAAAAGTAGGTAGTATTTCTTTACCTGTGACTGTTTTCAGGCATGGAGTCTTCCCTTTTAAATCTTCTTAAAATTTTTAAATCTTGTTAAAATTTACTTCTCTACAGTAAACCTTAAAAACAAAACAAATCTTATTCCCCACCTCTCTGGCATTTCTCTTCACCCCCGACTTAATGCTGAAAGAAGAAAATAATTTAGTTTACATGTTAAACAACTCGATTCCTTTTGCTTTATTTTTTAGTCTGTCATTTGTTCAGGCAACAGACGGAGATGTTTTATATGTGCTATTTATTCATCCCTCTAAAATGAAATGGGATTTTCTCTTTTTTTTTTTTTAAATAAGGTGGAATCCTATTTCTTCTTGTACACTCTCTGCATTTAAATCAAGTTAAAATTTTGTCTCCAACTCTCATCTGTATTCCAATGCAATTAATACATTTTTCTCTCTGGCTTTCATACCTGCTTGTCCCTAAACCAGCTGTCTCTTAGTCCTTGGTTATCTCACCCATTCCTGTCTACTTGTCTTCTGATTCGAGGCCTTTTGCCAGTCCTTGGGGGTTTTTGCATCTTCTCATGTAATTCCTTGTTTCAGATCAGTGACTTCTTTTTGTTGCCTGCCACCCAAACAGCAAACACACCTTAAACAATCCCAAAGGTAGATGAAGATGTCCACTCAGGTGGGAGCTGCCAGATTAGATTATGAGTTTTATCATGCCATGTCAAAAGTGGATCTGGACATTTCTAGCCATAAAAAATCTGGTGATGAGAAGAAAAACAATTTTTTTGGCCTGACCTTTTTGAGGGGTAGGTCATAGATAGAGATATTCATTTTTTGTTTATTGTTTAGAAAAATGCTTACATGAGCCTCGGTTTAGGCAACTAGGCACATAATATATATTTTTATAGTACATGAAGCTGGTCTAGTTGCAAAGAGATGGAGTAAATTACTCCTTTTAAAATTTTGATAGACTTATTTTCTATCATTCTCTCTAATTTCCTGGGAGAAATTAGCCATAAAGGTTGGCAGAGACAAGAAGCAAAATAGAATCAAACAGAAACCCTAATGAAATCCCTTATTTCAGGTTAAAATTCTTATATATATTTATATATGTGTGTGTTTAGTTACAATGTAGATGGTTATATATATCTGCTTCAGCTCAAAGCTCAGGTTCTGAATTTAAGGTGATTAACTATCCATGTTATTTCACTCTAATTATCTATTTCAGTCACAATGTAACTATGATGACCGTTGTGCATTTAAGCCATCTTTAAATCCCATTTGGATCCTGATTGATTTGTTCCATTTCCTTAACTTTGCTCTTCTCCAAGGATGGTGTTTCTCATGGACCAGCTGGAAGAGTTGGATTCCCTAAGAGAGAACTCTCCCCCAAAGCTTGCCTGGTTTTCAGTCATCTTTGGAGCTGATTGCAACTATGGCCCATTGTACCAAGGTCAGAGCACAATGCTTGCTTGGCTCCAACTCAAGGGAAAATGATAAATATGTCTGAGCAAAATAAGGATTAGTCTCAAATTACTATTACATATAATGAACACTGCTTCCAGACAGCATCATTAGTTTACACAAGGGGTGAAAGAAATGTATCTGACAAACAAACACATTTATCTGCCATGGTTATAAGACTATCTTTCCTTTTTTTAATTACTATGAGACCTCCACCTTTGCAGTTCATCAAGGAGCACTGTGGTAGATTCATGCTTTTTGTCCCTTCTCACAATAAGGAGAGAATTAAGTTCATAATGACTTTCCATTTGACAAGAACCATGAAAGTCTGACTGGGTATCGACTGCATCAAGACAGCTGTGCTGCCAAAGTGTTCAAACTTGCTTATATTCCAACATTTTCAATGGCAATATTATTTATATGAAATATAAATAACATTTTTTCAGTTTTCACTTTTCTAGTCCTCATGCTTCCTCCAAGCAAAAGGAAAAGGTAATTAATTCTTTTAGTGGATAATTATAAAGTTCTAAAGTTTGCAGCATGAATATTGTGGGACATGTTGGAAATGCCTTATTCTATCAAAAAAATTTACCAAAGAAATTTTCCCAAGATACTGGAGGAGGTGATGCACTATATACACAATGAAACTCATTAAACATCACATTTTGCTGCAGAAGTCCATTCATTAAAATGTTCTGGTTAGATACCAGATTTAATAGAATTTCTCTATAAACCCCAGCCTCTTTATCTTCTTCCTGTTAGTTTCTGATGTGTTTTATTGTCAGTTAGAAGAAGGTAAATACATAAGTGATGATGTGACAATTTCAGGATAATACACTGAGTTTATTATAACAGTTTTGAGGAAATCTGCTTTGAGGGTAGGACAAAGAAGCCACTTTTGTTTCATTCACAACAGAGAAAATGCAGAATTTACAGAATATAAAGGCTTTAGATGTGATAAGCAACAAAACTAAGATAAAAGATTGAAAAGCGGGGTGGGTGAGAAATAAAAAGTGGGATTAATTGCATTATTCTGAAATAGGTGAAGAGCAGTCAAATCCTCTTTGCACAGTTAGGTCTTGTTCTCACTGAGGTACCAGTAATTTGGCCTAAGCAATGAAGGCTTTTATATTAAGCACTGGCACTTCATCTTATAGTCAGGTAGCAAAGACAAATCATTGTCTTCCTGTCAAGTATACTGGGAGAAAAAGGATTAAGAGCTATAGTTTAAATGATAAGATTGAAATAGTTTTGAAAATGCAAACATTTGCTGGCAGAAAGATAGATGTAAAGCAAACAGTCCATGATCTCTGTCTGATTTTAGAGGTTTTACAATATGTGATGGAAGACAAGAGCTCCATTCTTTACCATATAATATCTCAATAATTTCTGCTTTGTTTTTCTTCTTAGTAGAATTGTTTAATGCCCTATCAGTTGCTGCCCTGGCTTCAGAACCACAAAGTTTTAGCCAAATCTTTTCTTCAGGTTTGATTCACAGATGTCTAAACATTTTTTCTGTTGGAATTACTGTTTTGAAGGGGAACAAAACACAAGTAGGAGATGAAAACTGCATGTTTAATTTTCATCCTGACTACAATTTCAATGTTCAACTTTTTTGACTGCTATTTTAAGTGCTGGGAAAAGGACAAATTGGCTCAAAGCAAATGTTCATGTGCCATTGAACATATAAAATATACAAGGTATTTGATGTGAATTCACATGGAACTATGAAAACAATATTCCCCTTCTCTTTTTCACACTGTAACTGCAGAAGAAGAATTCCTTTTGGAGTGCTATTAGCAAAAAAGAAAAGGTCTCTTATTAAAAAAAAAATAAAGAGGAATGAATATCCAGCAGTATCAGCGTGAAAGCAAAATGAAAGCCATTGTATCAATTCTGAAGGTCTGACTGAGTACATGTCATTTTTATACCTTATTTCAGACTGACTGGAGTATATATCTTGGGAATGCACAACATTAGAGCCTTGTTTTAGCAGTTTTATTAAAGCAAAATTACCTTTGAAACTGAGTAAAGAGAGAGAGGTCTAAGATTTACAGGGCCCAGACTTGAAAAAAAGGAATTAACTGTGTAAGAATTGATTTATAGTATCCAAACTCATAGTATTATCTTGTCAGCAGACACCAAAAACAGTTCCTGCAGGGACAGCATTAGAACATGAGGGAAGGACTGGAATAATTGATCCCATCTGTTAACATCCCAATCAGTAGCAATGATCAGCTCAGGGCTGTTTTGGACAGATCAAACAGGTTTTCAAAGATTGACTATTAACAGCAATCTGTTGAGAGACATCTAAAAATTTAGGTCCATTGGAGATATTTTGCACTTCCAGCACTTTTTAAAGCTAGAATGAAAGATTTAAAACTTATCTCAGTACTCCCTTGTGTTACTTACCTTGCATCCCAGAACTTCAGGGCTGCAGTACATGAAATTAAAGTGTTAAATCTTACTTAAGCAAAACAAAAGTAACACATTTCTATTAGTAATCCAGGAAGAATTATGGTGCATGTGGGAGACAATTATTATTTCTCATAAAGAGACTGTATGAGTTTAACAGATAATCTCACTGCACGTGCTTGTTTGTTTGGGGTTTTTTAATAATCACAGGTTTGCTGGAAGGGACCACATTGGGTTAAGACCGGTCCCACCTCCCTTCTCAAGCAGAGTTATCCCAGAGCACAGGGCACAGGACTGTGTCCAGAGGGGTCTGGAATATCCCCAGGCAGGGAGACTCCATCCCCTCTCTGCACAATCTGTTCAGGGCTCGGTCACTGCCCAGGACAGAAGTTCTGCCTCATGTTCAGGCAGAAATTGCTGGGCTCAGTCCCTGCCCGTGGCTCTGGAGCAGAGCCTGGGTCCTGCCCTGCCCTCCCTGCACTCAGGGACACCAGGGATGGGGTCTCCTCTCAGCTGGGGCTCCTCTCCAGGCTGAGCAGCCCCAGCTCCCTCTGCATTCATGGATGCATTTTAAAATGGACAAGTGGACTTGTGGATGTTGTCTTTGCCTGGGTGTTCCCTGACCAATCCTCCTTGAGCTAGGGAAGGTCTTCTTTCCAAGATTCCTTTACCCTGGTCTCCTGTGCCAGAGATCCGTGAGGTCTTGCTTGAGAAGACTGATGCAAAGAATGCATTCAATAACTCTGCTTTCTCTGCCTCCTCTCTCACCAGGGTCCCCTCTTCATTTACTAATGAGCCCCATTACCCTTTGTTTCCATTTAGAAAGCCCTTTTGAGGTATGCTTGACAGCCTTGGACGGATTTAATTCTCTTTTAGCCTTGGCCCATTTAGGAGAGCTGAGAAGACTAGTGCTAGTGCATGCAAATCTGAAAGAGTTTTAAGCTGTAAAATGCATAAAAAAAATAAGGTCATGAACTTAAGCAACAGGAAAGTTGGGCCCTCAGAGAGTTTAGCAGAGAAAATTCTAAGCATAGAGTATAACAGATGTCCTAAGAGGGTTTCTAACAAAGACTTTCCTGAACCTGCATGATAGTGACCCCACACTCCTTTTTTTTTTTTTTTTTCTTTTTTTTTGAAACGGGATTAAAGAAGCCATTTGGGAAGGACAACTGAGGATGAAGGTGTAGAAGGATCACAGAATCATTTAGGTTGGAAAAACCCTCTAAGATCACTAAGCCCAGCCAATAACTAAGCACCACTTTATTCACCACTAAACCACATCCCTAGGAGCCACATCCACATCTTTAAATACCTCCAGGGATGGTGACTCCACCACTACTCAGGACAGCCTGTTACAATGCTGGACAATCTTCTTCATGAGGAATTTTTTTCCCTAATATCCAAATTAACCCTCCCTTGAGACACCCTGAGGCCATTTCCTCTTGTTAGCCAGAGAGAACAGAAGCCTAGGTTTCATTGGCGTAATTAGAATTCCTGTGCTTTAGTTAATATTGCCATTTTCTAGTAACTACAACATCACCTAAAAGTCCAAACTCCAGATTACATAAGGATTAAATTCTCATGAAGACACATGACACTTTATGCTTCCATACACCTTTGTCTATTCATAAGAGAAGTTATAAATGTTAAATAACCATCTGACCCATTAGAAAAGTAAAACTATCAATCATCAGAATTCCTCCTGGCTGCAGTGTCTCCTTCACAGCTCCATGCAGCTGAGGACACGAGTGCCATGTGTACTCCCTGGGGACATAAGGAGCATCTCATTCTCATCATGAAAGCAAAACTTTTGCTCATTAGGTTACATATCTGTCACAACACACTGATCAATCTTTCGGTGTGACACAGCCAGCACAGAACAAAGACTACAAACGCCATCAAAACACAACACAGAGCAGCAAAAAAAAGCTTTGTTTGGAGGAAAACACCCACAAAGTGACCAGAAAAACCCCTCAGCAGCAGAATAGAGACCCATCAGTGCCACCCCCTCCTCCACCCGTGTCCTGTTCTGATGTTCACACACACAAAGATGATCACAGACAGCTGGCACAGCTCTTGCCATAAAATATTGACCCTGGAATTCAACACATTTTTTGAAATGTAGTCAGAGTGCTGTTTAAATTTTAACCTATGGTGAAATCAGACAGGATTGTACATCTCAGTTGCCAGATTTGCTCTCCCAAAATTCCCAATTCTAATAAGTATATTTGAAAATTATTTTCCATGACATATCTGGCCTGTAGAGGAGGGAAACAGAGGTTACTGCAGCTTTCCTTAGGGTGAACACTTGGTGAAATATTCTTTCTTGATTAAAACCCACGAAACATAGAGCAGGAATAGTCAATGTGTCTAATGCTGTGTTACCCCATGCAGATCTTCAAAATTCGTGTTTCTGCTAAAATTTCGTAAATGCTTATCTTTGTTTTTTAACTCCCTGGCTGGATGTATGGCAGAGTGATAACAAAAAACAAAACAAAACAAAACAAAGCAAACCCAAAACAAAACAAAAAAAAAAAAACAACAAAAAAAAAGAAAAAAGAAAAAGTGGATGAGAGATTGAGAGATTGCCTTTTAGGCTGCAGAACCTCATTGCTAAAGAACACACAATAGATTCTTCTAAATGCATTGATTTTGACCTACCTAATTATTAGCCTAAATCTGGCCATTAGCATTGGTGAGCAAGGCAAACCCAGGGAAACTGGGTAAGGGCAGAGGCACTTTGCCCACATCTCGTGCTGGGGATCCCAGAGAAGGAGCCAGGTCAGAGCTGTCCACTCTGCCATCCAGCCACCTCCCTACCAGCTCTGCTCAGCACATCTCTGTTGGAGTGAGCTGGGCTTTACACCACTAATTAGGGGTTTGTCATCAGTCTGTTTTATCTCAGAGCCAGGATTATTAGAACGGCGATCGAGGCGGTTTCTTGTGTTCGGACTTGGATGTTTATTATTTCTCATCAAAAATTACAGACAGTACAACAATACCTCTAGCTGCCTGATAGAAGTAGGAAAAATGGCCACAGCTGAGCTTGCTTCAAGGCCTTTTAAAGCTAAACACACCAATAAAAGTTTTACACCTATATTATTTATACTCCTGACCCAATAATAGATTCCCATGACCCTTAGAGTGACTTTAGACTGACCAATCCAAAGGTAACTACCTGAGTTCTGTGAAGAAAAGGAAGAGACGATGAACAAGAAGAAAAGACACCACCCAAAATTCTCCATCTTGTCCCCTAACTATCACTATACTGTAAAGACCTCAAATTTAAAACCCATCACCCAGTGAAAACACACACATCTAACCCACTACACATTTGTGATTTCTAACTTATTATTCATATTTGCAAATCTTCTCCAAGGTTTCAGGTCCAGTGCAGTGTTTTTCAGGGCGTCTGTGCCTGGAAGCAGAGAAAGCTCAAAAACTCCAGTTTCCTGAGATCCAGAACATCCCCTTTGTGGGCTGCTCCCTTCAGGGTGACTGATCCGTCACTGGGCACAGGAATCCAAGGGTAGGATTTGTCTTATCTCATTTGAGATATCTAAAGGTTAGAGATCTAAATCTGAGCTGGTCACCCTAGGCTCTTTTATTTTTTTGTCAGTGGAGAGAAATAGGACAGAGGGATGAGTCTCTGGAGATGTTTATCTCCTGGTGTGAATCACCCTTTATATAAACCCCCTTGTATGATGTTAGAGATCAAGTTTCTGCTCTATTGTGTTATAGCTAATTCTCATACCAAGGTACCTAATAAGTCTCAGGCATGACCTGTGACCATGGTATGACTACAGTTCTATACTTTATTCAAAGTGGATCATTGTAGTTTCTCTTGATGGAAATTTCCTGTGTTTTTAACTCTAGCTTGAGTCTGAGATAGAGAAATGGTCACTGTTTATATTTCAAGTGGTATTTTCTAAGGCTTACTTATAAAAAAGTGTTTTAAACCTTTCAGAATTTGATATTTCCACACAAACTTCACAGATAAAAAAATTGAGATAAAAATAATTTTAACATAAAAAATAGAGCTGATTAATAAAATGTATCATATTCCTGTGTATTCTTTCCTAGGCAGTGTTTCAATACAGATTTTTTTCTACAATGTGTTGAATGGAATAAAAGAGGTTAAAAACCAAAGCAAAGTAAAATCTCACAATATTAAATTCTAATGAATGCAAAGACCTTGAAAACATCAGTGGCTCTGCAAGCCAAGTGTTGATTCCTTTGATAGAATATGCAGGAATAAAATGGTTAGTAGCTGAAATGCTGTGGCACAGTAATAATTGCTTTGCACCTGTAATTCTCTCTCTCTCATTTCCCTATTTACTGTTTGATGCTTTTGTTTATCACAGTCATATTCCAGTCTCTCCATTTGTAGTCCATTTCTGGAAAATAAAGTATGCTGAATGCTGAAGACACAAAAGACCATGATGATAAATTAAACAATATTTCTTTCACACACTATTTTTTTTCCCTAAGCAGAAAAGCATTTTCTTTTCTTTGTCTTTTTTTTTTTTTTTTAATTAATTCCTGTGTGGAATCTCAGGGTTCTTTCTTATCTCATTATATAAAAGCTTGACAACTTTTGGCAATTGTTAACATTATTATTTCACCATCACAGTTATTATTTTACCATCACTGTTATTATTAGGGTTCAAATCAAATTTTGTAAATTAATAAGCTTGTATGGAACTTATCTGAAAGCAAACCAAATTATAATGAAGGTTTGGAAAATTTGCATTTCTGCTGTACATGGCAGGAAGGCAATTTTCCACACAAGTCATGAACAGAAATTGTTACCGAGAATAAAAGGACATGTCAGCTACTGTTCTTAGTGAAGACTAAATTCTAACTGAACCACTGAAGTTAAAGGCCCAAAAAAATGGTGGGTTTAAGAACCAAAAGAAGGTTGAAGAAGAAAAGGGAAAAAATGTCACATCTTCAGAATAAGTGCACATTCAGATTTTTATGGACAGATGAAAATCAGACTTAAATGCAGGCATCAGAGCTTGCTGTCCTGAGTGCTTATGATCTTTTCTGGTCATTATAGCTCACATTCAATAGTTATGGATGTTTTCCTGACATGCTCTGGGCCCTTCAGGGGACCCTGGTCAGGACCTGGGGACCAGGGCTCCACTGGAGGCAAAGTTGTCCCAACAAAGACAAGAAAAGAGAAACAAAAGGAACATTGGAGTTAGTGACAAAAGCAGAAAGAAAAGACAATTTGGAGATGTTTCAGCCAGGAGGTATCCCCTGACACAATGCAGGAGGAGGAGAAGGACAAGGAGGATGAGGAGGAGGAAGCAGCTGTTGAAGGTGAACAGTGACAGTGGGATGGATGACTGCTCATCTTCTGCTGAGAAGAATCACATAATGTCAATTAATGACCACTTGATGATGGTTTCTTACACAATGACTACGCCCAGGACCAGTAATGAGAATTTTGGGATATATCTTTAATGGAGGCTGTTGCTTCATTATGAAGAACAAATTCTCAGCCTTCACCTCATCATTTATATGATCCTGTTATTTATACTTCAGATATTTACATGTTGATATCTTATTTTTTGTCTGCAAATTATTTAAAATGTTCCTATGTGATTACCATTGCTTAGGCAAATTATAGTTGTATTTATTTTGCATCCAGTACTTCAGGCATCCAAGTTTGCACTGTTTTCTGTGTTTTTTTCTTCCACTTACCACTACTTTTCAGCAAACTTCTTCACTGTAATCTGTAATTTAAAAATAAATAACTTGCTGTCTTTTTCACCATAATATAATGTTGATAGATCAGCATTTTCAAATCATTTAGAGCCATCAGTGTCACTTCTAAATTGGTTGCAAGAGTTATTGAAAAGTCTTCTCCTGTGGTAACTGTAGGGCTCCCATCTGACTATTCAGTTGATGACTGAAAGAATTAAATTTTATTTTCTTCAATCACTGAATTTAGCATTAAACTCTGTCACATGAGACATTATGAGCTACACAGCACTTTTCAGGAACAAATAAAGGCTGAATATTGTTGGTAAAATGTGAACACACTCAAGGAAGCAGAGGAAACAAACATAGAGGAAGCAATGAAGAGGACTTACAGAAAAGGATATAAAACAAGGAGAAAGAGCACATGAATTGGGAGGTGGGGGAAAGAAAATAGGTAAAGAATAAAAGACAAGGTCCAGCATATTTTTGAGCAGTGCTGCAGCCAGTAAGGAAGAGTTACCACCATTTCCATATATACACTCTGGGTAAGTCAACCACCAATTACACCTCCAGGCCACCCTTAACTGGTGAAGATCATTAGCAAAATGCAATGACCCCCCTTCCAGGAGACCCCCTGATAGTGTTGTTACACCTAAGCATGGCACCACTGAGATGCCAGTGTAATTAATCTTCAGAAAGAATTTTTTTTTTCCTTTAAGAAATCTTTGACAGAAATTTTCTGGAGTCTTTTCTCTTCTTGCCTTTGTGCACCTGGATGTTAAAATCAATAATCGACTCAGTAATAGAGAACAAAGTTAAGTAATTTGTGCCTAACTTTTGTAAATAAGGGCAGAATTGCTATAGTAACAGCAGAAGGCACTCAGTCACTGTGACAAAAATGTGGCAACCTGATAGCAGAGGCTAATGAGGGTTTTCAATTTCAGCTGAATTTCATTAAACTCAGTCTCTCCCACTGCAGAAGAGAGAAGAGAAGAGAAGAGAAGAGAAGAGAAGAGAAGAGAAGAGAAGAGAAGAGAAGAGAAGAGAAGAGAAGAGAAGAGAAGAGAAGAGAAGAGAAGA
>VXBI01008843.1:279504-302714 GCA_013397375.1 Toxostoma redivivum
TAGATATATATTTTAAATTCTAGGGGTAAAAAATGATAATTTGAGAGAAAATTTCTCCTTTTGGAAGCAAAGGTTGACTTGCAGATGTAATATTCTACATCTCAGCTACAGTTAACAGGGACAGTCAACAAAATATTTGCTGCAACTCTTGGTCTTTCCAAGAAGTTCTCCCTATGGCTATTTCCTTATTCTCTTTTGTCTGGTCTAATCTTCTTTTCCATAAATGTGCAGACATTGCCTTAATCCTTGTGCCTCCCTCAGGATAATCTATTTTCACATCCCCAGCTTGTATTGTAGTGACCCAGACCTTGGGAACACTTGAGATCTTGAATGAAATCTTGATTATTTCTTATCTAGGCTCAGCATTGCCTTGTTCAAACCTCTGTGATTCAGGCACTGGACTGCAAGGTGATGCAAAAAAAAAAAAAAAATCTAAACTAGAGAAGGGTTTCACTACCAATGTTGTGGAGAATTGCCTCAGCTTTGGAGGCACATCCATGGTGGGGAGGAGGCTCCTGGTGGTTCCCCTGACCTTGCAGTGATGACCCATGTTTCTGCCAAAGAGGTAATCCCACAGCTGCCCATCTTCTGTAAAACAGGCTGCAATGCTGTTTTATGCCCTGTTATTGACTGGAAGGGGGTGGCCCCAGCTGAGTGATGGGTGTCAGGGGGGTCTGCACGGGGTCCCTCAGACCTGGCTGCCTGTCACTGCTCTGAGCACAATGGGCAGAGTGACAGCCCCTTAGCAAGAACAGCTGCAGCAGGCAGCACTCTCATAAAAGTAATCCTATTTACAGCCTGCCTTGAGATGTTCCTGTGAGTTGAAAAGTTCACCTCTGGCAGTTTCTTGGGCTTGTCACCTTTCCTGCCACTTCCCTTGCATGTAGCTCAAAGGCGTGGGGTTTTATTGAATGGGAAATAGAAATAATAAATGAAAAAAAAAAAATACAAACTGAAGCATGCTCTGGAATATGGCAGGAGTCCCATCTCCAGGAGTTTAGTGGCAGCACATTTTTGTCTCCCTGTCAGAGAGACAAAGCCATTTTTATAAGCCTAATCTACAATATCACATATCCTTTTTATGTGGCTGATATTATTATCTCCTATCCATGGGCATTCAATCCTAACTTAATTAACTTGGCAAGCAGAAGCATTGTGCTGTTGCACAGTCAGTGTCTGCTACGCTCTCAAACCATCCTCCCCAGCTGGGAATCAAGACTTTTTACCTGCCTGCACTTCCCTTTGATCTGTGTGACATACAATAAATCCAGTCAGCAACCCCAGAGAGCCTGGCTCTATATCACCACTTTGAAGAACGGACAGAACACTTTTCTTGCTGTTTTTTTCTTCATTCTTTTCTGTAAAATTAAAAGCCTTCTGTGCTCACCAGATGAACTCAAATAAAGTATTTTTTTTTTCTCTCTTAGATTGAACATCCTCTTAGAAGATCATAACTTAGGAACTATGAATAACTGCTGGAATGGCACATTAATATTCACACAGCAGTAGATTCAAGTTTCAATTATGGAGCAGAAAAAAAAAAAAAAGAAAAAGAAGATTCTGGTCTGACGCAGTTTGGCACTCTAATGTGAATGAGAAAGAAATTGGGATGGATCAACGAGATTTTTAATTAAAGGATATGGGCACCCTGAACCTGACCTTTTCTTTTTGAGGTTTGAATGATTTCCAAGAAAGAGCATCTCCTCTGTTCCCTTTCCATCAGGGTTTGTTCAGCCTTGTTGTATTCTGATCTGTCACATTTTAAATGGAGAGAGAGAAGTGCTAAAGTATTACAAAGGACCCTCCTAGTCTGGAAGACTAAAATCATAGAAATAACATCTTACTATAGCCTTCTAGGCTATAGCAAGTTAAGGAAAGACCCTTTGTAGATTAACAAAACTTGTTACTAGGTCACTTGTATTTTTAGTAAAGTTTAATTTTAATACTAAAAAATTATTAAAATGTATTTTTAAAATAATTTTAACTAAGGTTTTCATTTTCTGGAAAAACTGTAATGGAAATAATGGAAATATCCTCCCACTCTCTTCCACTCCTCTCCAAAAAAAAAAAAAAACTTCACTAAAAACACTTAAGCAACCAAAATTTGTCAATGATTGTTTAAAGTAAACATTTTCAATTGCAATACCTGCCACCATTACCATACATAAAAATTTCAGCTAAGATAAATATTATGTAAAATTTAGATGGTTTTGGTTCAGAAAATGCATAATTATTGCTACAAAATCAAGACTAAGAAAATAATTGTCAATTTTAAAATTATCAATATATTTGTGGCTATACATACATATATATGTCATCAGAATCCCTTCAATAGCAGCACTAAGAACCAATGACAAGATTTTCCTTGTGGCATCTCTCTTGAATACTCACTACTTAAACCTGAAGGTCCTATTTCAGGAAAAACAGAGAGAAAGTGGAAAGACTGGAGAAATCTAAAAGGCTATCAAGAGGGAGGAGAAAAAATTATCTCAAAATCTTCTGTGGTGTTTTGTTAGGGGGCAAATTAAAATCAGTACTTCTCATTCTCTGTAGGTAATGATAGCTGCGCCTCACAGATTAATTAATATTTTTAACATTAAAAAAAGAACTATTTTTTCTTTTTTTGTCATTTTTACAGGAAACATGTATTGAACTTTAAGTGAAAATGAAGGGCTATGTTTAGATACAGAGCTACTTTGAGATGTTAAGTTTTGCTTGGTAAATCTACATCCAATTGTGGGAAGCAGAAGAGAAAAGTCAATCTGTCTTCCTAAGAACTCATTATAAAAATTGCTCTTTAAACTTTTTACACCACACAACTTTTCCAAAGTAATATTTTCAATTGAATTTAATTTTTATGTGTTCAGATTTGACACGAAGATGTACATGTAACCTTATTTCAAATTATAAGCACTAATTCCTGAAATGGAATAATTTGATTGTAAAGCTCAAATATAATTTCAAATATTGCAATACCCAATGATGTAGACCAGGCATTTCTTTAAGATGCTTCCAGCGTCAGTTAGAGCAACAAGATCTTCTAAATATTAAAAACAAGATTTGGAGAACTCTCATTTTGTTGAATGACAAAAATAGGGAATATATGTGCTAAAAAAAAGAAAGAAATTATTATTGAAATAGTGTATTCAAAACTAGGTTATTCTAATAAAAAATAATTTGAACCAAACTCTAGGTAAAAAGCCATTCACACATCTGTCACTAGAATTTATGCATTAAAAATGCAACGGATTAAACTTTTCTGATAGCAACAAATTTATGTAAAGAGCTACTTAACAAGTTCTAAGAGACCTTTATCTTTGTTACAGCATCTGTTGGCTGAAAACTACAGATAAGGATGTGTGTTGTGATATTGCACTGGGGATATTGCCACTCATGTCTTCCACCTAAATTGGGATGAACTGGGAATAACTGTGATTACCCAGAGGTGATAATGATGCTAAAACTGAAAGAGATGAAGCTTTTTAATGGTCCTTTTTAATTTTACCCTTTAAAATTTATTTAGTCCTGAAATTGATTATTTTGGAAACATATATATATATTTTTTTTTTAATTGTTTGAAACTACAGACCAAATAATCTTGGTTGTATTTACCTCAAGGTGTCCAGAAAAAGTAGTTATTTATGGTTCTTTCAATAGTGGATACTGAAGTATAAATGTCATCAAACTCACTTCATCCTATTCTAATATATATGTCTGAGGCCACAAAAAAAACCCCACCCTGAAGGTCTTGATAGCTCTCATTTCAAGACACTCAGAGCCTGAGTAGTAACCTTAGGTCACATTTAAGGAATAGCTCACTGCATTTCTGTTCACAGTGAGCTCTGCCAAGTGTCCATTCCCCTCTTCAAGTGTTTGTTTTTTTTTTTTTTTTAATATAACACCTGTATTGTACCTGCCAGCAATGTCTAATCCAGAAGTTCTTTCTAATGATACTCAGCAAGAATCTGTGAAAAAGTAAATCCTGCTATCACAGTGGGACACAGGTGAAAGTAGGTCTAAATATCCTGAGGAAGGTCCTTGAAGCCTCCCCCTTTCTTTAACCTTCAGGTGAGGTGAGTCTTAGATGTACAAGTTAGGTGAGGAAAGCAATAATTTGTAAGAGGTTTTAGTTTGAATCCTTCATGTGTGCATAATTTGGATGATGGGAGCATGACTGAGAGACTCCCCTAACCAGATGAATGTAGGATTTTTGTTTTTTTATCGCCTAAATCCCTCAGTTGGAGTAAGTTGCCTTTTCAGTTGACTTAGTTTGGCTTTAGACTGAAGAGGAATGAAGACAAGTAGTTGAATAAAGCTGCTCCTTTCCATTCAGCCCAGCTGAAAGCCAATCCCACACCCAATTTCTGCAGGTTTCTCCCCAGATCTGTGCTGTACCTGGGACATCACAGCTCACATCTCTGCAGCTGGGCTGGAGTGGGTCATCACAAGCCTGGGAGGAGAGGTAATTTCCAAACACGGTGACAATTCCACCACACTCCCTGCTCTGGTTACTGTACATGAGCTGCTGGGGATGCACAGGCTGTGCAGTTGTGAGATGCTTCCCTCTCTTTGCCTTGCTCTGTCTGTGATGAAGACCTACCCCAGGGATCTTGGAAATGCTCCTCACACCACACCTCAGTATGCTGCCTGCACCTGAGAAAGCCCAGTGAGGGCTGGATTAGGAACCAGCAGTCACCAGGGAACCCCTGAATTCGACTGGCATTACCTCATGCCAGTGGGGATGTGGTAAGCCTGACAGCTGATTTCTTAACAGCATTCCGCATTCAATTATTTACTGGCGACAAAGCCACAAATACTCCCTATTTGTTCACATTCCCCCAAACAATAGGTGGCATAGTTTTCTTTGGCACACAGATTTCTCCCTACAGCCATGGTTTTCACCCACACAAAACTTTAGAAGTGAAAAGAAGAAAATGCAAAGAAGAAAACTCAACTCTGCTGCATCTAATACAGTAATGATCTAGTCTCTCCCTTGCTGCACTGGAGAAAATTAGTGTCATGGTGATGAAATCCAGCTATATCACAATTTCAAGTGATGCACTAGTAACCATGGCAACAAGGTATTCCCTTCCAGTAAATGCCTGTAATGGTGCTTTTAAGATTGTACATCAAAGCCAAAGCATGGCGTTGAATCACCCTGGAGCAAGTACTGACTTCAAAGCAAAGAGGTCAGAACAATGGGTTATTCATAAACAGAAAATAATTCTTTTCCAATTTGCAAGTTTTTGTTTTCTTTTTTTTTCTTCTTTACGAGGCACTCTGAAATAAAAGCTGGAGCAATTTAGTGGATTTTGCACTATATTTGTGTGCTCTGGGATTACTACAGCAGTTCTCCTGGCTTCCTACACAGCTTCTGCTACTCTCCATGGGCTGGTGATCATTGCTGTGTCTCTGAGCTCTATAGCAGGCAGTGTGAATTACTGAAATTACTGAATTACTGAAAAGGAGGGGTTCCAAACTTATAGGAATAGATGCCTCAAGTCTTCTAGTATGGTCAGGTATTCCACCACACTTGTGAAATTTTAGAAGTAAATTGAAAAGCTAGGTGATGAAAAAAAGATGTGGACGGGAAAAAAAGAGTCCTTAAAATGGCTTTGAAATAAAAATAAAACAAAAGTATGTTCATGTCTGAGGAATCTTAATGTTTTTCAAGGAATATTAAACTTATTGCTAATTAATCATGGAACCATTAAGGTTGGAAAAGACCTCTAAGTCTCCAGCCACTGACCTGACAGTACCAAAATAATCACTAAACCATGTCCCTAAGTGCCACATCTTTTAAAGATCTCCAGAAATGGTGATTCTACCCTGCTCTGTTCCAGTGCCTGACCACACTAATAGGAAAGAAACCTATTTTACCTGTTATCCAACTTAAATTTCCCCTGGCACATCTTGATGACCTCCTCCTCCCCAGCTGTCCCCTCCTGTCAGGGAGTTGTGCAGAGCCAGAAGGTGCCCCCTGAGCCTCCTCTTCTCCAGGCTGAGCCCCTTCCCAGCTCCCTCAGCCACTTATCAGACTTGTGCTCCAGAGCCTTCCCCAGCTTCATTACCCTCCTCTGGACACAGTCCAGCAAATTTCACAAAGCTAAAAAAAAAATTTGAAGAAAAATTCCTTGATACAGAAGAGAATTTTTTACATCATTAATCAGTGAGGCCAACTATCTTCTCTAAAACCTGGAGCACCGTGTTTTTCCTTTGTGAGATGATTTCTGTTAAATACCATTTCAAGACTTAATTTTCCCTGAAATACTGTATTTTCACTCCTATGTGTTTACAATAGAGTACCCTTTACTAGGTGGTGAGTGTTATGCCTAGGTCAGGACACTGAAGCTTAGGAGGATTTTAATTAGCAGTAACTATGGAGAATCTAATGTGCTCACACTTGGTAACATTTGGCTGAATATCTGAAATGGCTTATTAAGAGGTCAGAGATTTTTTAAATTATTGAATTCCTTATTTGATAGATTCTGCAAATAGAGGGATTTTTGCTTTAGCTCTGTTTATTTCTGTGTATGTATATGTGTGTGTGTGTAAGAGAAAACCTAACACAATTCAGAGTTAGGGGCATTTGAGTAATTGAACGACTTAATAATTTTGTTTTAATGCCTTGAGCTTGAATTTTAATGTTTCTTCCAACAATGATAAAAAGAAACTAAATAATTTTTGAAAACCTATAAATGTTTATACTATTATACTGTTTATACTATTGACTTATGTTTCTTGTCAATCTGCTGAAGAAAGAAATTTTAAATTAGTCATGTCTTGGCAAAAATTGTTTTATTTCTTTTTGTTGATCATGACACTATTAAGACCAATGGCATATGTAGGAAAGTGGTTAAAAATCATACACAAAAAAAAAAAGGTCAAAAAAAGAGTTGCAACAACAAATATGAACATAAATCTGAAGCTACATAAGCTTTAGATGATGAAAGAATTTTAAATTAAGCTAGAATGGTGTACACCTTGTTGATGAATGCGAGATGAAACTCCCTAACAGGTACACCTTGTACAATCTCAGAAGGTCTCGAAAGTCAATGAATTCAAGTGAAGTGACATGAGAAACCTACAGCTCAAAATACATGAAGAACAAGTGATAGGTGTCATCTATTCCTTGGTCATGTCAAGTAGCTGAAATCTTTCCCTCCAGGTTTTCAGTGAAATCTTTCCTCATTCAGCTCCACTCTCTCAACTCTCCTTGCCACAGCCCATCTACTGCTGCTCACCAATGCCAAAAGCTCAGAGTGAGGGTTCTGTTCACTGCTGACTAATTCTATCAGGTTTCTGTGCAGTTTTTCTTGCATGTGTGTGTTTTCCTTAACTAGATGAGATGAGATGGCAATTGATTTTTCCAAAGGTTAATACTTCTCACCACTAAGTCGCCAAACCTATTTAAACAAAAATAAAAATAATGCAGCATTCGAGCCGTTCAACCAATCTTTTTCAAGGTGGTAAATTACACAGTGGTGATACAGAAATTCATCTTTGTAAAACTTTCATTCAAAGCCTGTAATGTGTTACTCAGTGCTACTCAGAATTGTGGTTATTTTGACCATAAGAAGGCTGATAACCGCGGTCCAGTAATTGTGCACTTATGCTGCTGTTTGTCTGCTTCTCATTTGAGAAACGCAGCTTAATTAGAATTCCAATTTGTTTCACAGAAAAAGCTGCCAAGTGCAAGATCTGACATTCAAAACAAAATCAATACTTTTGTAGAACATTTAAGCATCTTGGGTAATATCACAGGACTGAAGTAATTCGTGTTGTGTAGTAAAGCTCTAATTAAAGATGCGTCAGGAGTAAGAATTGTATTTCTTCATTATTTAGCCTGTGCTTTACTGCTCGGTTCATACGAGAGTATGGATTAAATGTTCATGTTTATTATGGCTCCCCCCTCCAATCATGAGTGCGAGAAATGAAAGTTAGGGTAGATGAAAAATATTCACTGCTTGTCAGGTATGAGAGACACTCAAGGTCAGATGCAGATAAGGAGAAGCAAGGAAATTGAAGGGTTTTGTTTAGTTAGTGGTGAGTTACAGATAAATCTCTAATTTTTTTTAGATTTTTTTTCTCCAAGAAGTATGTCTGAATGTCTGTCAAGGGGATGAAGTATCAGTACAGTTCTTATCTGTGTAAAAAAATGTTAGATCTGATGAGCTCATAATATCTGTATCTAAAGACTATGAATTGACTCCTTAAGGTCAAATTATGGAAGTTAATTTGGATGCCAAGATACCTCACTCTAGATACAAATCTATTTTTCTCAGGGAAGTAATTAATTATTTAAACCATAATTTGATATTAACTAAAAGAGGTGGCAGAAACTTACCAAAACATCATATTTGCTACCTCTCTGCCTTGTCAAGGACATCTTCCAAAATTTAAGCACTACAAGAGCAAGAGACCTTCTCAGTAATATCCTTGAAGCTCCAGCAATTTATTTGTTGTTAAAAACACTTTCTTTATGTTTTCTCTCTGTCATTTGAACCTTACTTCTCATGTATTCTACCTTGGACATACTGTTCCCTTTCTCACTACAGCATTTTTAACGTGTTGGAAGCCAATTAACCTGCTCTTGCAAAGCATTTGCTAGAATCTTTCTCTCAGTCCTAAGTTAATACCCCTTGAGAATCTGAGGTCTATATGATAGAGAGATCTATATGAGGTCTATATGTTGCCAAATGGAGGTAGGTAAACCCATCACAAAAAAAGTTTTGAATCCAGTGTAATTAAGGGAAGATGGATGAAGCTGGGCTTAAGCATTTTGTTTTAGAAAGCTTTAAAGCCTTTATTCCATGTGGCAATGAAATTCTGAAGAGGTAGAGCTAGAAATAATACAGAAAGTGGAGTTACATAGGTCATCTTCTGGTTGTCTGTGGCTGAAAGACAAGAAATGAACAAGTAAGCACCAGGGCTTCTTAAGTAGTTTTGAAGAGGTCAGGTATCAACTTTGGAGATAAGACCATTGATTCAAAAGGAACTGAATGGTTATTTCAGTGGGAAGAATTGAAGAGGATAAATACACTGTCAGCAGCAGAAGAGAGAAAAAAAAAAAGAAAAAAACAACAAATTTTCTTTCTTAGGGTTTTAACAGAATTGAGAGAGAAGCTGAAGTCTTATGATCTCTGATTAACATGGAAGAATATGGAGAGAAATAACTACAGCATGATTAGTCCTCTGCTCACTGTTTTCTACGTGTCTACACCCATATCAGAAAATATAAAGCTGTGTCTGAATTGAAAATTATTAAGGACTTTATTCATGAGCCTTCACTCTGATGTCTTCTACAAGACAGACAGCCCAGGAAATGCTGTTTGCTCTCCAGCTCTAGCTCCATGTGTGCAGAATCTCCCCCAGGTCATAGAGCCATAGAGTCATAGAATCACAGAAACACAGAATCAGAGACTCACAGAAGGGCTTGGGTTGGAACAGGCATTAAAGATCAACAAGTTTCAACTCCCTGCCATGGGCAGGGACACCTTCCACTATCCCAGGCTGCTCCAAGCCCTGTCCAGCCTTGTTGCTGTAGGGACGGGTGTAGGGACGCACAAAAGGCACACGACACTTCAGAAGGCTGATAGCTATTCATTACAACAATGCACTGTCTCTCATACCCTTTACATAGTTTACACTTTCATCATTGGTACAATAAGTCAACATAAGANGCCAATAGCCTTGGTGAGAGAATACATCTCAAAACAAATCTCATTCATTAACCCTCTCTAACCCACAGACCAGCTGTGGGTTCTACTATCCAGCCTGGCCTTGGACACCTCCTGGGATGGGGCAGCCACAGCTGCTCTGGGAACCCTGTGCCAGAGCCTCACTACACTCACAGTAAAGAATTTCTTCTTAACAGGTAACCTAAATTTCCCTTCGTTCAATTTGTACCCATTGTTCCTTGTCTTCTCACTACAGCTCCTGATGCAGAGATCCTCTCTGGCTTTCCTCTAGGTCCCCTTCCCACCTGCAATGTGCTGTGACATCTGCACACTCTTTCTCTTCTCCAGAATGAAAGGCCACAAGTTTTTCATCCTGTCTTCACAGGGAGGGTGCTCCAGTCCCGTTACTCACAGCCTCCTCTGGACTTGGTCCAACAATTCCACGTCCTCCTTATCTTGGGAGCAATAGAACTGCATGCAGTATTCCAGGTGGGAATACTGATAATGCCAGAGGAGAGGGGGAGAACCCCTCCCTCAATCAGCTGCAGATCAAAAGTCCTCTGAAATCAGGCAGTGCCCTCTCTCTTTTTTGGATACCTGAGAATATCTCAAATGGCCTCAAGTACCCCAAGGGTGGGCAAAAAAATAAATCTTAAGCCAATGGTAAGGCTCTGCATGTTTTAGGAGATGCTCACACAAGAGTCAGGGGTGAGGAGGCTGAGACATGGAATCCTTCAGAGGTTAATCTGTCCCAGTTCTAAAAACAGTCCTTCAAAATTCAGAAAACATTATTCTTAAAAAAAAAAATTACATTGAAGATTTCAATAATTTCAATTTTCTGGAATTCCATTCCATTTCCTGTGTCATTTGGTCTGGAGTGAGCCTGCCTAAGCTGGAAAGTTGGACCAGGTGACACCACTGTTGTCCCTTCCAACCTGACCCATTCTGTAATTCTGGATTTCAACAAAGTTCAGGGATATTAATGCAAGAGTTACGTGCATATCTTTTGTTCTACAAACTCAGTGGGGAGAAGTCTTCCTAAGCTGTTTCCACAGCTCCTTGTTCAGTGATGTTCTACTTCAGCACCATTTTTTTCCTAATTGGATTGCAATAAAAATGCTAAATCCAAGTATCTATACGGCTTCCATTCTATCACAGATCCTGGTTTCTTTTACTTTCCTTTTAAATGTAATGAAAATAAAGAGCATAGATGAAAATTTCTTTAATATGTTTAAAGAAAATATCCTTAATAGCTTTGTATTTAGGGAAAGTGCAGTTTTTAAGAAAGAAGTTCTATCAAAAGAGGCATCTCAGAAACAGACAAATTTGCTTCTAAGATAACTGGGCAAATGGTGATAAAGACTGCTATTCTCTCAAAGGAAGAAAGAATAAAAAGTGGAATAACACTAAGATTTTCTTGCTGGAAGAGATAATATTTAGTAATAAAATCAGAAAATATGGAGCTTTGACAGTTTGATTTTTAGGGTTTTTTCGTAAAAGACTAAATTATATAAGACTGAATAATATGGAACAGCTTTCTGGAATATATTTGCTGATAATGGAAATAAGGCTGGCCTATTCACTGAGGTTACAGACTGAGCAGTTCTTTGCTGTATTAAAAATTACTGAGTCTTTCAGAAGTATGCTAGTGCACTATATGTAGGCATTCAGGTTCTGTTAGCCATTAAACTAAATAGAATACTATTTCATGCATGATTTAGCTCAGTTAGACAGAGAATGCAGCAGTGAGCTTGAAGAGGTAATGGGTAAGAGTGAAAGGTTATATAAATAAATGTTTCCTTTTTGTTGCATAGTATTTACCTGTGATTTCAAATGCCTTATTAAGAGATCTTTATAGATTCCCCACTGATGTGTTCCAAAAATGTTAACAGATTGATCTGCCCTCAATGTTGATAACACAGCTATTTGTAGCCCTGTTGGGAGGAAAGAAACTGCTTTTAATTGGCCACTGATGAATGCAAATTATTTCTTACAGTGAATTCATTGTTTCCCTGAAAACACTTGATTGGGACATCCAGACTGGCAACTCACTGCATCAAATAAAAAATGTGATTTACTTGAAGTTAGCTGTCATGCCTGCATTTTATTGATATCTCTTTTCCTTGCTGATGTCTCTGAAGTGTGGGATTCATTGAATGCTGATTTGATGCTACAGGAAGGGGAAAACTACTGCTGAACGACTTTGTGGATATAGATGAAGCCTACAAGTTGTAGGGTGAATCACCACAGATTTTATGGCTCCACACCTAGATTGTGATTCTCCTCTTTTTTCCAATTTCTCCCCTTTTCTACCACTGAGCTTTAAAGCACACCTGTTCTGCTCAGTGGTTATGGAATAATACACAACTAACCCTGCCATGAAGAAATTACTGAATTTCATTCAACTTCTGTGCTTAATTTTTCTTTCAGCCAGTATTCCTTATTATTTTCCTCTCTTCTGGTTAAAAAAACAAAAAACAAACAAAAAAAACCCCACAAAAAAATCCACAAAAACAAACAAACAAACAACAAAAAAAACCCAACAAAACAAAAAAAAACCCACAAAAAACCCTCAGAAAAAAACCAAAAAACAAAAAACACATACAAAAAATCCCCCACCCTTTGGATCCCTAAGTACACATATGTTGCTTGTGAATGTTGTTTTCTGTTTGTTCATATTAGGAGTAATTCAAACATATTCAATTTTTTCCTGCTGATCATAAACTTCCAAAGATGCTTAATTTCTCCTTAGTGGCCATAATGAACTCCCCAGTAGTTATCTTGTGAGGGAAAGCAAGCCTAGTTTTTAAGGCATTTTTGCACTCTCAGCTCTGCTAAAGCTATTGCATCAAGAGGAGTTTGTAAAGATAGAACATATTTAAATTCAAAGTAGCTATAGGCTAGCACGTAACTCACCAGGTCAGCTGCCAGAAATTCCCCAGGCTGATGAATTGAGAGGTTTAGTGTCAAGTGAGCTGTGCTATGTCCCTTTTTCTGGCATCAATATCTAAGTTAATGGTTTAGAGTAAGGTTAGAAACACCCATGTGAATTGCACAAGCAATTTCTGGAGGGTTAGGGACATTCAGCTGAGCCTGGGGATTTTAGTGAAAGTTATGGCATGCTAATTCATTCTTTAGGGTCAGGCAAGGAGGTGAGTCAAATCCACATGTAGCAATTGCTCTAAATACTCACAGGAAATCACTCCTGTGTTGAACAGCCTGGCTGCAATTTTAAAAGCACAAATAACTTTCTGGAGCTACATTCAAATAAGGCATATTGATGTTCAGCAGCAGTAAAAAGGGCTTAGCAGGAACACTTTTAGAATTTCATGCGACTGACTTTGTATTATAACACTTTTAAATCATCTCAAAAACGGAATTTTGAAGTATACTATAAAGAATCCTTAACAAGAAAGCTTTAATGTATTATACATTTGATGGTATTAAAAGTAAGCTCCAGTGTCTTTCCTTGAAAATTTAGAATATCCCAGAGAAATATTCAACATATTATGTCACCTAAAAGTTTCTCAAAGTATATCAAAACTAAGAAACATCACAATTAACACAAATATATTTCTTCACCATCTGACTCACAGAGACTTTTTTCCCCTTTTTTAACTCTTTTACAACAGAAATCTGTATCTGAACCCTATGTCTTCTGTAGCAAAAACTCTATTCATAAATTCATAAAGAAGAGATATCAATCTCTTCTTAACCCTTGAAGGTCTTTTCCAGTGATACATTTCTGCCCAATTAATCCTGATGAACTCCAAGGGACACTGGAACTGAAAATTCCTGTCGAGAAATTGGTGTCCAATGAATCTCTTGCATGGTTGTACAAGACTGTGTTGCTGAAATTTGTCAGCATCTTTGATCTTTGTTTTTAATTCATTGATATACTTAACTGTATTTACAGCAAAAACCTTCCCATCCCCTTTAAAAGCTTGGCCCAGCAGCACTTTATCTGTGTGCACATTGCATAATTTATAGCTGACTGGGGTTGGCAAAGGTTTGCTCTCATTCCTTTTGTACTTGAGGCATTAACCAATGATTTAAGCCAAACTCCCACACAGCATTCATGCTCCTTACAAAGCAGCAATGCATTTGAAGATAGTCCGACAAAGTGGAAGAAAATATGATCAGTTGGTCTTGAGAGTACATTTAAATGAGAAAAAATGAGGTGGTTTTTATTTCTTTAGAGAGTCTAATCTGCAAATAAATGACTTCAAAAAGAGAGAAAATATTCAGTGTGTGGTTTCTGGGTAGTTGCTTGAATATGTATGAACTGTCAGCATAAGATCACTCTGTGATGGCTGAAGGAGAATGAGAAAGACAATAAGACAAGAAGAAAATGAATTTCAGGGTTTATTGAATGGTAACATCCAGAACTGTGGTGGTCCGGCAGCACTGACTTTCTTATACCATTTACAGATCTGTGGGAGAGTTGTGTAGGAATGGGAGATAAATTTAAATCCATTAAGCAATGTGTTCTGGAAAACGAGGAAGGCCAGACTAGCAGGACATTTAAAGATCATCTATTAATCTTAATCCCTGCCTACAAAGAGGCACCACTTCTGAGGCATTAGCCTTTCATAAGGAGAGGAAAGTTTTCCAGATATCAGTGGGAGCAGAGGACAGGAGACTGGATTCTGAGCAGGTGCAAATATCTAAAGCATTCTCCAGACATGTTAGCTGAAATAGAAATTAGTTTTTAAAAATCAGTAAAGTAGCACAATTATTTTTAATGCTAATCAATTTGCACTCTTACAAAGGTTGCTTAATGTGCATCAAGAGCATTTATTATCTGATAGATCAGTTTCATTCCCTGGCTATTCTTCTGATACTGTGCCTCCTTCCTTTTTTACACGCCAAACTGCCTGTAGTAACCTTTTACCATTGTTCTTGTAAACTTCTGGGCAGAGAACACCTTGCTCTTCAGAGCTGTGCAGTATCTGTTACCAGAGGGCAGGGTAACTGCTCTGATGTTTGCTTTTCACTGTCTGCATACCTGCTTAGGAAAAATGAAAATGTCATATATGTAAATCCAAGAGCTTGCTGCAGTTATAACTGAAGTATCAACAGCCTAATGTGAATTCTTAGTAGTCCAGGTGTGATTACAGCAGAAGGGAATAATACTGTAGAATTAGTCCTAATCTGAACAAAACTGCCTTTTCCATCCCAACTGTATGAAATTCAACAAGAGGAAGTGCTGGGTTCTGCACCTGGGCTGGGGCAACCCTGGATGCATGGACAGACTGGGAATGAGATGCTGGAAAGCAGGGCCATGGAAAGGGACCTGGGGGTCCTGGTCAGTGGCAAGTTGAACTTGAGTCAGCAGTGCCCTGGCAGCCAGGAGGGACATCCCTGTCCTGGGGGACACCAGGCACAGCATGGCCAGCTGGGCAAGGGAGGGGATTGTCCCACTCTGCTCTGACCTGGGGCTGCCTCACCTGGAGCACTGTGAGCAGTTTGGGGTGCCTCAACAGAAAAAAGGTCTCAGGCCATCAGAGAGTGTCCAAAGGAGAGCAACAAAGATGGTGAAGGGTCTGGAGGGGAAGCTGTGAGAGGAGAGGCTGAGGGCACTGGGTCTGTTCAACTGGAGAAGGGGAGAGTGAGGGGAAACCCCAGTGCAGCCACAACTTCTTGTGAGGGAAGAGGAGGGCCAGGCACTGATCTCTGCTCGGTGTGACAGGGACAGGACCCCAGGGAATGGGCTGGAGCTGTTCCAGGGAGGTTTAGGCTGGATATCAGGAAAAGGTTTTCCACCCAGAGGGTGTTTGGGCTCTGGAACAGGCTCCCCAGGGAATGGGAACAGCAATGATCTCTACGGGGTTCCAGGAACATTTGGACAAAGCTGTCAGGGACATGATGGGATTGTTGGGATTCCTGCACAGGACTGGTATTTGGACTTGATGATCTCTTTGGTCCCTTCCGACACAGGATATTCTATCATTCTACGATTCTATGATCTAGTTAAAAAAAAACCAACCAAACAAACAAAAAAACCCCAAAAAACCTAAACACCTATAACTACAGCACACAAATAGAAAATAAAACAAATTAGACTGTTAGAAAGAACTGTTTCAGCTTAAGTACCTAAGACAAAGCCCCAGGCAAGAGAACACAAATTCAGACAAAGTGAGCCAGACCAGCCTTGCTCCTGAGGCTCTGCAAACCCACTACAAAGCAGTAGCAATATTGGGTTTGCTGGGCAGTAGCAATATTGGGTTTACTGGACTACAGTGCTGCAAAGTGATATTCACAATAACTCCATGAACTACTTTATTAGATCCAGGTTGCAGGAGGGCAGTCACAAAAATTGCAGTCCAAAGTTGAAAAATTTTTATGACTTCTGAAGTAGACATGAAAAAGCCTGGAGAAACCCATGTGTAAGATGTAAGAAAGGTGAAACTGGAGCCACATAACCCCCCAAAGCTGACCTGATCAAGGACTTTTTCAACGCTGTCCCAAGGTCAATTCTTTTTGGGGCAGAATCTGTTCTCTCGTCCAGGATTTTGCCCAGAGGTTTCTTTTCTTGGGCAGCTTTTTTCATGAAGCTGTTGCCTCAGGGACACTGTGAGGATAAGTTTATTAAGGCTTGTAAAGCATTCAGATGGTATAATCAGAAAAGCCAGATAAAAGTCTTACCAAACAATGCAAGAAGGATACAACAGACCTATGGAATCATCTTTCAGAAATAATTTGTGCGACAGAGCTTGTGTTTCCCTGAACTGCTCAGCATTAAAATTTGCCACTGTATAATCAGTTCTGCACACTGACAATTGAGTAGCTAAATGCTTTGGGGAGAGCATCATAACTAACCAGTGAATCACTTATTTACAATTTACAAATAGTTTCTTGCTCTTGATCAGCTGCAATGTTGATTGATCCATCAGACAGTGAGATAAACCTACAATCATTATATGTTGCTCCAAAGCCTGTCAAAGCCAATGAATCTCTTAATTGACTTCCTTGGGCTTTGGAATAACCTCTGCTTGTGTAATCTCTAGAAATGTCCAGAGACACACTTTGCAACCTTTTATTCCTCTATTACTCATCAACAAGAAAGAGGAGCATCACTGAGAAGCTTTTTATTTTTTTCATTGTACACCAACCCAACTGAGACGCAATGTTGGCTGGGGAATAGTGGAGACAGAAGTGGTGACAAGAACATGGCAGTGGCAGAACAGTTCCAGTGTGAATTATCAGAGATGAAACAGACTTGGTGAAGCTGAGGAACAAATAATTTTAAGGAAAACACGTGCAACTTTAGATGGTCAAATAGGTAGTTCCAGATGTGACACAAAGGATGCTGCACAGTGGAAAGACTGACTTTTCAAATTAATTATCTTTTCCTGATCTAATAATCTCAAAAAGGTTCTTTCTGTCTCTGTAGCTTCTCATTGCTTTGCTTTGAGCTGTATTTTATCCTTTTCTTGTAAGCTATTTTTTGGGGGGTTTTGTTTGTTTGTTTACTTTTAGGTATCATATTTTTCCACTTTTTTTCCTGAAGTTTTGTAGGGATTTCTCTTCATGAAATAGGGATTTTCCAAAAGAAATTATCACTTTATATTAAACTACCTGAATAATAATAGGTGTTTACAGAATATCACAGCAAGATTTGTAAATATTAGATAGGAAAATTTAAAAAAAATAAATAAAAGAAAAATGATCCTGGGAATGATGCAGCTTATAAAAAGTTATATCCTTTGGAAATCAAATAGAATCATGCAGAATTAATGGAACAGAACTGTGATGGAAAATTTATTTTCTTAAAAAAGAAAGAAGCTTAGATGTGTAGATAATCTTTAACCTCACAGACCTTGAAAGAACATTTTGAGACCTAATTTCCTTCCTCCTTTGTATTCATAGGATGTTTGAAGAGGCTATTCAGTGCTGATCACTGTTTTATTCTTTGAAATTAAACCTTATGTTTTCAATATTACTTGTCATTATTGGACAGGACAGACCTTCTCAGGACTTATACAGGTGATGGTTGAAGTCTAATTTTTTTTCTAGGTATGGAAGAATTTAACCCTGTGAGCTAATTTATAACTTACCAGGGATTCTGCTCATGGATCTAATTTGATACAAATAAGAAGGAAGAATTTTTCACTAAATCTCCTGGAATGTGCTGCTGGCAGACCTGGCAGACATAAGTAATGAAAAGAAGTTATCTAAGACATTATTCTAAGCACCTTCTATCTAAGGTGCTTATTAGTCTTGGAACTGTAAGATCCAGCTATATTAACTCCTGCTGGTGACCACTACTAGTTATGTTATTACCTAATTCCAGTTGCACCACAGCAACTGCTCCCATCTGGTATTTTCTGATATTCAGGGTGGTGAACTGTCTGTTTAAGTTGATTAATGATAAGCTATTCAGAGCAGTTTCAGTTTTAATTTTAGTTGGTCATGTCTAATCATCACTAGACTTAATAAAAGATGGACTTTGTAATGGGAAAAAGAGGCTTTGAAAATTGCAACCTCAATAAAAAAATGTCAGCACAATTAGGTCAGCTTCTGAATCTTCAGTGATAATTGAAGTGTTCTAAAGTTAACAGTGCTAAAACAGTGTGAAGAAGAAGACAGTGCAGGAAAAGGGGGTCTGAACTTCTTTAATGTATTATTAGATCTTTTATGGGGATGGGTGAGGAGGAGGCAGAAAGCATCAATCAAAACCCTTGTATTTTGAGGTTATGGAGATCAAATAAAATGAAAGCAAGTAATACTTCAAAAAGAGATGCTATGGGGTAAGAAGCTCCTGGCAAAGCACTATTTCTTAGTTGTAGACAAGATAGGCCCCACCCCCAGCTTTTTTAGATTGTTTATTTGCTTTTGACCAGCTAATCACTCATGCAGTCTAGACACAGCTTAGCTGGCATGAGAAATACTCCCTTTCATGTTGCACCAATTGATTTATTCATAACAATTTGTTCATACCTTAATATTTTAGAAAGTACTGAGATGTGCAAGATCTGAAGGAATAATTTTATTTTCATCTCCCCCCCAGGAAGATACACATTGAGGCATACAAGACCCTTCCTCATAATTCATACTTCTGTTGCATGTATACCCATATCTCAACTCAAAGTGTCACCTTAACTGAGATGCTCTTGCTATGTGCATCCAAACAAAGAATTTACAACTGTTTTGTATTTAGCACTCAGTAATTACAAAATGATTCTGTATTCAGTGCCACTATTATTCTGTTGTTTATGAGTGCACATTGTTTTAAATCCTTTCTGTCTTAGAAGGTGTAAGTTCAAAGATACTGTTAACTTTGGAGAAAATGTCTCTGTTTAGGGCTTGAAGGAAAATATCTCCATAGTTTAAGGTTCTCAGCTCCCATACAGATTGTTTTGTTCATGTGTTCTCTAATGATTTGTCAAAAGATTTGAGCAAACAATTCATTATATGATCTCCTATTTAAGTAGAAAAGTTAGCTAATTAAGAGTTGCTGACTTTTAATACACTTTGAGTATATTCTCCAGCCCTTATCCCACACCACTTATGTCATGCTCAGGCTCCACACCAGCCAATACATCCTCATTAACCACATGCTCCCCTTGTCAGCCTTTGATGTAATCCACAGATATCATTCCACTAGTCCTGAAAAATATCCACAAAATATTCATTGAGTTTGGTTAGTGTCTAGTCCATGACCTGAGGCTCCATCTGTCACAGTGGTCACTCAGGACAGGAGGTGAGGTGTGTTGTGTGAGGCTCTGGGCAACAAAGCCAGGCTCAGCCTGGGTCACTGCTGCACTTTCTTAAATCAAGGCATCACCTCCCCTGACTTTGGTGCCTACTGTTACAGCATTTCCCACAACATGCAACTCAAATCTAGGGTTACAACAATTTAAAAGTGCTTCCATTACAATCTCCACCCCTCATCCCTTTGGACCAGCCCATTTGGTTTAACATTCCAAAGATGTCTCCCTTTAACCCTGCTCTGGACTGAACTAATCCACAGACTGCAGACCCTGAAAGTTGCTGCTGCTCGAAGAGGGGTCTTATCTAAGAGCCACAGTCTCTTCAGGGTTTTTTACTTGAGGCTCATATATTCCAGAACACAGAATCTATGGGCACAGGTGGTTTGGGGTGTCCTGCTCCCATCTGGACTCATCCACAGGTCACAGCACTTCCACTCGAGCTCACACTGGGGCTCCATCCTGTCCAGCCCAGGCACAGCACCACTGCTGCTGTCAGAGCATTCCCAGGCACAGCAGAGGAAGGGGATGAGCAGCACAGCTCTACAGAGAGCAGTGAGAGCAGAAAGCAGCAGCCACTAATGAGCACAAGACTCTGGCAAAGAGGAATGAAGTTGCATGGCAAGCACAGCAGCCTGCCAGCTGATCCCTAAACAGCACTAACAGATATAAATTCTATCCAGCACTTCCCAATCACAGCTGTCATTACCTGAAACACTTTTGGGCACCAAAAAGAACTGTCGTGGCTTAACCCCAGCCAGCAACTAAACACGACACATTTTTTTTTCTCCCCTCCTTCTTCAAATGGGAAGGGGGTGAAAAATCAGCAAAAAAAAAAAGGCAAAATTTGTGGGTTGAGATAAAGGCATTTTAACAGGACAGAAAAAGAAGGGATATTGACAATAATAAAGAATTTAAAAAAGAAAAAGATGAAAAAACCAGAACAACAAAACAAATTATGCACAATGCATTTGCTTGCCAACTGTTGATCAATGTCCATTGATCAGCCCCTGGCCAGCTCCCCCCCAGTTTATACCCTGAGCAGGATGCCATAGGGAATGGAGCATCTCTCTGCCCAGTTTTCCAATTCCTTGTGCCCTCTCTGCCTCCTAACAGGAAGGGCAGGATGAGAAGCTGGAAAATTACTGACCACTGCTTAACAAAACCTAAAACCAGTGTGTTATCAACATTATCTCATCCAAAATCCAAACGACAGCACTGTACCAGCTGCTGGGAAGAAAATTAACTCTATCTCAGCTCAAAGCAGGACACTAGTTTCTCTCTTGATAGGATAAGAGGATTTCTAGGATCTTTCTAGCATTTCTAGGATACAATTCTTCAAGCTTGAGATGATTTTTTCACCCATGTTATCTATCTCTAAAAAAGGATTTTATGGTTTATTTACATGACAAAACAAAACTGATTCTCTAAAATTCATAAGGCAAATAAATTTCCCTCAAGGTAATATAATGACTTATCAAGTGATGCTAAAAGTATTTTTTTAAAGAATTGAGATTAAACAATTGCGGTATGGAGTTACTTGTGATAATAAAAAACTTATTTGCATTTTCACATAAATCCACATTGTATCAGAACTTCCTCATGAAAACTCATTTATCTGTCTCCTGTCACCTCCTCTTATGTCTTACACTTCAGAATCTCAAGGGCAAGATTACCATTTGTCTTACCACAGTACCCCTGTGATTTAAAACTTCCCCTGGTGTCATCAACCAAACAATGATACCTGACAAAATCATAATCCCTGAAAATTTTTCTGGTATTGGTTTCCCTTCCTTTATTTCTTGCAACTAAATCTAAATCTATACTTTTGCACATGATAATTTGTTCATATCTCATGCATTTTCAATCTGCTGCATAGCCTGTACTTTTTTTTTTTTTGTTCTTTTCTTTTTTTTTTTTTTTTTTTATTATGACAACGACAAAGGCTGTGAATAGAAAGTTGTAAAGGAGCTAGTGTGATAAAAGGGAAACATTCCTGTAGTCTAGGTGGGGAGGAAGCAATTCCTGCTTTCTCTGGCAAACCACATTAGCTTTTCACCCCCTTAATGCTGCAACACCACTGAGTAGGTCCCTGATACAAAGGCTGCATTACCCACTGATGGAAGCAGCAGCTATTACTGGTCCATGCTGCTGCCTGGGGCAGCTATAATTTCACAGTGTGTGTGTGTTTCACCTGCAGCCTCTCTGAGGGGCTCATCTGTATGCAGCGAGGCTGAGAGCCCGGCCAGCTCACATCCTGCCCCCGTCCACGGCGTGTCACAGTGCCAGCACCTAGGAAAGGCATTAATATTTATGGGCAGACAGCACAAAGAAATCAAAGCATCTCTGTCTGCCTCTTGGTTTATCCCACTCCTCATAAATTTGATTTTGGGGGAACTTTTTGGAGGGGAGAACCCCGCGCCAGATACAGCGAGGCGGGAATGCCTCGTGTGATATTCAGCTGTAATTGAGAAAAATTCATGCTGATATTTCCTTCAGTGAATTTGGATTCCCTCTACTTTTTCAAAATTTAACACATTTTAACATTTGTTCTAATGAAAAAAAAAAACAAAAAAAAAACACAAAAAAACAAACAAAAAAACCCAACCTTTTTCCTCATTAAGCATTTCTCTTTCTTAATGAGGAGGTAAAAGAATACACTTTCTTCCAAACTCTGGAGATATGTTGTGCAGAACCAGGTTATCAGAATCCATATGTTTGTAGTGCCACTTCCACACATGAAAGCATCCCAGAGCTTCACAGTAAATCATTATTTCCTCCTTCCCACACCAAGTACAGAGACCGAGAGACCAAGAGCTGTGGGTTAGTGCTCAGGATACTCTTCCTTCATCTCCCTCTTCACTCTGAGTTCTCTGCAGAAAAGGCTGAAATTTAAATGTTTCCTGTGGGTAAATGGAATTAATGCAATTCCCAGGGTGGCATGTCTGAGCCACAATGTAAAAACTGAACTCTGTGGTGCTGTAGCTTTACCTACCTCAGCCCTTCCAAGTCCTAATTTCTTTTATTTTCTTTTGTAAACTAATCTGTTGCACTGTTAAGGCTGTGACCTCCTTGTGCTCTGGGGATTCTGAGTGGCTAATGAATTACCAAAACTCTTAAGGTGAACAGTCTTGTGTAGACAGCTGTACTGCTACACCAGGAACAGTGATGTTTCCTGAAAGGAAATACTTGCTCACCCAGCCAACGTAGTCAGGTTTTAGAAATTGGGTTCAAGTCCTTTGCCCCATCTCTGTGTCTCTGAGTCCCTTTCTGCCCTGTGTCTAATGAGTGGCACATTCTGCAAAACAAGGACATCTCTAGTTTTGTGGGTCACAGCGTGTAAAAGGCTTTAGAAAAATGATTAATTTTGTTTGTTGTAAGGAAACGGGACAGGTGTGCTCTGACTATCAGTAAATAAAGGCAAGCAGGCAGGCTTCTCTTCCCCTAAATGTGGTCATCTCCCCATATTCCATCACATAATGAGGCAAAAGGCCTGCACTGTATCTTGTGGAGGCAACTCCTTTATCCCTTAGTAGTTTTTTGTAGCAAGGGAATAGGCAAAGCTGGATATCCCACACACATACTTCTGGTTGCCATGTCCAGTGGAAAATTCCCAGTGGTTTGGAGTATTAGAAAATAACCTGGCTAGGCAGGCAGAGCTGTGGTAGGGACCAGGAACTGGGGACAAGACCCTGCTTCTGTGTCCAGAGATAAAAGTCTATTTCAGTAGTTCTGGTCAGGTACCTTTTGAAGCCCTGGCAGGGGAGGCTCAGAATGGACATTAGGAAGCATTTCTCTAAAAAAAAAAAAAAAAAAA
>VXBI01008843.1:306538-317918 GCA_013397375.1 Toxostoma redivivum
AAGCCTGAATGAATACAGCACTAATCAACCTGCTGTTGAGCAAAGCTTTAGAACTAGATGGTCTTCAGTGATCTTTCTGCTATAGAGTCATAGAATTGTAGAATATTCTGAGTTGGAATAGACCTACAAGGATGACTCAGGTTCAACTCCCAGGTTTTTGCACAGGACAGCACCAACAATCAAACCATGTGCCAGAGAGAGTTGCCTCGCCACAGCCATTGTGAGAATTCAGATTTATATTTACAGATGTCCTGTTCTGGAAATCCTACTGCTTTTGCTGACAGCAAATTGTAGATGAAGGGGTATGAAGCTGGAAAGGATATGGTTAAGTAATATTCGTTCTCGTTTCTCGTTGCAGCAAGGGTTTTGGGGGTACTTGAGGGATGGCAAGTAGTCAGCCAAGAAGTCCTGGAGTCCTCACACTGACAGTCATGCCACCTCAATTAGCTGCCACTTTTTAAAAAATAGGAAAAAAAATTACCAGGAAAACAGCTTGACATCCATAAAATCCTTTGGGTGGTTGTTTTTTTTCTTTCTTGTTGTTGTTGTTTGTTTGATTGTTTTTTTAAGCATTACAATTTCTTACCCTGAATTCAGAAGGGCAGAATCTTGAAAAGTACACCCAGGCCATAAAGGGAGGGTTTCAGTTGCCTAAGTATGGGTGTGTGCTGCTGGTTTTACACAGGGGAAATACTTCAAGCATCACTTGCTGCAGCTCCGGAGAACCTGGGTCTCCTGTGATTCTGTTATATAAATTACACATATGAAAAATCTTGAATGTTATCAGGCATCTCTCAGTACAAGGTGTGTATTGACCTGATTGGGATACAGTTCTCTAGCACTCACAGCCATTTTTAGTTTTGTGTAGCTGTATCAGCAGTGGACAGATTTATCACATTTTTTTCACAGACATGGAGAGATGTATTTTAACCAAACTGTAAATAACTTCACCAAGCCAATGAGATCCGCTAACAGCTTGTTTTCTGTATGCATGTTCATACACTACTTTGCATAATTATTTCATGAAAATTTTGTCTCTAATGCCTTAAAAGTCCTCAGCTCTCCTTAGCTGCTAACAATGCTGCCTGCCTGTATCTTTGATAAGTGTAGTAATATCAAATAGATGATCTGGGTAACAGGACACGACAGCAGCCTCGAAAAGGAAGAAAGAAAAGCAAATAGAGACCAAGCATTTCCCCACCTTTCAGACCCAATTCCCTATCCTGGGGTTTAGCTTTGTTATTTCTTTTAATCTGTTTGAGAAACTACTCCTGGGCAGGGCATCCTTATTGCAGGGATCATTAATTTGAAGAGAGGTGAACGAAAAATAGGGAATTTGTATTTCAGTCACAAAATGGATCAAAGGAAACTTTCCTAGGGCAAGGTGCTGTTGTCAAGATTGTCCTGAAGAAAGGAAAATCATTACAGAGGATTATCTATAACAGTGTTCTCAACCTTTCTTTCAGCTTCTCTACCCCAAGGCAGAAATACAGTGTGACTGATTATGATTACCACACACGCACACAAAGACTCGCTCTTCCACAGATATTTCTGCACGTGTCTTTAGTGTGACGTTATCCCTAAAAATAGACCTGCCATGTACATATGCACTCACATATGCTCAACTTTAAGATTATGATGATTACTATTATGATAATTATAACAGTAATAATAGCAACAACAACAAAACAACAACAATCATCATCATCATCATCTCTTTGAGGTCTTAGACAGTGTGACTCAAAACACAGGGAAAAATAAATGCTCTGTTTGCAGAATGATGTGGCAGGAGATTTGTTCCATATTTCTTCCTCAGTTACTGCTCACTGGAGCTTCTCAAAGGTCACCATTTTAAGTTGATTTTTCTGGTGAAACATTGATCCTTTCGCTACCAATTATCCCTATATGTGACATGACTGGTGAAAACATATCTTTTACTTTTATTAATTTGGAGCAGCTTTTGGAGCTTGCTCGAGTAGTGGGACCCTACCAACACACAACCCAGTAATGGATACCATTCTCAAGGCCCCATAACTCTGCAGCAGCTAAACCTGTGCAGCTAAATCTGCTTTCTCCCCAGACATCCATGTGGCCTGGCACTTGCTGCCTACTGGGAATAGTGTTTTCTCGTGCTACACATATTTATGAATGCC
Organism: Toxostoma redivivum; assembly: GCA_013397375.1. Classification (NCBI taxonomy): domain Eukaryota; kingdom Metazoa; phylum Chordata; class Aves; order Passeriformes; family Mimidae; genus Toxostoma; species Toxostoma redivivum. The sequence continues at coordinate 308,692 of VXBI01008843.1, forward strand.
TGAGATAAATTGTCCTGGAGTAAAGACATGCAGGAAGCATGCCAGAAATTGACTTCTATGATTTAAACACAGTTGAATGCACCACAGTACTCAGGACTATATTGTGATCCCATTTAGATTTCTAGGTTTGTACAGCTCCTGGGACAGGACAAAGTTGTTTCTGTGGTCTTGCTCTTGGTGGCAGGTGTAAAAATCCTATTATTAGAATCATGAGAGAGACACCTCTGCTGGAATTAAGGTGCAAACAAGAAGAGCACAGCAGAAATTTTACAAATAATATATTTCACTGCAGAGGATTCGCCATTTGTTTTGATAACATTTCAGCCTCAACTCAAAAGATGTTGAAGGTGATGTCACAGTCATCCATAACACTAATCTCAATACAGCAATCTCATGCACTGGTCTCAATGTTAGACATGAAAGAGATTAAATCACATGAAGGACTGGAAAAGAGAAGTCTTGTTTCTTATTTTCCATCTTGTGCACCAGGTTTGGTGCAGGAGTGCCGCAAAGGATTTCTTCTTACTTATTTATTCAATTATTAGAATTGGTATAATGATACCTTCCTCACAGTCATCGCATAAATATGTTATCTATAGATTAATTTTATCTCCTTGCTAGATGTTTTGAGTGATAGGGAAGAGTTTTTTATGGCACATTATGACATTTCTTAAATAGATCCTAGATGATACTGCAGAAAAAAATAATTTCCTACTAAAATGATCATCAAGAAGAATGCAAAGAAAAGTGAAAGTTATCAACCTCCAGGCTAACTAAGAAAAGGAAAAAAACTGGTAACAAGAAATCAAGTGAAAAAAATACAAGGATATATAACACAAAAAATTAAATTAGAATAAGAGCTGCAACATATTTCCTATGACAAAAGGCTGAGAGAGTTGTTCAGCCTGATGAAGACAAGGCTCTGGGAAGACCTTGTAGTGGCATATTAATAATTAAAGTAGCATTATATGAAGGCTGGGCAGAAACATTTTAGCAAGGTCTGAAGTAATGCAACAAGGGGAAATGGTTTTGAACTAAAAGAGGGGATATATCTTGCATGTATATTGGATATACAGTGGATAATTTTGGATATGTACTGGATATAAGGAAAAATTCTTGACAGTGAGGGTGATGAGGCACAGGCTATCCAGAGAAGCTGTGGATTCTCTGTCCCTGGAAGTGTTTAGGGCCAGATTGGATGGGGCTTGGAGCAACCTGGGATAGTGGAAGGTGTCCCTGCCCATGGCAGGGGTGGGAACAAGATGATTCTACCCAACTCAAATTATTCTGCAGTTCTGTGAAACCTGAGCACAATGTACTATAATATAAATACATTTTCCCAGATGAACACAAGCAGAATTTTACGTGATCAATTATTATAACAGAATCAGATCACAGAAATACTGAGAATTGGTTGTGTTCTGCTGTGGATTAGGGAGTTCAGTGTTTAGGGCAGTGCTTAAAATACATCTCTAGCCTTTCTGTGGTATGAATCCCCTTTGGAGAGGTGCTATCCTAGAGATGAAAAAGGCAGAATGAAATGAAGTTGCCATCACAGCATGCTTGAGAGAGCTCAGTTCACTGGGATTACAGGCACGACACACTCCTGTGTTTGTCTTGGAAGGCAGACAGCTGTGCATGGCCATAGAGGCACAGCAGATGCCAAATGCCAATTGTTAAACCCTAGTGGTTACTTTAATTGCCCCTTTCCACCAATTTGAGAGGTTGCAATGGTAGGAATGCCACAGAGGTTGCTGTCACTCAAGTTCTCTGAACCTACAGCTCTGAGAGGAAAAGAATAAAAAATGAATGTAGTAAAAAGGACACAAAGAACCCAAGGAAAAAAACAAATAAACAAACAAAAGTCCACATGGTTATGACAAGCTTGTAAAAAGAATATAAAGGGAAGGGAGAAAAGGAGTTGACTCAGTTGCAGATTTGAGGTTTTACCTGAAAGTTTCATAAGGCAGCTGTGAGTGTTTTATGAGAGACAGGATCCTCAGCAGCAAAGTTACAGCATGATGGACTCTGACATTTTGTAAAACTGTAAAATGTGTCAGTAGCTTTAACAAGCAGGAATGCTTTGACCTCCTGAGGTTCCTGTCCAATTTAGCCATCTCAACTCTTCGATTCGTACAATTAATGGTTACACTCAGCTGAGGGAAGGAGGGAAAAGGGTGACAGGAAATGTCGCCTTAAAACCAAGACAGCATTTCTTTTTTTTTTTTTTATTTTTCCCTGCTTTAGCTCCATTATCAGATTTTCCCTCCTAATTCTTCACCGTGTGTTAGATATTTTCACTGCTTTAATTTTCTCTTGGCTCCTATATTTGCAAGGCTTTTGCTCTGTAAATATGCATTAATGGAATAATTCCGATCCTTTGACTAAAGGATCCTTTGGCTAAGGGATTCCAATCCTTTGACTAAACAATCATAAGATTATTTTGCAGACTTTTTATTTTACATGTGCTAGCATTAGCACAGCACCAACATTAGACTGGTTGTTTCCTTATTTCTTCCATTTTGAGGATAATCCTGCTCTATCTGCAATTTAGGGATCACTGCTTTTCTCCAGAGGGAAAAAAAAAGTCACTTTGAGACCTTGCACATCCAAAAGCAAGAGCAGACATATGGGGGGGCTTAAGCTATGCTTAAGAGGATGAGTGTTCGTAGCTATTAATAAAAACATGCATATTTTTTTTTCCTGGGGTTTTCTTAGTCTAAGCAGAAGATTCAGCCACGGAATTCCCTCCCCTGGGATGCTGTAGATGTAGAAAGCTGGCAAGAGATCAGGAGGAGACTGGGCAAGTTTGCAAGAAGAAAATCTGAGCCCATGCAGTAAAGGCATGGAAAGCACTCCTGTCTTAGAAAGGTTTAGTTAATAAATTAATAAATAATAATAAGTATTTGGGGGAGAGATAAGAGCTGGAATCACACGTACTTACTCTGACACTTCCCTGTTTCACTGGCATCCAGATTTGACTGTAGAGAGATATCAGAAGGACCTCTTTGACTCACTGTAGCTGGTCTTACATTTTTATGTTCTTAGAGATCCCAAAATGTGCTTGAAATGTTTCTCTCCTTTCTCTAAGTAAGGACTGGAGGTATGTAGAGAGTGGAGATGCTGCAGAGATTGCTTCAGGTGTCATGACAGAGAAGAGGAATTGCATGGGGAAAATTAACAATAGAAAAAAAAAGATTAAAGATACGTGACAAGTCTGGGAAAGGTGCAAAAGACTTGAGAGTGGAGATGTAAATGAGGGCACAGAGAATTCTTAGCTGAGCACAAATTCTAGAAAGAAAGAAAATCAGTCTAATGTCAAATGTCAGGCTTATACTTCCAGACCCACTTAAATTATTGTTTCCCAAAACATTCACAGATATATATCTTTTCTTTTGAAAGGTCCTCATAACTCAATGAGATAGATTAGAAGATCATAAATGCTTGGAGGATGGGGCTGTACCTCTGTGTTTGCTCATACAGGAGCCAGCAATAGGGATCATTTCTCAATGTGAACGATTCCTAGTATACACATTATTACATCTTTTTTGTCATGTTCTTCTGTCAATCTTGCAGGTACTTTTCTCTCAGAAAATCTGCACATTAACACTTTCCATATCCTACCCTGTAAGACAATACAGTAGCAAAAACATCCCTTAAAAAATTCGAATCTTTCTTTTACCTGAATGTTGGTGCTAAAACTCAGTTCATTGCTCATCTGTAGGTCTACATCTTTGCACAGAAAGTGATTTCTGGGGCCAGACTGCATTTATTCAAATATATATAGATGGTAACTAGGGGTGAGGTTGACTCCAACATTCACTGTTACTGCAAGAAAAAGATTTTTCCATGTCTTGGAGAAAATGCCTTAGCCATGAGTCTTCACACCAATTCTATTTTCTCAGAATAAATATGTGAGAAAATAGTTCTTTCATTTTTCCTTCCAGCTCATCATTGATCATGAAATCTTTCTGCTGCCACAGAGTAATGCTGGTTAATTTTCAGTAGTCTGGTATAAATATCATATGAATAGAGCTATAGGATGAATAAGATGCTGACAGCTGAAATCCTTATATTTTGTCCATTTCTGTCCAATCACAAAGAAATTTATATCCTTCTTCTCAGAGCTGGAGTGTAGTTTCAAAATATAATATATAAATAATTAAAATTATACCTAACAATGGGGGGGTAGGGGGGTGTTGTTTAATGTCTTGTATTTATTCAATTTATGAATTGGTATTTATTCTTTACTCATCCTATTCCATAAAAGGAAGCCCCAGAAGTATGACTGCATTAATAATTTACAATATATTTTATTTTTGTCTCCCTTATAAGGCATATTAAAGGTAAATGCTAAAAACCCTTGCAAGAGAAATAAGCATCTGATCTTACAGATGGGGAAATTAGGTCATGAAGGATATAAAGGCTGTATTGTGGGGACATAAATTGCTCTGTATCACACACCCTCCACAAACTCTCTGAAAGAGGCATTTGAAGCTCTAAGATTTCTGGCATGGGACTTGACTGGAATTTCAATGGTCTGCACATATCCCAGACTACTTCCTCAAAATCATGAGAGGAATCCAAGACACAGTTTGCCAAGATGTAGATTTTTAACCAATGGGAATGCTAGGAAAGTATTTTCCATTTAGAAACCTAAAGCAATTTCTAAATATTGCATGTATTGCATGAATTTTATAGTTAAAGCTTATTTTTAGACTTGCCCTAGGTTATTACTAGGTACATAGAAATTTGACACTTCTCCCTTTCTGTTCTCTTATTAATCTTTTCCTGTGACACTCGTTGTGTTGTGCCTGTCTTGTGTCCTATTTCACAGGCAGCAGACATGCAGGTGGACCCTAAAAGGGAATGGTTTCTTTCAGGTTTACAAAGAAAAAAAAAAAAAATCTATATAATTATATTTGCAATATTCTTCCTTTCAGCTGAGATTCACCTTGCCTAACTTAGCTGTATAAAAATTAGTTATTTCATTAAGGTAGTCACCTAAATTTCCTCTCAAATAAAAGGAGAAGAAAAAGGTCTCTTCAGAGAATGATTCATCACACACATGTAAAACATCTATTTTAGGGTAGGATGAATTCCTCTCTGGTGATACCATGCTCTCTCCTATGACTGTGGAGAGAGTTTAAATAATGGGTTATGACCAGAAACACATTGTTTTAACACGATAGAATTAGACAAATGTTAGCTCTTTTTTTTTTTTAAATCATTGTGTTAAGTGCTACATGAGCACAGTTAAAAATGAAGCTATAATTTAACACTTGTTACAAAAAAAATAACACAAAGAGCACTAATTATTTGCACAGGAATCACTGGTGATGCAGTACACATGCGTCATTCAGGAATCAACAAATTTTGCATTCTGAATTTCAAAGACCCAGGAAAAGAATGTCATAATATTGGCCATTGAAGTTTAAAAGGAGAAGATTTCTTCTTTTTCTTATTCTTTATGGACAGAAAAGGAAGTAATCAGCAGGGGGTGAAAAGCTATGAATTTTTCTCTCATCCTTACTTACTTCGTTCTTTAAAATCCACCTTTCTCTCAAACTTTATGAAGGCCACGGGTTTCACATGCACTTTTCATGTAACATTATTAATAAAAGAGAAGTCTCTGTTTTGATTACCTACAGGCATCCTACTATTTGAAGTCAGCTATCCAGCTCTGTCATTCAGGTTTATACATATCCACAAACTGCAGCGTTTCAGGAGAAAAAAAAAGAAAAAGTAGGTTGCACACCATGAGAACAATAGGGAGGGAGGAAAACAGATAACACTCATGTGAAGCTTTAATTAATGCTAAACCAATGCTGGTTTGTCGGAAATGTCAAGTTCCACTGGATAAATCAGGGCTGCTGCTTGGTTTTGCAACACATCATGTTCTGTGTTCAATAGGATGCCAGGCTGCTTATTTTGACTGTCATTTATGTGCAGCGTTTTTCATGTGGTCTTAGAATTAAGGTGCCAAAGTTGTCTGGTTCCCCAACTTTATTCTACGATTAATAATGCATTAGCCTAGCAAAATATTTGCTCCTGTTATTACTCTTGAGGTTATGAAATTAAATACATATAACTGAAAAATATAGTAAGTATATGGGAAATAAATCTTCCTCTGGTCTTCCCTTCCTGTTTCCATTCATACGGCAGCTCCCTTAGTTATAAGAACAGCTCTTGAATTTCAAAACACATACATGAAAAAAAGACTTCATTAAACTTGCTCTGCTCTGATTTGCCTGCCTCTGTGAGCTTAAAAGCCCATCACAGCACAAACCTAAATTCTTTTCCTCATGCTGATGGTGCAGCTTTATACCAAAACAGCTCCACTGAATTCAAAACTTACATCAGAAACTTCATGTTACTAATAATATTTTTATTGTATCACATACATTTTAGGTTATAACTTCTACACAGAATGATGCAGAAATCCTGATTTTTCTTTTTCAGGAGAGAGAGTTTAGGCAAAATAACTTTGAACCTGGATTCAGACTTGATAACTGCCCATGACAAGCATTGTGCTACTGGGTTTGCCAACATATTGCTAGGGAATCTACAGAGGCACTCACTGTTTGTGCTGTTGTGTTATTGCAAACCCTTACAGCACCTTTTGTTTAATTTCTCTTTCTCCTCCTCATTTCTTAGTCCTGCTTTCCCCAGATTTTTTTTTTCCCTAAATCCTTTGAAAGTTTCCTGTGATCATTCTTCAGTGATGGAGCAGCTGAGGAGAAGGCAGCCCCAGCTATGGATGCTGAGAGAGAAGTGCTCAGAAAACACTGGAACAGTAGATTCTATCAGTCTTTTTCACCTTCTTAGATGCTACAGGATGGGTTTATTTGCCCTCAAGCACACTCTCACCTGTAAATAACTATCAGTATGAGACACTAAGGCTTTGCATGTTTGAGATGTTTGGAAAGTTGTGGGAGTGACTGATCATTTGGTTCATCACCTAGCCACAAAAGCTTGGAATTAATAACAATGATAATAAAAGCAAAAATCCCAAACAAGAAAACCTCCCTTTGCAATATTTCCTAAATTATTGCTCCTTTGTAATTAGGAAAAATGGGGGAAAAAAAAAACAAACTTAAGGAGAAGTCTTGTTCTGTACAATACATGTAATTAATTATATATAATTAATACTTAAAATCAATAAATTACACTTATTAATTATGTGCAATTCTCTTCTAACCCCCTTTGTTGACAGTTTTCTAAGCAAGTAACTGCATTTTGAAATGTAAAAGTGACATGCTCAAGAAAATTTTTACTTTCCTCTTTTGTTCATTTTCCTGTTCACAATCTTTGAAAAATTAGACTGATGATCCTCAAGCTGTCAGAAGTTAAAGTTATTTTTAAAACAAGCATTTCTGTTATTTGTGCCTGAAATCTTCTTTTCTGTTGCTAGCCAAATCCTCACAAACTTCAGAATATGATTTATTTTTGATGGACTTGCCTGAATGTTCTCCCCTGTTGATGCCTTTCTGTATTAAACATGTTTACCTCTTTCAGTTTCTTCCCAGACACATATTCATGGCTGGTGTTGAAGAGAGAAGTTTGGGCTTGATGACTTGCTGCTGGGTGCTGCAAGCCCACCCTGGTGCTCCCCTGTTATCTGGTATTAATGAGTGTGGAGGACTGGTGTTGGGTGTACACACACATCTGTAATGGTCAGAAGACAATCAGGGAGATAATTAGATTGTAACAGCAATGCATAATTAATGCAAGGTAATGGGACATATCCCAATCAGTTGCACCAGTGGTAAATCCAAGGTAACCCTATTAATGTCGAGGACAGTTGTTTGCATATGTTGTACATTGATTTAACTGAGGTTTGATTCAGGCTCATTAAGTGACACATTTTTCACTTGTATCGTTTGTATGGGCAGACTGTGGATGATTACCCTCAGCTTGAATGCCACTATATATTAAGTGTTTTAAGACATGTGAATTAAACTCTGATCAGGTGCCAGAGATTCCCTAATTAGAAGTGCAAGCCATGCCCATGCTAAATTCTAGGTTCCTTAAAGACAGCAGACTCCACGGAATGTTTATCAACAGCTGTGGGTACATTAGGGTTTTAAAACAGTCCCTAATCAAAACAAGGAATAAATGTTCCTTGCAATTGCATGCAGGTTTGCTAATTTGTTTGTTTTGCTATTTATATCATCAGCAAAGAAAATGTCGTTTAAAAGGCAGAGAGTTTTTAATGGAAATGGTAAAAACTGTGCTCTGCAGTATTGTTATCAGTATTCTTTATTATAGAATAGTGTCCATAATTCATTCTAAGGGCCGTGGTGATAGAGAACGAGAGGCAGTTCACTTCTGATGAGTCCAACGAGCAGCTGGGATAAAAAAGGTTCTCTGGAGATCATCTTATCCAACCACTCTGTAAAGCAGGATCCAGATAGTCAGGTGGTCCTTGAATATCTCCAGAGCAGGAAGCTCTATATCCTCTCTGCACAGCCTGTGCCAGTGCTCAGTCACCCTCACAGCAAAGAAGGTGGGTCTCTGTCATGGTGCCAGTCTTTCATGTGACAACTGAGAGAGCCCTGCCACCTGGCTTGGCTCTAACACAGCTTTTAGCCTTGTCTGTTCCCTGAAATCATTTCCACTCGTCGTGTGCTTCACTAAGAGCCAACCCACCATGTGCAGCCAGATGCATTCCTTTGTGACAGGTCACTCTTGTAGGGAAATGCAAACTTAGGGGGGTTTGATGCAGCTGTACTGAATTCTTTTTTTCTTTTTTTCTTTTTTTTTAGGAGACAAACAGGGAGGACAGGAATTCGTCTCGGTTCCTGCCTCACTGGCCTGGCTGCCAAAACACATCTCAGCTCAAGGGGCTTTTTAGAGCAGTTAGGCTTTATTATTACAGACAGTATTACTGTAAGTATTGTACAGCATGGAATGATGGAATTAGTATTCTAGTGACAAACCCAGATGTTCTCTGAGCTGATGTAAAACAAACAATGAGAATTTCTTGATACACAGAGTTATTCAAAGCCCAATTAAGTTAACAGAGAAACTCTTTTGATTTCCTTCTGTCTGAAACAGGCTCTTGAATTTTCATTGCACATAATAACACCTAGTAGCTCATCTCCATATCAGCTTAAAAGAGAATGGGAGGTGATGCCCTACCTCACATTTGGATACTGCAGTGATGACCATTGTGGAAGAGTCCATAAAGAGTTGTGGAGGGTTTGGATAGTGTCAGGTAAATA
>VXBI01008843.1:318428-334515 GCA_013397375.1 Toxostoma redivivum
ACTTTTTGTGTCCTTGCATGTCCTTTGACAATTCTGGCACTTCCACAACCTCTGTAGTATTTATTTGGGTTATTTGCTTGGGTCATAGAGAGGATAAAAGACATTAATTTTGTCCTTTTTTTTTCCCTCTCTACTTCTGCTTTCAGATGTCTTTATATTTCTCCTTTCTGTATTTATATTAATTTTTAAAATATATATATTTTTTAATTTATCTCTTTTTTCTTACTCTATTCCTTTACCTACTTTTTCTGTTTTAGATGCAAATCATCATTATTTCCCTTGAATTATTCTCTATTCCTAAAACAAACAAAATATTAATTGTTAGCAAGTAGGTGATCTTTTGGTTCCCCTATTTTTTAACTCACTTTCCAGATTTCTAATTACTAGTGTTTCCAGGACCTTGACAGCTGTTTGACAACACTGTCTACCTCTAGTCATGCTTTAACCATTATGATAAACCACAAAGGAAGCTTGGTTTCTCTAGAGAAAATTCACTCTTGCATCTCATGTTAAATCTGCAGGTCTAATATGCAGAAAACCAAATTTGAGGTTTTCTCATTATTATTTAAGCATGGCAATCATCTTCTTTGTTTTACCTACAAATTCACACACTGAGAACTTTGTTTACCTTCAGAAGCATGATGCAAGTACCAATGTCACCATGAGGGGATCTTTTTCCCTCTGAGAAATGTCTATGAATTTAAATGTCTCTACTAAATTTCTGAGGTCGCTCTAAATAATGTAAATAATTTAATTGCTCCCAAAAAACTGGCCTCTAACATCTGTTGTGAGAAGCTGTTTCAAAAATAAGGTGAGCTAACTGATATCAGATGGACCTTTATAATATTAATTTCACAGCCAGAATATTTACTGGAAAAAATATTCCTTGAAGACATTTTGAGAACCTAATTTTACTTTGGCTTAGAAAACTGACATAAAACTGGTAAGACATCTGTAAAATCAGGACTCTAAAAATTTGACTCCTGAGTGGGATGTATAAAATAATCTTGTCCTATTTTTCTTTTGTTTCTGAACCTGAAACCTTGCATCTGATTGAAGTTCAGCTTTATAAAATTTAAATGATACAAAAAAAACAAAGAAAAAACTCAAAACAACAACAACAAGAAAACCCAAACAAACAAACAAACAAAAAAAAACACAAGAAAACCCCACAGCTTGAAATAGAGGACACCAAAATTTTATGCTGGTCCCACACTAAAAATGTAAGGCTACAGAATGTCTATCTTCATATAAGAAAATAAGAATTCTTATCTTCACTAATTGATCTGTGAGAAAAAAATGAAGTAAAAGAAAAAAATATACATTAATTTCTCCTTTCTTTACCAAAATTTGGAAGATTCAGCCTTCAAGCCAAGCATTGAACCTGTGTCCTCTCTCTCTCCCATGTTGCTTGCTCACCTCCACATTGCTGACTTGAATTGCTTCCAAATAGGCTGGGAAATTTACAGCTGCTATTACAGGTCATGTAATACAGGTTAAACCTATGTTTACAGCCCAATAATTTCCCTGTGTCTTTAAGTGAGCTATGAAGTATTTTGTAATGCAGATTGTCTGCTTTTTTTATTTGCCCGTAAAAGCAGTGATGGGAAGCTACAAAAACTCCGTGTTTCCCTGTCACTGAGGACAGGGACACTGTGCTGCACTGAGCCTGGAGGACCAGGACTATTAAATGGCTGCAAACTCCAAGGAATTGCAGGTGCCAGAAGTAGCAGAGGAGGTATCTAACTGGTTAGGAAAAGACAACTGAATAGTAATTCAAGATACAGGCAAATTGGCCATTGTCTAAGTCAGGGGAAACAACCTTTAAGGTGTCCCTCTTCTCTTCTGATCTTGGGGATAACCAGAATTAAATTACCCTCAATACATCCATCAGTCTTGCTGCTACACTAGATGAGAATAATCTGATGACCATTGAAATCTCCTGGTTCTTGAACCAGAGAAAGGAGTAAGCCACAGAAATCATATCTGTCCGTATTTTCACTTTGTGAAATAAATGCAAGAGGAGTAAAGCATGAAAAGGCAAATGTGTAAAGAGATTTTAGAGCTCGAAAGGAGAAACGTGGACATGGTTTGTAAACATTGTAACATTCAGAGATAGAGCAGGTAATCTGTTTTGCCTGGATGCTCATCCTAGCTCAGATCTGACTCATTGCCTCTGATTTCTCATGGATTTGATTTGACAGGCAAGAGATCACTTGGGATAGGGTCTCTCCTGTGTTTATGGGAACACCACCCTGGAATCCTAGCTGTGGATCAGGACTCTGTTATGACAACTTCTTTACAAACACAACGACAAAGAGATTTATGCCATGTTTTATTCAAATCAAAGAACTTAATTGATTATATCTGAGCCAAATAGTAAGGATAATTTTTACCAGTTCATGTTCAGAAGCACATGAATTACATCAGATTTTTGACTTGAGAGTAAAACAATACAAATGCTGAACATGTGAATTCCTTTCAGCCTATTCATTTAATATATTTTCCATGGTTCTAGTTTGTAAAGAATCTAGACCTGGAGGAATTATAAATTGAAAGATTATAGCCATAATTCTTTGGACCCCAACAGTGATTATAAAATGAGCTCATCAAATAATCATTTGCAAGTGTTTATGAGCCAGGATGTATTTTCTTTGTCAATTTGCAACCACGCTCTGTAGCATTTGGAAATGCTACAGTTTGCAAATAATTCCTTGCTGGTTTTTTTTTTTTTTTTCTTCATGAAAGAAGAAAGCTCAAATGAGGCATTTCATTATTACTTCAATAATGCACAGTCAGCAAAGCTTTCATGTATCTTGATTGTTGATAGCCACTGATGAAATAGGAAAAGACAAAGTTTGTCAGGCAGAGACCTGTGCAGACACAAGTCACTCCAGCTAAACAGCACGTCCATGTAAATTTAAGTCTCAGGCAGAAAAGACAGTGGGGAGGAGGGGAATCAGCACCTATTAAATTTGGATGGGGACAGAAAGAGTGACCTTTGTTGACTGACAGACAAGGTTATGTGGCTGAAAAATAATTTGAAGGCCTGAATTATTCATGTCCAATTCAAGGTAAAAGGGTTCAACCTGGTGATATCATCATGTTGCAGTATTTCACTAAGGCAAAATGTGGTATTCCTGACTTTTTTATTTTACTTTGTTAATGTCTTATACATTAAATTAGAGAAGAGATTGGGTACAACTACTAACAGAAGAAAAATATATGTGCATATATTAAGGTCCAAGAACAATTTGTAATTTAAAATGAAAGCAAACAGCTTACAAAAGGTCCTGACAGCTGAAATTCAGACTTCTCTTCCACCATGCCCTACTCACCAGAAACGTCGTTCTGTGCAACTCTTAAACAGAGAGGGTAAAGGTTGGTATACTACTGGGACTCCAGCTTTATTTGAAAATAAAGGTTAGGGTTTTGTTTTGGTTTGGTTTGGATTTTTTTGCTTTTTTTTTTTTTTCCCTTTTAATAAAAGTTGTATTTCTTTGCTGTCAAGAAATATAAACACAATACAATCCTGGTCTATTCTGCACTAGTGCAGTCTCACCTCAAGTCCTGTAAGCAGTTTTGGCCACCACAATATTAAAAAAAAAAAAAGACTTAAAGCCATTAAAGAGTGTCTAAAGGAGGCCAGGAGAATGGTGAAGGGTCTGGAAGAGAAGTCATGTGAGGAATGGCTTAGGTCCCTTGGTCTGTCAGCCTGGAGAAGGGGAGACTGAGGGGAGACCTCAGATGTCTTCAACATCCTCATGAGGGGAAGAGGAGTGGCAGGCTCTGATCTCTTCACTCTGGTGACCAGTGACAAGACCCTAGAGAATGCCCTGAGGCTAAGTCAAGGGAGGTTTAGGCTGGATTTCAGGAAAGGTTTTTCACCCAGACAGAGGTTAAGCACTGAACAGGCTCCCCAGGGAATGGTCACAGCACCAAGCCTGTTTGAAATCAAGAAGTGTTTGGACAATGGTCTCAGACACATGGGGTGACTCTTGGGGAGGTCCCGTGCAGAGCCAGGAGTTGGCCTGGATGATCCTGATGGGTCCCTTCCAACTCTGTATAGTCTATAATTCTGTCATTCTGTCTGTCCTACCATCAGTTACACCTTCCAGATTTGGCATTCTAAAGTGTTCATTGATTGTGATGAAGAGTTCATAGACTATCCAAAATCATCACACAGCTAATTGCTACAGAAAGGATCAATGAAACAGCCTACACATAAAGACACATACAAATAACAATGCAATTTAGAGTGTACAGCCCTGGTCAAGATCCACTTTCTTTTCTTTTTCTTCTTTTCTTTTCTTTTTTCTTTTCTTTTCTTTTCTTTTCCTTTTCTTTTCTTTCAGCATCAAACACTTAATTGATTAATTAATTTAGCTTGGGACAATATTCATTCACTCCTAATTCCAGGTAAAGAGACCAGAGAGAATGAACTTAATTGGAGATGCTGGCATGGAGTGGCAGTCTTAGACAAAACCTGAAGATTTCTTGCTAAATCTCCTTCCTCCTATTATGAAGTGCATTAAACTCCATTTTCTGTTAGAAAATCCATTACCAGTTCTATTTGCCCTTTAGTTCACAGTATTCTGTGTTAATGTCACCGGAAGTGTTGGTATCTCTGAAGCAGTAGTCATTGTTGGATGTATCAGTTTCTGTATTTTGGATCCTTTTCTTTGAATTTCTGGTCCCACTGGGGCTCCAAGAGTATTTGTGGTGCCTCAAGGGACTGAACTAAGGACATATTTAAGGACACATAAGGACTGTCTGGGGCAGTGACAATTTACAGCAGACATCAACCCTCATTTCCTTTCAACCATTTTATTAAGATAACCCTTTCATATGCCCACCTTTAAGATCTACTTTAATTTAGCCACATGGGCCACTGGCTTCCTGATTTTGCTTTCATGGGCTTGTAACTTGCAGATTTTTTTTAATGATGTCACTGCTATCCCTCCCTACAGGTTTCCAAGAGTTCTCCATCGCATATCAGGTGTAACTAAGGCAAATCTTTACAGTGATAGGAAGACTGCAGTCACTTTTCTGAAGTGCTTTACCTACCCAGTGGCATCCCCCCGTGGAGATCTCAGAGTAATTTCCTGTAGTTATTAATCAGTGCTTAGTTCTTACAAGCAGGGACACACAGGAGTCCTGAGCTCTGCCTAGGGTTAGAGTTACCTGTCTCCTATCCTTCTTTGTTGATTTTAACACTGCCCCTCTGTGTTTTCAGAGCCAGTTCTTCAGGACACTGTGGGAAAAGATACAAAAATTAAATGTGTCTGTTTGACCATGCTTTTTTGGCGTAATGGATCTAAATTTTTTTTCACAGCTTTGAAACCTCCAAGTGATTTGAGAGAGCGTATCATGGTCAAATGAACACATTTTCAGTGTAATTTGCTGAATTTATTTATTGCAGAAAAAGACAGCTACTTTAGGGACACAATTCCTTTTTTCACATACAAAAGTAAGTAGAAAAACTAATATCAGCATAATTTGCAAGATCATTTTTGGGTGAAAAGGGCAATGCAGTTGTATTGAAATACTCACAGCTAAAAGACCTTTTTCATCACCTAAATGCTTTAAATGGAGTAGAAATTGGAACACTACCTGAGAAATCTGAGTCACCAGCCCATTCAGGACATTATGCTCACAGATAAACTATTCAATACAAAAATAATATTGCTCTGTGAGCACACTAAAGAGGAAAAATCCAACCTGAATGCAAAAACCCAAAACACAGTGACTACTGTGCAGGGAGGACTGCCCTAAGAAGGAATGTTTCTTTTCCAGTTTTCACTTGGGACTGAGCTTGAAAAAGAAAAAACGCACCTATTTGCTGTTGTCTTCACCCAAAGATGGTTCAAGAATTTTTACTCTTTAATCATCTCCTTGGGGCATTTTATCTACTGCTGTGTCTTGTAATGCATCACTCACTAAATAATTAATTTATTCAAGTAAGCAAGATCTCTTGGGGTTTGTAGAGTTTCTGCATGAGGAGAGATGACAGCTGATAGCTGGTGCTATCTAAGAAGGAAGGAGTGAAGAAGAAAAACCGAACTTGTTACGTTACTTTCTTTGGTTTATTTTTTTAATTGTTATTACAGTCATCTAAATTCTTTCTTGCTTAACTTCTCCCATTAGGAAGATTAGATATCATTCCTCTGGTGTTGTCTTAATAAGTAGGGCTGGGAAGTGGGGCCAGAAGGGGACTGAGAACCAAGTCTATCTCCCTTTATAATAAATTCCTGCACTTTGGGTACAGGAAGAGGTCGTTAATAGTAAGAACTTTTTTTTTCTTTGTACTGAAAACCTTAAAATTCACAATTTTCTCACCAGGCTTGCAGTGAACAATCAGCATTTCAGCAAGTCTGGGTATGAATGAATGACACATGGCTGGAAGTATGGAGAAGGCTGGCACTGGTGAGTCTGCAGAGCTCTGATGGATTCACCTCATAAAATTGTTTATACAAACACACACCAGCAAACATATAAGTGTATGTAATTGTATGGGGTTTTTTTCTCCATCCATAAAACTTATGGGTGTGATTAGTTTTTAGTATCTATGGAGAGCACCATACCATCTTCCTCATAATTTATATGTGAACAACATGGCCACCTCAGAGCTCTTCACCAGAAACATATGTCACCCTCACTCCCATGTGTGGACTACTCATGTGTGTGTGGTTTCTCCTTCTGTTCAGTCTTAATTTAGACCTAATGATTATCAAATAATTAAGTCCTCGTATTGGTTTCCTTTTAGTTAAAAAATGTCTAATTTAGAATTAAACATCCTCCATGTGAAACTTCATAATTAATTCACCTTCGCTGTTTGAAATAACTCAGATTAAGTATGAAATTTCCATATTGTCTCTCATTTTATCTTAATTCATAAGAAATCACAGTAGATTTTCTGTGCAAAATTTCCAGAGGAAACCAGACAGCTAAGGAATATTGCTTTTCCCTAAGCTTCCTGTGGAAGACTTGCAAACGTGTGACATCTGAGTTCTGAGAGCCTTCTTTCACCTTATAATATCTTGAATTTTGCAAGCAAGGCACATGCAGTTTCTGACATTTAACCTGAAACAGTATAAATATGTTTGGATTTTTAAAGGCAATTCTAAGAGAATTCAGTTTCCACTGGATATTTCCTCAGCCCTTTCCAAAACCATACTGTAACTTCAAAACAGAGGTAACTATTATCTGTTATTCAGAGTGCTTAGGATGAAGCACTGCCAGTGTAGGCTGATTTCTGCAGTTTGAGGTATCTGAGCTGGCAGAGGACTCTGAGGCAAATGATCAGGTTCCTGAGGGTCTGTGTGGCTTTCTGCTTGGCTCTCTTGGTGAAGAAGAACTTGAGCAGGAGCAGAAGATCTTGAGTTTCAACAATTCTTTGTGTGTCTGGTGTTGGGACAGGGATTATAATTTATGACCTCAGGATTCCTGGAGGATTAAAGAATACCATGAAGAGACAATTAAGTAGGAAAATATCATCAGCAGGCTGGCTGACCTAGTAAGGAGAACCTTCAACTTAGACACAACAAGAGAGGGAGACAACCTACAGTCAAATGATGAATGGGTGGACTGGCTTGCCAAGTAAATAGTGCAGGGTGATGTACATAAGGGATGTGTAAATGAACAAACTAGGCTTGAAAAGCATCCACCTCAAGCATTTGCACATAAGGAAATGCCTGTGGGATAACATTATGGGGGAAGTTACTCCTACCTTCTCTGGGAAATCAGCAGGACTGAGAGCATCTCTGCAGGACCTCTGTACTGCTGCATGTGCATTGGGAGTAAGCAGGAGACACAAGAGATTCCTGTGCAAATGCATGGCTGTGATCACTACAGGTGTCTGCTACAGGCTGTCTAGTCCTTAGACCACTCTGAATTACCTTTGGAAGCTCATGGTAAGTAGAAATGCTCCTGATGACTGGAAGAAAGAAAAGGTCACTTCAGTCTTTAAGAACACAATGCAGAGAATTACATGCAGACCAGCCCCACTTTGGTCTGGGGGAAGGTGATAGAGCAAATAATCCTGGTAACCATTTTCAGGCATATGAGGGACAAGGTAATTGGGAGCAGTCACTGTGGATTTACAAAAGGGAAATCATTACTGACCTACTAGATAGCCTCTTATGACAGAAAGTGTATCTCAGTGGACTGGGTGAGAACCACAGGCATTCTCTGTCTGGGCTTTCACAAGACTCTGACACTGTGTTCCACAACATCCCCATTAACAAACCAGTGCAATGGGGGCTACTGAAATGGATGCTGGTGTGGATTGGGAACTGTGTGCTGAGATTGCAAGGCTGTGATCAGAGGCACCAAGTCCATCTGCAGGCCAGTCGCTGGTGCTGGACTCCTAGGGCTGGGGCTGAGAATACTTTAACATCTTCATTAGTGTCCTGGGTGATGGGACTGACTGCACTCTCAGCAACTGTGCAGACAATGCAAAACTGGGAGCAATAGCTGATTGTTGTGCTGTCATTCAAAGGGCCTCTGACCAGCTGGAGAACTGGGCACATGGGAATCTCCTCAAGTTCAACAAAAGGAAGAACCAAGTCCTGCATCTGGGGAAATCTCCTCCCAGGCTCTGGTGTTTTGTGATAAGCTTAGAGCGACACAAAGGTGATATAAATATTTTCATTTTTGCTGTCTCTGCTCCATCTGTTCAGTGGATCAGTATGCCACTGCATTTTATTTTGCTGAGGGCCAGGTGCCTTTTACAGCAAAAATTCAACTTCTAGTAAAACAGGGACCAGGAAAATTCTACAGAACTTGAAGAGGGGAATAACAAAAGGAATCATGGTGGGGAGAAAGGAGGATGATTACATAGTTTTGCTTGTTCCTAAATCGTATGGGGTTATGTATTCCAGGCCTGTGAACAGCCGAGCTGTGAGAGAAACACTTCTTGGGAGAGGTGATGAGAGTGTTAATTCAGTGATTTGATGCAAACAGATACGAAGCCATTTTTATTTCATTATTGAGGTGAATTGACTGGAAAATTCACTTAACTAATTTAGGAGGAAGTTAATAAGTTTTGTTGGGTTATTTTGTTTTTTGTTTTGGGGTTTTTTTTCAGTCTTGAAGCAATGCAATTTTTAAATCTTTGAATTTTAAAAAATGTTAATCCAGGTTTCTAGTTTGTTGTTTGGGACTGTGTGCTATATTCAGCTGTTACCATGTTATATCTGATGTGTAATTAGTAAACATTAGTAAATATATTTCAAAAGACAAAGTTATTTTCTTCATTCTGCAGGGTAATTGAATCTATTTAATTTTAGGAAATTATTTTCAACGGGTATAAACTTGCTACTTGCAACAAAAAGAAAATTCTGCTTAAAGGCAGATTCACGAATAGCACAATAAAACTTCTGATATACAGTCACATGAGGACTGAAGATGTCTAATTTCAGCTACCAGAATTCTTGCTACAGTAACTGTATTTACCAGAACCAATTCCAATTATCACACGTTCTGCTTAGAAGGTGGAAATATTCACTCTGAAGATGAGTATTCCCATTTAATAGTATTCAAAATATTAGCTACTACATAAATAATGATTTCAGGTTTTGGTAGTTCTGAATTTCAAAATCCTCAGGGACCCATGCCATTAAATATGATATATCTTTGGTATTCTTTGTAGATAATCCCATTCAGTATTATAGATCCCAAGAAAATCCCATGTCTAAACTGAAAACCAGCACTCAGCCAAAACTGCCCATACTTCTATTGCTTGCTAACTGAGGTACCTGTAGGCGTGGCTTGTGGTGCTGTGGATGTCAGCAGAGAATGTGTAATTCTTTCCTGAACTCAGATCTACATTTCAAATTTAGCCACTGTGCTCATCAGTCTTTAAAACACACACACTGAAACACCGAATGTAATTTTGGATTTTAATGTTTTACATTCCTGCAACGAACCAATTATGTATTCAAAGTAGAAATGAAAATAGTCAGGGCTTTCACAAGTCTCTAATATGCAATGTGGATGTCAAGAGAAAGTGTTGTGATGTACAGTGAGTACAGCCATGGTAACTGTTCCCCTCACAGCTTTCATGCTGTGTTTCTGATGTGACAAGAACTCTTATATGTTAGTGTTGGGGACCACGACCCAAGATCCTCTATCTCTCTTGCTGAACTTAAATCCTGTTCTGGAACAACCTCATCTGCACTGGATATCCACATCTGCAGTCATATTACATGTCATTTTGCTCTCATCTATACAGCAGGCTAACAAGGAGAGACAGACATTGATCCATTTATCTCTGAACAGAGGGATTATTATTACTCTGGAGCAGAACTAGTAAGGAGGCACTAATGAAGCCAGACCTTATTATCTTGTCTCATTTTTTTCAGTCATCTATCAGAGTTTGAACTTTCTGTTTTTCCTGTATGAGAGAGCACTAGCATGCCCTCTCTTCTCTTGCCATTTCACCTCTTGAAAAACATATAAATGTATCTACTTCATCCCCTTCTGTGCCTCTCTTCCTACTTTATTCTAATTAGGCTGCATATAAAAATTTCTTACTTGAAGCAAGAGCAGACAATCAGAAATGTATTGTGGTCATATAAACCACAGTTTCTCAGAAGGCAGACAAAAGAAAAGTAACATGATGTGGACAGAAGAAAGATGTAGGAGAATTAAAAGGCTGTGGAAGAAATTGTATATTTTTGCATTATTTACTCATGGCAGATGGAGGCTATAAACAAGGAGAGCCATTGGCAATGAGATGGAGTTATTATTTGTGTTGCTTTCATGATTGAGATTATTGTTATTATTATTTTTGTACTTTCCATGCTCTTTTTAATAAATGGTCATTAACTAAAGTAGAAAAGGGAGGGAAAAAAGATATTGCTTGTTTCACAATTACTTTGGAATGTTGCTTTGATAATTAGTTCACAGAAGGTGTCATCCTGGTCGATACTCTTCTCTGCTGAAGACAGCATTACTGTCTGATTTATGTTTTGGCTCATCCCCTTGTCCCCTCACGTTAATCGTCTGTTGTTGATAGCTGTTTAACTAAATGTGTCTGGGGAAACAGGGTGAATAACAGTAATGGACAAGACAAGGATTAGAAACATTACCCATAAAGCAGAGTAGATTTTCCACATTCAAATCGAAGATGAGCCAATACTCCCTATGAAGAAAAACTTCTGTCCTCCTGAGCACCTCTAGTTTCTCACAGTAAATCACATCAGATAGATGGTAGATAGATAGATAGATAGATAGATAGATAGATAGATAGATAGATAGATAGATAGATAGATAGATAGATTAGA
Organism: Toxostoma redivivum; assembly: GCA_013397375.1. NCBI lineage: Eukaryota > Metazoa > Chordata > Aves > Passeriformes > Mimidae > Toxostoma > Toxostoma redivivum. The sequence continues at coordinate 329,717 of VXBI01008843.1, forward strand.
TAGATAGATTAGATAGATAGATAGATAGATAGATAGATAGATAGATAGATAGATAGATAGATAGATAGATAGATAGATGTAAATGATCATAAGATGCTCAGAGGCCAGGAGCACTTCTGCTCTGGAGACAGGCAGAGAGAGGTAGGGGTTTCCAGCCTGGAGAAGAGAACTGCCTTCTCTTCCAGTGCCTAAAGGGGCTCCAAGAGAGACAGAGAGGGACATTAAACAAGGGTCTGGAGTGACAGGACAAGGGGTAATGGCTTTGAATGAAAAGAAGGTAAGTTTACATGAGATATTAGGAAGAAATTCTTGGCTGTGAGGGTGTTGGGACCCTGGCACAGGGAGCCCAGAAAAGCTGTGGATGCCCCTGGATCCCTGGAAGTGTCCAAGGCCAGGCTGGACAGGGCTTAGAGCAACCCGGGATAGTGGAAAATGTCCCTGCCCATTACAAGGGGTTGGAACTGGATGAGTTTTAAGGTTCGTTCCAACCCAACCATTCTGTAATCCTATATATAAATCAATAAACACACACATAATGTTATCTTTTTTTTTCAATATATACAAAATATGTGTGTACTCGTGTCATGGCATGCATACATATATGAACTTCAAACATTATTAAATTATCATTGGTCTATTATTTATGGATAGGCAGACAATGATAAAAAAACATAAAACCTGAGCTAAAGAAACTGCAGTATTGTCTTTAAGAAAAGCTGAGTGTTTATTCAGCAGAACTGTGACATCAAAAATTTCCTATGGGATCATTTTGCTGCCATCTATTAATTTTTCTTTCCTCTTAAAGTTTGCTGTGTCATCTAGTCTGTAGGTTCTACCAAAGACTTCTAACAGAGTGTAGTCCTAGACAAATAATTTTTAATGAAATAGTTAATTCATTGGAAAACAAAGTTTTGTGGGTTTTTGGGAATTTTTTTGGGTTATGTTTTGGTTTGCTTTTTTTTTTTTTCTGTTTTTTTTTTTTTTCCCTTTTCCAAGCAGACAAAGAGGTGTACAAATGNTTTTTTTTTTTGCCATTTTGGTTGGTTGGGTTGATTTTGGGTTCTTTAGTACAAAACATCTAGTCTTCCTTTTTATCCCTTCTAGTTTTGGTTTTGGTTTGGTTATTTTATTTTTTTTCTTCAGAAAGACCATGGCAGGTGTTTATTTTTGTTTTTGTTTTTAAGTTAATATTAAGAGGTTTTGCTGAAAAAAAAACCCCAGAGAAATTACATCATAGACATAGTAAAGTTCAGGAGCTTCATGATCCAAAGACTGCATTTGGTATATCCTTCAGCTAAATGAAAAAGGGCTCTGAAGAGTTCTATCAAATACATCATCCGCATTACTTTAAGAAGGAAAAGATTTTATGCTAAATCTTAATGGTAGAAGAGAAAAAGAAAATGAAGTCTCCAAGTACTCATGGCACCATGGCCACATTATAAAAACGAAGTTGTGTTGTTAGGTGAACAGGTTGTTAGGTTGTTAGGTATTAGTTCTTTTTTTCCAATAAAAATTAGCACTTTCCCTGCGAACTGAATTTTCTGACTACTTTGAATCACTGCACAATAAATTCTAGAATTATTCATATATACTTTAACACCTGTAATGAAGGAATACCCTTGAGGACAAAGCAAAAAAAACAAAAACAAAAACAAACAAAAACAACAAACAAAAACAAAAAAACCCCACTAACCTTGTTTTTCTTTTCCTTACAGGAACACTGTATTCTGGAAAGCTGTGCAAGGCAACAGAATTCATGGACGCTCTTTAGTCTCTCTACATTAATTATAATTTTAAAGCAGATTGCTTCTGGTTTTTAATCTTGCCTTCTGTTCTATATATCAATTTGAAATATGCCTTCAGGGCAACTTTAGCTCATAATGGGTAAACACTCAGCATATTTAGCATCTCAACCTCATTGGATATTGGGCCAAAATTATGTGCAGCCCTTCAAAACTCATCTCCAAACATTAAGATCTGCAAAGTTAGCTGGACACATCCAGAGAATTTATTGCAGAATCTTTGGTAATGACATAAATAGCACGGAGCAGACCCTTTTATCACCACTTCTTTCCAGTTTCAGTAATATATAAGCCAAAAAATTGCAAGAACTGAAATTAAATTAATCAGCTGCTGTTCTTATTTGAGCCGAATCAATATTCAAATTTGTATATCTGGGTTTGAAAGGACCTGTCCTTTGACTTTTGAGCAGAAGTTTATTCAAGGTCATGCAGTGCTTTTGGTAACACCATCTTTTTTCTTGCTGGCTTTCAGCTCCCCTAGAAAAGATTCAGGTTTACCTATGTCCTTGTTTATCCTCATTTTCCATGGGTGGAAATAGATGGATGTTTGTAGGAGTTGAATTTCCTAGTCCCTGTGCTTGATAAAATGGCCCTGGTGAAAACCCATGACATTTAAGAATCCTCTATAATGCCTCTGCCATTTTTTCAGTGTATAGGGGAGATGTTGAGAATTTCACATGTAAGTTCACTGCTGTTTTAGCAAGGGAAAAACTAGAAATAAAAAAAAAAAAAACAAAATTAATCAGCAAAATGAATATTCTAATGATAAAAATCCATTATAGGCTTAGCAGCACATTCTGTTCAAACTTTAAACACACCTTTCAAAGCCATGTTCCAGTTTGATACACTTTGAGGGATGACAAGCTGAAATGCTTCAGTCACAAAGGACTCAACTTTTTCTATTCATCCCTAGTTTCTAACAGAAACTAGGTTATGAACATGACGGTTCTCCACAAAATTATTTGAATTCTTTACATGTATCTAACTATTCACAACCATGCAGGTGTGCAAAGAACCTCCTCATTGCACACAGTGACACACATATTCTTTACCACGAAGAGTTTTGGCTAAAAATGTGCACACATACATCCATCCATCCTTATGTACACCTGGATATAAGGCAAAGTTATGCTCCATATCACAGTAGGAATTTCACCCTTCATCAGGCACAAAAATAAATGCATTCCCTAAAACTTACATTAAAAGTCTCTAGAACAGAATAAAGATATAGAATTATAGAATAGTTTCAACTGGTCTACAAATTTTTTAATCACAGACTTTTTCAGTAAAAAAATTCTGAGCATGTATCTCCATATACATATAATAATTAATTTATAAATTATGGACTTGTACTGCTGAAGTTCTCATATTCTCTCCCTGTGCACAAATCGTTTGTCTTGCTCTTTTATAGAGACCACTAGAATAGCCAGTTGCTTTTCTATAACTTTTCTGAAACAGAGAAGGGGATCAGATGGGTGTTGGAAGTGGAACTGACACATTTCAGGAAGTTCTGTTTAATTTTTTTTTAAAAAGCAATATATTGCAACCAGTGAAAACTGGCTTCCCTTCTCTATACCATCATGCTACAGGGATACTTAACTGGTAAAACTCATACTTTTTATTCAAATAACTGGTTCCAGTAAAGTAGGAGTGAAACCAATTTCATGCAGGCTTTTTGGGACAAGCCTATTATGTGGTGAAATGGTATAGAAAATAATTTGGTTTGCTCTAAGCTTTTGGTGTGCAACAGAATCTGTTTATTGTGACAGTCTTATGTCTAACTTATTCTCAGTAAGCCATGGAGGCCTTGCAGTTTTGCTCTCCATGTTGCACATGGAAATAGTCTGGTAATTAGAGGTAAAATGAGCACAAGAAAAAAGTAGTATTTGCAAATAAAAAACGTTGAAACTTTTTCATTTCAATTTACTGCACTTTACTCAAAACATAAATATCCAAGTACTTGAGAGATTTTCAACTGTCTTATAAATTACAAAGCAATAAAAAATTATATATTAAGTATCTTTTGTGGAAATGCAATAAAATTACATATGGATAAGACATTTAAATTAAACGTTTCCAAAATGAGCTGCAAGAGGTTTTGGTGGTGGTGGCTGGTTGTTTGGGGAGTTTTTTGGGGAAAAGTAAGGTACGCAAGTCATCTTTTTTTATTAAATATGAACGACTTAGGACTTAACTGAAATATCATTAAAAAAATGCAGACAAAAAAGAAAAAGAAAGGAAAGTTCAGGAAAGTTGGAAAGGGAAAGAAAGGAAAAGGAAAAGGAAAGGGAAAGGGAAAGGAAAGGAAAGGAGAAGGAGAAAAAGAAAAAAGGAACACAAAAAAACCCCCCACTCTGTCATCTTCAGGTTTAAGCACATTGTTGTATTGGCCAGAAAAATGGCAAAGTGCAGCTGGGAAAAACACAAAACACAGTAAAATGTATGGAATAACTTCCTTCTTGCTCCATTAAACGGAATTCAGACACCTGGCATTCATTACAGAATACAACTGAAAGAAAAGCAAACAGTCTTACTCCAGTCTGTGCTAATTTGGAGCTACCTATATTCTTCAACTGATCTCCATCCAGTCACACCTAACAGCGATGCAGTTACAGCTTTATGGCCCATAAAATGTCAGAATATACAGGTCTTTCTGGTGTTCCAAGAAAAATAAATTAACAAATGAGCATCTTATCTCAATCCTAGGTGTCTGGCACATCAGGAGTGTTTCCTCCATGTGCCAGCCCATGTGCTTAGCACCTCTTGGAATATTCCTTGGAAGGAAGGAGGAAGAGATCTCCTCACTTACTTGTAGGAATATCCCCTGCTGACATCTTTAAGAACACTTTGTTCGTTCATAATACTGTAAGGACAAAGCGTGGGTGTTGCTTTTGTGACTTTAATGACTTCTGTTACTGTTCACAGGGTTCATGACACATCAGTTATTATCAAATAGTTTTAAAATATTAAATTGTTTTAATATATATATTTTCCTTG
>VXBI01008843.1:334641-345586 GCA_013397375.1 Toxostoma redivivum
TTTGTTCCTTGCATTATGTATCCTTTTGAATTGGCAGAAAAGTTCAGAAGACTTTTTTTTTCCTATATAGAGTATTTGTTATGAATAAGAATGAATCTCTGTTTTTCTGCTAAGTACGAAAGCATAACCTGTAAGAATCTATCTCTCTCCTTTCGCTTTGCTGACAACTTTGGGGCATCCCATTCCTGTGAAACAGAAATTTGCATAAATCAGATGGCAGAGAACAATGCTTTCCGTTTTTGCTATTCCTACCAATTAAATGTCTACAAATAAACTCCAAACTCCGCTATGATCCAGGGAGGTGATTAAAGAACAGAAAAATAAAGGGCTCAAAATTAAGGCATCCTTGGCCTTATGTAGTCCTGGGCTGTAATAGTATCAATTCTGTTAATTTCTTTCTTTGTTTGGGTTATTTGTAGGATGGCATTTTATTTGCTGAATTTAAAATAGGAGCTTAAATTTAAACTAGAAAAATTATTGTATAGAGGAATATAGTTTTCATTCCAATTACGCTTTAGTTTTCTCTTGCACAAGTCTTTATCTAATTGAATATAATCTACAAACCCTTTCTGAAAATTGCTATATACTATAGTGAGAACAAAAATAATACTTTTCTGTAGAAGTTAAGACTCTTATAATAAAAACAAACAAAAGCCTATCCACTTAAAGTCTACAGAATTTAGTATCAAATTAAACCTTTCTGTATTTAATAGATCTTTTTTATCTCTTTTATAACATTCTTCACATGTAAGTACAAAATTAGTATTGTTCTTTTTTATTTCGTTCAAATGTTATTTTATGTAAGCAAAATATAACTTCAACTACACAAAAAACTATCTGAGAGAGTATTTCTGCATAGAGAAAAACAGGTAGTCCATGTAAAAAGTATAGTGAACTATGTAATTTTTGAATTAAGGAAAAAAACATACAATAGGAGTTTCTTACTCTTATCACACTCTGTGGCTTCATAATTTTATATACAATTTGAGTTCCATATTATCATTTACGTTAAAGTTCCTACAGGTATTTCATAGTGTTATAGCTAAAGTTTTTGGTGTACCACAAAAGTTAAAAACGTATGCTTAATGCAAATCAGATTATACATATTTCAGGATGTCTTTCAACAGGACCCTATGGATTTCATACTTATAAAATCACCTGCAATATTTTTATGTGAAGAAGAGGATGCAATACATTTGCTGCTAACATCTCACAAAACAGAGGTGACTATGGTGCTAATACAGAAAACACAGTAAAGACTTTGCCCCATTTTAATGGTTAATCATCCAAAAATAAGATGCAAGAATAATGTCGAGTTTAGATGCTGTGTTTAAGCTAGATGCTTAATTTCCCATAACAATATTTATTTTATTTTACTTATTAACAGTACAGAATTATTTTCTTCACACTTCCTAATGAATTCTCTTGACCACCTTCTGGGTTGGATGTTGAATGTAGTTGGTGGAGAAAAGGATGTCTGACTTCTAGTTGCTGATTTAAAAGTGCAAGTCACCCTTAGGTCCTATGCAGTGCCTGTCAGCTTCAGGCATGCCTCTTGGATATTTATATGTATTTACTAAAAAACATGACAAAAGAAATGAGCCAAGTTGGCATTGCTAAGGGGGAAAAAATATCATATTTCAATCCTTTGTTTTGACAAAAGGATGCATTGTTTTATTTTCATGGCTATTTAAAAACTACAACAATGCAAATCCACACCCCCTCCAGCAGTCAGGCCCAGACACTTGTACATTGCCCAGGAATATAATTCAGATACAGAGAGAAATGGCCATGAGTGTTAGCAATGTTAACAAGGACAGTGGGCTGCACTGCTGTTTTCGTCAAAGATAGATTAACATGGTTTTATCTCACATCTATCTGTGCATATTTCTCCCTTCATATAAAAACCAAGAAAAAAGGTATCAACACACACACAAAAAAATGAAAAAAAAAGACAAAAAATAGCTACTAAATAAAAAAAAAAAAAAAAAAAAAAAAAAAAAAAAAAAACAAAAAAAAAAGGAAAAGAGAAAAACCCAACCTCCCCCTCAAAACAGAAGATAAACACACAAAAAATGCACAGTGTCTCCATCCCCCATAAACAATCAACCAAACAAAAAACCCAACAAAAACAAACAAAAAAAAATCAACACAAAAAACCAAAAAACTCTGCACAAGAAGAAACAAACAAACAAATAAACCCCCCCAAAAAATTAGTCCCATCTCAAGAAAAACACCAGAGGAAATCCTGGGAAAAAAATAATATTCCTGGACTACACAAAATATGGAAAGGGTGAGAAGAAATAACACCTGTCTATCTGTCTATACATTTAGACTATGAGATGCTGAGGTTTGCTCCTGCCTATTTAAGGAATTGCACACCTTTGTGCCATTGTTGTCCTGGAAATGGTCTTTAGCCACATGTAATGAGAACTGAATTTCCTCACTTGTCTCAGTTTCAGACCTGCAGTCTCATAAAGAAACTGAATCCCTAACAAAACCCAGGGAATATTGCAGTCTTTTCCAACCTGAGCCATGCAATTTTTCTCTCTGCTACACTGCTGATCAGCTGAAAAACCCATGATAGGGCACTCTGTCTAAAACTGCCTATTTACTCTCAGTAATTAACCCCTAATTCAGAGGCTGGACAGATAAAGATAATCAAAGTATAAAACACCTGGTGTAATTGGAGCTTAAAAATGTCTTCTACCACCTGTATATTTTGCAGTATATGCATTTTCTTTCATCTCCATGCCACAAATCCTCGCTCAAAGGGGTAATTTGTCTGCATGAAAAGCTGTAGTTAAATCCCTCCTTTTTTTTTTCTTTTTTTTACCCCCACCTCTCTCAGCTTGTATCTGTACACAACAGCTTCATAGAACAAGTGTTTATACGTATTTTCTGAAAGATATATGACTTATAATTTTAACACTGAAATAGCTGGATTTTCTCCTCCAATTGCCTTTCATGTCTTTGTACGAAAAGAAAATTTAGGTAAGGAAAACATCTGAGTCTTCAGGTGATTTCAAAAAAATAAAAGTCTCAATGAAAATCAGTGGGATACAGAGAATGATGCATGTCAAATATTGAAAAGGTTCTCACTCAGAGAAACTACTCCATTGTTTTTATTGTGGAAAATGCTCAGATCAACCTGCAGAGCAGTAATTCTAATTCTTGCATCAGGTTCCCTGGCTGTAATTCACTATTTGCTGACAAGCACCTTTTGATGACAACCATGGGACAAGGGTAGCTGGCAAGAAGTGTATTGTTTCCATTAGTAAAAAACATTGACTTTATTCAGAGATTAACAGATTCTTTCAGCAAGGGGCTGGACGCAGAGGGTGTTATGCTACTAGCACCCAAAAAACGAAAATCAAGTTGACAGCTGTGACATGTGAGAAGAAAAGAGGTGAGTCCAAGAAAAAATGGTGTAAAATGGTGGGGTGGCAAGCTCTCTAGGAAAGTGAAATCACAATTAGAAGTGTGAATATCTTTGGAGGTCTATGCTCAATTTGTCAATCCCGTCTTGACAATGGACTGATGGTTCATGTCCTTGTCTGTGGGCTCTTTGTAAAACAAAATGTAAGATCTTACATCTTTCATAATTCACAGGGAGGGGAATTTGTACCAGAGAACTGGAAGACTTCCTGGATCACAGATCATAGGAAAGCAGGCAAATTGTGTTTATTCCAAAAGAGGCAACAAAACATTACTGCTTTCTCCTCCACAATGAATCTAAACGTCACAAAATTATCTATAAAACTTAGGTCAAGAATAAACTCACTCTTATTTTCCACTAGTTTATTTAATGTTAGGCACAATTCGGCTTCTTCAACAACCCATTTTGAAGTATACAGAAGTGGAGCTCTTTGGAGAACTTGGCAGTGGTCTACATCTCTTCACCAATACTTCTAGATGATTTATCAGTTTGAAAATATACTGTAATCTACATAAAAATAAAGTCTGCTAACTGATTTGCAATAATCAAGTCTGACAGTAATTCTTTTTGGTATCCTCATTTGAACAGCACATCAATCACAATAACCTCTTTTGATAATAATGTTACCGTAATATCTAATTTCATGTTAATTCCGTTGTAATTTAGTGGGCATTCATTCTAACAGTAATTCCTATGGAATTGCATCTGACATGCCCATGAATACTGAAATAACTCAACATGATAAATGTTATTACATTGAATAACAAAGGAGGAGATAATAATTTGCCGTTTATAATAAAATGTTGCCTGCAAAATATTAGTGGACATTACTGCCTAGTGTTAAGGATGTTCCTGTGTAAATCTGTTCACATCCAAGCACGTGCCGAATGTCTCCCTTGTGCGCCAACATGAGCCTGAGGAGAGTTGCTCAGACACCTTTTTACCCAGACTCAAGATACCTGTGATTTATCATCCTCCACCGAACCCATTCTATGAGGGATTTCACACTGAATCCCACAAGCCAAACTTCGGCAGCCTGTCAACAGGAAAAGCTTAAAAGAGCACAGAGAGGGTTCCCAGCAGCAGTTGTGCCAAGATGCTTCGGATATCCTCATTTCTCATTAGTGTTAAATTAGTCTCTCCATGCAATAGTAAGAGGCACTCGGCTCTTTGGCAGCTCTGCCTGTCAGATGAGGCACAGATACGAGCTCCCTTTCTTGTTCAGCATGCACGTAGACATAAAAACATCTATATATTTTAATATATTCATACATATATATAATATTTCAATATGTAAATGTGTATCTGTGCCCAGTGCCCATACATCTCAGTTGACATACATACAGCTTAGAGGCAGAGTGGGTGGGAAAGGTGGATGCCAGCACAACACATGATCTTGCAGAACAAATGAGGCATAATTTGTTCTCAGCTTTTAGACATACCATCATTCTTGAGGAAATAAGCCTGGCTAAACCAGGGTACAGGTATCCCTCACTTGTCTGGATAATAGCCCCAGGCCATTGGGGGCCACTTCCAGGGTTCACGACATCATAAGAGTGAGATTAAAGAGAAAATGTTGCCTCAGGCTTCGCAAACCTTCATGCCTTCAGTTTCTACAATGGTTTCTTGTGAGACTCACTGCAGTCTAGAAAAGCAGCTGTTTATATCTTACAAAAACAGCACAAAACTCAGTATATGTTCTGTTGACAGCACTTATGCAACTAATAACTGGCATATGATTTGGGGGGTATATGAAGAACACAATGTTGTGATTTCTGCTGAAGAAGTACCAAGTAAGCCTAAAGTTCGGATTAATTATTTTTTACCATTTTTTACTGTGGCCCCCATCAGGAATGCTACATAAAGTCCAAGTACTTGGGATGTGTTTCCCCAGCAGTGTTCAGTCTCGGCACTGCAGCAGCAGCAGGATTTGCAAGCCTAAATCTCCTACAAAGCCTACAGTCAGCAGTGTGGGCTCAGTATCATCTCCATCAAACCAGCAATGGCTCAAAGGGGTGACGACAGAAAACAAATATATTTTACTTTTTTCTGTTAACCACCAGAATCTGTCTCCAGATATTCTGGATGTTTAGTTGACTAAGAGCTTCATATTTGCACAGCTCTATCTAAACTGCAACTTGTTATTTCCTTTTGCTGTAATTTCTTTGCAGCTGAGTGAAAACAAACTCAAAAATCAACAGTCCCTTCCCATTTAATTCCTGCCAAGTCCACTTTCACACACACTCTGTGTGCATTGATTACTCTCATTAAGAACAAATATACTAAAAAAATAGCAAAAACCAAACAAAAACAAACAAACAAAAATCCCCCCCCCCAAAAAAAAACCGAAACAAAACAAAAAAACCTGGAGCGACCCCAAGGAGCCTGCAGAGATAGAACGCATATCAATGCAGTATTGAAGGTTTTCAAGCCTTAAATAGCCTGTGTTTGAGAGCCAACAATGGAAAAGGGGAAGATGTAAAATGGATCATAAGAGGCTGACTGTGCTATGAAGCTGGATAGAGAAGGGGTGGAGTTTAGTATTTGTGCATTAGATATAGTTGTGGTGATTTTTCCAGGTCTACTCGCTGCAAGAATCAAATTGGGTCCAATCGACTGGGACACAGACAGCAAGAGCCTGATAATTTGTATGTTTACTCAGATGTTGTGAAAGATGCGAACAAACACCGACCACACCTTGCCCATGGCCCAACCCTCATGGGTCAGCTGCAAGATTGTCACTGTGTAGCCCGTGCAATTGCGTATTCTCCCATTTTGAGGGGTGCATATTTGCTTATCAGGTCCGAATTTTGGTTCACGACAAACACGGGGAGAATAGTTAACTTGCAAGAACTGGTCGGGTTGCTGTGGCTGCCATCTATCGCTTGTTACAATGGTTTTGAAGCCCCAATATCTACAATATCCATATCCTGGATAATTGCAATAGCTCTTATCTGAGTTTGAAGCAGGGCACCAATAAGTCTGATATAGTGACAAATCCCCAAAACTGGGGAACCCCGATTGTGAAGGAAATATGTCTCAGCTTAAATTCAAAAATCGGACTGCCTGATGTAGTGGTCTCTTTAATTGCCCTGTCGCTCGAGAAATGGCGTAAAACACACCTAGAATGGTTGGTGAGGGTAATGCCCTGCATCGGCTTGCCCTGTGCCAAAAAAACCCCAGAAGCAAAATTATACAGAAACACCCATTGTCGCCTGAGTCTCACTGGTATGGGTTCCTTGCGTGTTGTTGTGTCGCTTGCTGATTTGTCTCTTTCCTCTGGCACTGGAGTGTACAAATTACGGGGGCGTCCAAGGATCCATTCCTATAAACAAAATCTCACAATTCTCATTAGTTCGACTCTGAAGATCAGGTTTGATAGACTAAAGTGGGCACTAGCTGAGTTCACCATATTTTTTAACAGCCGCATACCCTCATCCCAAAAGTACTAGGTCTACACCCTCGTTCCTGCTTCCCCAGTTCATGTTTCATCACAACCAGTGGGCCTTCCTCTAATGCTCAGGTGGCCCAGTGCTTCTGAACAGGGCTGTTTGTTTCATCTCCCCTAGGAAATTGATTTAGAGCCAGCAAAGCGGTTGCCAATATGCACATTCCCAGGGGAATGGAATTAGTAAAACCCTCTGCTTTAGCCAATAGTTTCTATTTCGGCTTTCAGGGTCTGATTTGCTCTTTCTACAATGGCCTGGTCGGTACTATTGTATGGGATACCATATACCAGAGTGATAACCCATTTTAAAGCGAATGCTTGGCTTGATTTTGAAACAAAGTTTGGGCCATTGTCTGTTTTAATTTGCTTTGGAACACCCAGCCATGCCATTGCTGTTAGCCAATGTTGGATGGTTGCCTTGGAGTCAATTTTCAAGTGTTGTGTGGCTACGATCACTCCTCTGTATGTGTCTACAGTTACTGCAAGCCACAGTCAGGCTTTTAACAACTGACAGAGGGTGAAGTCTGTCTGCCATATCTCTGAGGCTTCAAGGCCTCTGGGGTTGACACCACTGGACCACAGCAGTGATTTCTGGCAGTGGGGGCATGTAGCTACAACATATTTTGCATCCGTGGTTGAAATCCGGCATCTTTTTGCTAACGCTTTAGTGCCGATGTGAAGAGACATGTGTAGCTGACGGGCATCTCTCAGTGTCCACAGTCCTTTTGCGGCAGTGTCTCCCTTGTCACTGCCGATTTGGAAAAATCCTTTAACTGGATTATGGCTATTAATACAGATGACAAATAAGGTGCCTTTTTGTGAAAAAAGTGCCTCTTCAAGCATCACAGCAACCGCAGACACTGACACACCGGGTCTGGACATGGCTTGGCACAATTTTGCTACAAATATAGAGTCGGTTATGATGTTGAGGTGGTCATCTGGGAATAGTCCGCACGCTAGAACTACAGCGGTTGCTTCGAGTTGCTGAACTGAAAGTGTAAGGTCAGTTGTCTTGACGCATTGCCACTGCTCTCCCACTTGCCAAACCGTGGCAGCGATGGAGGTTAATGAAGATGCATCTGTGAAGATCGTTGGTCCCGCTTGTGGTCGGCCCATGATTTTCGGTGGGAGGTCGATGTCGACAATCACGAGCAACTGAGTCCAAGGGGGTTTTGCCACATAGCAAATCTCTCCTCCAAAGCCTGCAAAAGCTAGGGCTAGATACTCTGACAATGATGCAGGTTGTGTGGAAAGCTGTTTGTGGAAAGACAGATATATTTTGGTGGGTTCGATGCCCAAGTGTTTTAGGGTGAGTTTCCTGCCTTTCACAGCAAGGTTGCTAAGGCACTCAAGTCCTGGGGAAAAAGCGCGTGATGGTTTTCCCAAAACCACCCATAGTACTGGCTAGGCTTTGTCAGGGGGTCCTCCCACTCCTCCTTTCTTTGTAAAGCGAACATATAAGTCAACTGGCGCGTTTAAGTCCCATCTAGTAAGTGTACTCACAGACATTTGTTGTTCGATAAAATCGAGCGAGTTTTTTGCTTCTGGTGTCAAAGTTTTTTGCTCCCATGGGTTTTTTCCTTTCAAGAGATCATTTAAGGGGTCCATAATTTCAGGAGCAATCAGCACAATGTTGAGAAGCCATTGTAGGGACCCTACCAGCTGTTGCATGTCATGGAGTGTCTTGATGTCTCGGTAAATTTTTATCTGGGAAGAGGTTATGTAGGAGTTTGATATTCCTACTCCAAGAAACGTTACACATGGCCCCTTTTTTATCTTTGCACTTATGATCTCAAAGCCATTTGTTTTTAAGGTCTCTGAGACTGTCAGTATTAGCTGGTCTACCTGGCAATCAGGATGTCATCCACGTATTGAATAATGGTCGCGGTCAGATTGCTGAGTCGCACTGGCGCTAGTGCTCAGTCTACCGTGATCTGGCAGATGGTGGGGGAGTTGACCATTCCTTGGGGCAATACTTTCCACTGGAAGCGCAAGTTGAGCCGTTGGCTGTTCGGAAAGACGACAGAAAAGGCGAACCGCTCCTTATCTTCATCATGCAGGGGTATAGAAAAGAAACAGTCTTTAGTATCAAGTACTGGACAAGGCTGCCCCTTGCGTATCATCGAGTTCATGGGCAGCGAGGCTTGTACGGGACCCACTGGTTGAATTCTTTTATTCACCACCTCTCGTAGGTCATGCAGGAAGCGAAAGCCCTCACTGGATTATTTAGGTATAACAAAGACAGGAGTATTCCATGGACTCGTGGAGAGTTCTGTGATTTTGCTGTAGTTCATGGCCAATTAGCTCAAGGAAGGCAGTCATTTGAGGCTTTGACAAGGGCCACTGCTCAACCCACACTGGGTCGACGTATTTCCGTATCAGTTTAATAGGTAGCGGCGGGTATGCAGCAGTGGCCCTTAGCATAAATTTGTCACCCTGACTTCCAACAGGGCTAAGGCATCCATCCCCAACAGGGGTGGACAGTTTGACATAACACACAGGAAAAGAGTCATGGTTCTCCCCAATCCATTTTCAGTACAGAGTGTTATTGCTACCAGTTGGGTGCCTTTTCAAGCCCAGGACAGCCCTCCAACCCTGCCCAACATGGGGGCCTCTTTCAGTTTCCACTGTTAAGGCCAATGTGTATCTAGAATGACGGTAACATCAGATCCTGTATCAATCCAAAAGGGGACACAAATAGCGGAGTCATCGGAGTTGTTGTGGAGGCGGCCAACTGCCCATGCTATCAGTGGGTGTCTGCCCACCTTCATGGTCAGGGCCACCCAGGGGCCTTGCCCCCAAGGAGTTGTTCCTGGTACTCCTGGGATGTAAATGGGTTGGGCCAAGGGGTTGCAAAATTGGTCATTTCTCGAGGGGGCAGTGGGTGCGGGGGCTCCGCGCCCCATTGTAGATTGGCGTAACTGGGCCACTTCATATTCCAAGTGGGAGGAAGCTGTGTGCGGCCCGGATGCCCCCTCCCCCTTGTGTTTCCCTGATGCTTAGATCTGCATTCTTTGGCGAAATGTCCCTTTTTCCCGCATGCCCAGCATGGCCCCCTAGATCGTGTCTGGTGTGGGGGGACTGCTGCTGGGGGGTGCCCCGCGTGGGGACAATTTATTGCAACGTGACCTGCCTGACCACACTTAAAACATACCATCACACCAGTTATCGCGGTATGAACGGCTGCCTGGATCGGGGCTAGATGTTCTTTTGCAACGTGCTGAATTGTGTCCGCGATGTTGGACTCGGGTGGTAGTAAAATGTCCTTAGTGGCTGCGTTGCATTGTTGGCGCAGACACTCCACTAACACTGGGCCTTTCGCTTCTGAGGACAAAGCAAAGGAATCAAGTGCTGCCTGAAGGTGGTCCACAAATTCTGTAAACTTTCACTCTCGCTTTGTTTTATTGGAGACCATGGCGATGGCCTGGCAACAATCACAGCGGCAGAACGGATGGTTTCTCAAGCAGCGCGGGTAGTTGCCATGACCTCATGGGCCCGTAGGCCCTCAGCTTGAGCATGGGGGGTGATCACAGTTGGGTCTGTGTCCATCAACCGCTGTAGGCTGCAGCCGTGTAGCAGATGATCTGGCCCGGTAACTAGGGATAGCTGTTTTGCGCAATTGTTCTCCCACTTTTGTTTAAACAATCATTCCCATCCCATCAAAAATTAATCTGCAAGTTTGTTTAATGTCAAACAGGAGCATATCGTCCCCTTCTAAGATGCTATCAACGAGGGTGGAAACCATGGCTGACTTAATTCCCCTGTCCACAATGGCTTTAACAATTGCTAGTATATCTTTAGGGCTTACTGGTGAGTTAAGTCCTCTGGTTCCAGGAGACAGTTTTTCACTGTGTAAATACAGGTGTGTCTTAAAATAAAAGGTGTCTTACAATAGTGAATGCAGGACATCCTGATGCTGTACTAATGTGTGTCTATTAAGAGCCTGGCAACTATCCTGTGATTCCCAAAAGGTAATGGGCTGATAGGTACACTGTGATTTCCATTTCCCTCATTTGAAAATCAGAGAATTATATACAGTGTCGCTGCCCACTGTCCAC
>VXBI01008844.1:0-87402 GCA_013397375.1 Toxostoma redivivum
TATTCAACCCCCAACAATATGCTCATTTATGTTAATCGTGTCTGTGCATATATACACACATGTACAAAAACACAAACTCTGTCCATATTTTTTTTACCACATAAACAAAAAAGATTGAAGTTGGAATGACAATTGTCCTTTACAATTCTCTTTTTCACCCAGGGCTCCCCACATGACCCCAATCATGTGCAGATGCCTTTTGAGTACCTCCAAGGATGGAGATTCCATCACTCCCTGAGCAATCTGTGCCTCAGCTCAGTTATTCTCACATGGAAAAGTCTTTCCAGATGTTCATATAGAACCTCCTGTGTTTCAGTTTTTGTCCATTGCCTCTTGTCCTGGCTCTGGGTACCACTGACAAGAGCCTGGCTCTGTCTTTGCATCCTCCCTCCAGGTATGACCCAGGTTTGAGTGATGTATGTCCCTCCATGACATGCAGTCATGAGATTCCCCCAGAGCCTCTCTTCTCCAGGCTGGACAGCCCCAGCTCCCTCAGCCTTTCCTCACAAGAGGGATTCTCCAGCCCTTAATCCCCTCTGTCATCTTTCACCAAATTCCCTCCAGTGTCTCCTCGTGTTCTGAGGAGCCCAGAACTGGACACAGCACTCCACATGTACCTCACCAGGACTGAGTAGTGGGGAAGCATCAACTCCTTCAACCTGCTGAAAGATTGATGCAGTCCAGGCTTCCCTTTGCCTTTTATACTCCAAGGCCACACTTCTGCCTCCTGTAAATACATACAAACTTACATACATATGTTCTGATTTATCCTGGTCTTGACAGAAAGGACTAAAAGAGGATTTTAAAAAATAAATATCTGTAGAATAATGTGCAGTATTTTTCTCTTGGTGAGATATAGGATTGTTTATTATGCCCTAATTTTTTTTTCAAAGTATCAGTTCTTGTGTAGAGATATATACACTATTTTTATTTCACCAAATTTTTACTCTCTGACAGTACAAAGTTACATAACAGCTTTAATATTCTGTTTCCATCAAACAGGATAAAACTTCCTTTGGGAAATGGAAATATAGAGGGAACAGTATATATCTATCCATTTTTCAACCTTTCTGGATCTTGGAACTCAGCCCAGGTTTATAGTCATTAATTATCTGAATCTAAAAACATCTAAGCTTCACTTTAAATAAAATTAAGGACTCAGATTTTCAATGGCACTCAGGAGCTTTCACCTAGTTTAAATTAAACCTAATGGAAGTTAGTTAGTTTTTGAACCTGTGTGTAAGTACATAAGATAGAGACCAAGCTGGTGAAATCTCTGCCTTCCTGCCTAAATGTCCCAGCACAAAAGATGTTGTATTCTATTAGGAGATTTCACAGACCGAAGATTTATTACCCCTTATATTTTGAGACTTTTCAGCACCTCAGTGTTTTAAAGGTTTAAAAACCTGAATGTTTTTCTATCAAAATTCCCCACTTAGTTTATCCCTGTCCACACCATCAGAGCAATACCCCTAAGTCTGGCGAGTGAAACATGAATGAAGGTGCAGAAGACGTCGACTTTATACTCTCGGCAGCAGGAGGGCTTTGAAGGATCTTCTTCTCCCTGAGAAGATTCATCAGGATTGTGGGTAGAGCATGGTGAGAAAAGAAACCTTGATTCAAAGCTGATGTCAAAATTGTTGTCAAATGTTTTTAAGTTTTAGTAGGGGAGCCTGGATTTTAAACGTCTTTTGTGCACTTGGACTTTTCACCTCCACTGCCTCAGGAAGCCAGGATAATGTCAGAACTCACATTATATGGGACCTCTGCAGCCCTGCTGGGACACCCATGCAGAAAGAAATGAGATATCTGAGATCAGGGAGAGATTAGGCAAGGATTACCAAGCTCTGCTGCAAAGGGTAGTTGTACATCTCATCTTGCAACTCTGGGTTGCAATCTCTCTTTTAAAAAGAGAACCTAAGACTTTCTCACCACCAATCCCTTAGTAACTGCAACTGGCCTTGACACCAGGCTTATTCCCTTTCTTAAGGAGCATCATCTCATAGTTTGTGGCAATTTTTGACCTTTAAGGATCTGACAGGATATGTCCTTATCCTACCTTTTTTGAAAGTCTGATAATTGATGCTATGACAAACTCCACAGAGGAAGTTAGAGATTCTCAGGCTGAAGTGAATTTCTTCTGCTTTTTGCATGGGTATCTTAACCAGAAGATTTTTATGTAAAAAATAAGGTCTGATGCTAAAAGTGGATAACTAACAGAGGTATGCTCTAAGGTGATTTCAAACTGATTGATGTCTTTAATGCACTGCATCTCAGGTAAACACACAAATCTAAGCAAGTAGCAGATTTCCAGATACAACCTTCCCATCTGTTTTTATTCCACACCTACCTACGTAGTATACACATCCTATATATCCTCTTCAATAACTATTTAACTTTCCCCACCTACAGAAGAATTGTAAACCCAACATAAACATTTTGATATCAGTTCTAAAGCCAGATGTGTGGTAATACTCAGTACATAAAAATCTGAACTGAATGCTTTTAATCTATGTGGAAACTTTATGTAACAGGAGAAGATGAATTTAGCTTATCTCCTGGAAAATAATACACTAGCATTTTCAAAAGTAACATAGTATTTGTTTTCCCTTTCCTCATTACTCATTACTCAGTAAGAAGGGCCTATTCATTTTTCCAAGTGTCAAAAAAAGATAGTGGGTGAATTGAATTTACCAGATGATTTTTATTCAAAAATCCCCAGAAGCGAACATTTTCAGACTGCAAGCATTCATAAACAGAAACCATCCTTATTAACTCCTTTTGTAGTTGAGGTTTTTAGTTTAATTCAGCTGAGTACAAGGGTAAATGTTCTTGCTTTTTCTTTTGACCTTTATGTTTTTAATAAATGGAGATCTGTCAGGTGTGTTTCTAGCCAAACACAGCACCCACAGTGTAGTGGTAAATTAATTACTTTCATGGTTTAAAGTCAGGAGAACCTGAACATCTCCTTTATTTCCATTTGTCATTCTACAGAGCATTCATGAGTGACCAGCTGTGTCTCATGCCAGGTTTTTCTTTCAAGTGGCCTCATGTAGTTTGTTCTGAGTGAGTGCATGATGTAGGACACAGAATCAGCCTGGTTGCAGTAGAGCCGGAGACAATGCCTATGATCGTCCAAATAAAACTGACAACGAAACAAATTCACAAATTTTGTCCACCTTCTGGGTGAAAACTCTTTAATATGAAGATTTCAAACAGGATAAATGTGCTGGTTTTTATCTATTTCAAGGTACATCTCAAGTGAGACTCACGGCAGCAACTGAAGTAAGCTAGGTGGTCAGAGAGAAAGTAAAAAGTTCCTGGGCTGCACACAGCACAAAAAAAAAATTAATTCCAGCATCAGACTGTTAGATCTGGCTGGGTCCCTACATTCCCTAGTGACCATGTATACAACATGTATTTCACAGCACAGGTAATATGACAGAACTCTGGTTACTATCTTTACTTATCTTGGTACAGATATGGGCAGATTGTTCATTTCAAGAGCAAAGCCTCTTGAGTGAATGTTACATTTTCAAGATGCAAGGTGAGAGAAAACATCAAAAGCTCAGTGGAATATCCCAGTCTAGTTTAGTGTACCTCAGAATGTACCTGGATATGCCAGTTCATGTAGACAGAACCTGGAAATGAATTTAGAGACCTGTAATATGGCCCTTTTAATCAGTTCTTAAATAAGGTGCAGGAGTATCTGAAATACCCTTAGAGAGTCATAGGATTAAATCTACTCACAGCCAGTAACATAGCAGTGAACAGGAGCAGGCTGACAGAGATATACAGAACTGTACACTCCCAGGATCACTCGTGCCAGGGCTGGCATCCCGAAAAGCTGGGTTCCTGCTGCTGGGGACAATACAGACCTGTGTCTATTTCTGAACTTGGTCCATAAAACAGAATTCAGTCTCCACCCCTTCACTTCTGTAATGTCATTAATCCCTGGACATTCCTTTACTATTGACCCCTCCCTTCATCCAAACAGCTCAGTCCTGTCTAGGCTCTTGCTCTTTAGAGCAGCAAAATTCTTGGTCTGCAGTGTTGAGAAGCTTAAACCGCCAGTGAGCCAGTGAGAATTTTTCACCTCACTGAGTCTGATAATGCTTTTATTCACTGTAAATTTCTCTCTCTCTTTTTTTTTTAGTCTTAAAGAATAGCAGCTTTGACAGCTACATAATTCCCTAAGTGTTTAAAAGTGCTCATTATAGTCTTGCTTTGGGAATTGCAAAGTTTCATTCTTACTAGTCATTTACTGCCTTTAAACATTCTATAGCTTTGATGAAAAGAGATTCTTTGAGTTAATGGGAGGAAAAATATTCTCTTCAGCTTATTTTGCAACTTTCTTCAAATCTCAAGACATCTTTACAACTTTTCACTTCAAGTGTTTGAAATCAGCTCTTTCTGCCATCAGACATGAAAAACAAGGATTCATATTATTAAACTTTACTAATATGCTCAAGAGTTCCACAACAGGACCTTTATTTTTAAATAATGCTCAGGAGACTCAGAAGAACCAGCTTCTTGTATGTCCAATGCTTTTTTTGCCCAGTCATTTTTCTTGCTTCTTACTGGACTCTCCAGTTTCTCAACATCTTTTTTTGTACTCAGAGGAGAGGACCAACCTGGATTCTTCCAGGTGCAACCACCTGAGTGTAAAAAAAAGGGGAAAAACCATATCCTCCAGCCATCTGTCTGCCTATGCAATTGGTAATTCAGCTCACCACATTTTTAGACATTACTGCTGTCAGGCAGTGCTGACTGCCATCCACACACTGCCATCCCCACACCCTTTTCTGCAGATTTGTCACTGAGTCAGCTCACAGCCTGTATCACAGCACAGGGTGGCCCCAGGTGCAGGACTTTACCTCTGGTGCTGTTGAAATTTATGTGGTTCTTGATGGCCATTCCTCCAGCTTCCTGAGGTTCCTCTGCTTAAGTCAAGATGACCCCAAAACAGTTTCATATAATATTTGGAACATTGTTGTGACATTTTTGATATTTTAAATACACAAAAATATAAGGTAGATGAAGTTTAAAAAGACAAAAGAGAAGACAAATTGTGTTGCATGGCATGTAAACATGCACAAGCTGCATAAATGAATATATTAGAAGTTTTGTAATATCAATAGGAATTCTTGACAAATGGTTCTTTAATATTTTTAGCAGATATATTTGGGAATATTTATATTTAACACCTGCTAATCATTTTATTCTTCTATTACAAAGAAATTATAAGTGTAAACCAGAAAAAAAAAAACAGGCAGTAAGATTTTGCTTGTTGACAGCAATAAAAATAATTATCTTTGCCATTAATTTAGTGAAAACAATCTTGCAGCTTGGATTCATGAGTAACTAAAGAGAAGTGGTATTCATGAACTTTAATATAACTGAGAAAAGGCTTTTGTTTCATTATGCTTTTTCTGTTCATACTGATTAATTATCAAAATTTTGCTAATGGAGTTCACTTTGGTTATCTAATCAAAACCTCTAATTCTTTAACAAAACATTTGGAAAAAAAAAGAAGAAAGAAAGAAAAAAAAAAGAACGAGGTAACTGTAAAATTAAAACCATTAACTATTCACTATTCAGATAAACAGCAAAGGAATTCCCACACATGAAAATAACTTTAAAATAGCATCTTAACACAACCCTTAACAGTAATGCACACATTGTTGCCTCATTTTTGATCCTCAGGGGTTGTACAGCAGGGATCTCAACACCTTGACAGGGAGCAGCCTTCTCTGAGTTATGTTTTAGGAATTGTACAGAGTGAAATACAATCAACTCTCTTGTCTATAGTGTCACTTAATAAAATATATGTTTATTTCAAGCTCCATTTTCTAGAATGGAGCTTGTCAGTCATATTAAGTTATGGTACTCTGGAAAATGTCAAGCAGAAATTTGAACATGCCAGAGGCATGTTACATGCTAAAATGTCTCCATTATGACACTCATAGTAGCTGGGGTAGGATCTTTTTAGAAGAAATTTCACTAATTCTCTAAGATTTCAAATGCCCTTTTAAATCCTGAAATTATAGGCAATCAGCTGGGCCATAGATGCACGTTCCTTCATCCACTTATGAGGATTAAAATGAACATATATTGCATGATAATTATTTCTACAAAAACACTGTGCATTTCTTAATGTGAAATTGGGTGCAAGCATCAGTTTGTGTTGTCACTTCAGGTTATATGCCATTAATTTACTCATGTGGTATATGATATCCAACATCTGTGAAGCTATCATATTTATTTAAAGTGCTGCCTACTCTCTATTTTCATCCAGGAAAAGATATTTTTTTCTATTGTCAGTACATCTTGACAGCTGTACAAATAAGACAGATGAGTTTTGGGACCTTTTTGTTCAACCACTTTGCTTTTGCAGAATCTTTGAAACCCCTTGGGTATCTAGATTTTAGGAGCCAAATATCTTTGCTGTATTTAAAATAGGAAAGCTCAGCTATTGCCACAGCTTTCTGGAATTTTCATGTTCTCACAAGCTCAGGATTAGACTACATGTGTTTAGATCCAAATTATTGGAGCTATGAGAGCTAGAAAACTCTCCCAGGGTACCTGGTAAAGAGCATGTATCAATGTGCATTGCCTGACAGCACTGCCACTCCTAGAGTTGTGTCACCAAGACTGTGCTCCCCCAAGAGCAGCTGTGGCTCTCCATGCCCACTCTTTCAGGAGGGATTCATTGTTCTGCAAAGCACCCCAGCTGTGACTCAACCAATGCAGCCAGGAGGGTCGTTCTTAATGAGTAAATATCAGAGTAAGAGACAGAATTTACATGTCATAATTTCACATACTAATTAAGCACTATACTGATATATCTACCAGCATGTGATGGATCCTGGGGGCTTCTGTGTAGATACCAAAATGGAAATATTGTCACTTAATTCCTTGGAACATTTCTTCCTTGTTTAAATTTTCTGGTTTTCTTCTTGTTTTCTGGTAGTTGACCAATCTGAATTAGAGTGAATTACAGTAAGTGCCTAAGAACCAATTGTTGATCTGTCACTGTGATAAATAGCTTTTATCCCTATCAGTAGCGTCATACACCTGCATTTTAAAGTTAAATCCCTTATCCAGTTTTTCCAATCAAGGCAGTATCTGCGATTCTATTCACTGAATATTCCTTGTTTTTATTCAACTTCTCATTTTTCTTGTATTACCAAAAGACCTCAATTTTTATTTCTTCTAGAGGAACACTGTACCCACTTTCCCCCTCTTTCCAAGCTTTATCTTTCTGATAGAAAAATTTATAAGGTAGAAACAAACCAAACCAACAAAACACTCCTGAGAATTTTACTAGTAAAAAGAAATTGGGTTCTTATGTATGCTGCTATTAAAGAAGTTCCTAGAATCCTTCAATTCTGTTTCATCTTTGAGATGGATATTATGACAAGAAAATCTGCACTATTGACAGTGTTCTTTAATTTTCTTAACATCTTGCCTAAATCCCCACCCTTAGCAAAGAGGAAATAGCCAGTGAGTGCTCTGATCTACACATAAATCCAGCAGCTGCTGACAAGGAGGAAAGAGAGTATTTTGGACACACTGAAATTGTGTGCACTGTCTCTTGGAGCCTTTGGACTGTTCCCAAATAAGTATGGGCAAAATATTTTCTGGGCCTAGAAAGATATTTTTAATCACTGTCACTTTGTATGTCTTAATGAGAGTTAATAAGTTTATTTATCCTTTGGTTATATTAGGATCTGTAATGGATCCCTTCTCTGGAGAACAGCATTCCTTCTTATCACAACAAAAGAAGTAGCCTCTTTGTCACAGTATTTCTATGCTATACATTCCTATAGCTTTCTTTCCTTTCTTATTCTTCCACAGCACTGAACAGAACAAAAGCTAATCCTTATTTTCATATATCCTAGCATGAAAAGTAGTCTTAATTTCCTTTATGTTTTCCACTAAGAATGAGCTTATTTTAGTTACATTTATTTTCTCATGCTTTAGTCATGGAGGAAAACATTTGTCTTAAAACTGAGGTGTGTCTTAGTCACAGTTCTGATGCTTGAATCAACAGCCTAAAAAAGAGACAGTCTTTTGGTAGGAAGGTTAAATTTGCAGAGTTGGCCTGAATGAAGGCAGGAAAAGTATAATGTGTAATTGTTCAAGTTGTGAGATGGCATAACTTTGACTATACCAGGGTTAGGGGTTTTTTTGTAACAATAAGAAGATAAGATAAAGAGGGAAAAAAGTTTCATTGGAGAGGCAAATATCCAGGGAGTCTCCTAGTCAGAGTCCAATTAAGAGCATGAAAATTTCATTTCAAAAATAAAATAGAACAAGAGATTATAATGAGGTATCACTACAGCATTTGAAAATGTCACTGCAGGAAAAGAGACAAGAGAGCAAAAGTTTGGCTTTAAAGTATTCAAAAATTATTAACAAAAAATTAAAAATATATTTTAAAAAAATTTAAGACAAGATGTATATGCTTACCCACACACAAAGAAAGTCTTGATCCCTAGAAGAAATGGTTGATATTATGGGTTATGAGTGAAAGGTATTTGGAAAATAATATGGATTTAAGTTGATTATAAAATTTTGATAAAAAAAATTAAGCTCAGTGTATATATACATAAAAAAATATTGATATTATATTTTCCTTCATAGAAAAATGAAAAATTCAAAACATTTTTAACAGTTTCCAGCTTTTAAGTCTTTAATATCTCATCAAACCTGTTAAGCAAAGAGATCAAACTATTGATCAGTAATGTAAAAGGTTCTATTTTAATTTTGTTGTTCCTCAGATGATAACTGCATATTCACCTCTTAAAGCTTCTGCTTACCTAATATTAATCACATAAACTTTTATTCTTCCCTCTGCACTGCTTTGACAGAAAAAAAAAAATAAAGTCAGACAGATCCAGAAAGGAAGGAGTATAGTTTTCTCTGGAGGATCTTGGTGTACTTCATGCCTTGTGATTGATACTTGAGCTCTTGTACCTGAGGTTGATATCCTTGGACTCTGGAGATTCTGCAATGTAGGTATCAGGGAAAGGACCACAGCTTCTTATCACACAGTAAATAAACACTCTGAAAGTACCCTTCTTCAGCAATTGTAACATCTTGATTTTATATTTTTATCAGTTTGGCAAACAAGTAATATTAATAATTTTGTTCTTATTTGCCTGCATTGACTGCAGACTGGGCCCAGATGACTTAAGGGAGAGGACTCTTTTTAGAGTTAAAGATCCAACCTGTACAGTTTTTTCTTTATCAAAGCAGCAAGATATCCAACTCCTAACTTGAATCCCACTTTCATCTACAAAATAGGTAGAGCAGGTCTTAAAATACATTAAATTCCTATGATAAAAGGTACTACAGAAGTGCAAAGCTGTTATCATCTTTGACTATGCATCTGCATCTGCTTATAACATATTTGCTAACATATTTGCTATGTTATTATTTCTAATGTCATTGCTCTTTTAGTCTCAGATGACATCTTTGATGTTCACATGATTTACTGATAATGTTATTTTATTCATTATGCATGTCTGTGCTACCTTTTTAAAACAACTGATTTTATGGTGTTCTTTGATCAGTGTTCTTTTGTCAATAGTTAAACTATTAACTTTCACAAACCAGTTAGTTTTACAATAGTTTTAATTCCTTCTTCATTCCTGTCTCTGTTGACCTATTAAGATGCTCTATATTATCATCAGAGTATGTTTTTAAAAGTCTTCCATGATTTCAGGGTAGAAGGGACAGATGTTACAGTGAGCAGAAATAATCTTTCACTCTATTTTCAACTAGATATTTCCACTTGTTTTGAAATTGTATTTATGTCACATAAGAAAAACTGAACATCTTGAAATGCTTCCAGGGCACAGAGAATACTCTGTAAGGACAGAGTATTCACTTCTATATTTTTCCCTGGCATTAATTTCTAATTATTGAGTTTTCTGTAACTTTTAAAATAGTCTCACAGTAACTAATGAAATGTCAGGGATATAGAAAATCAAAACTGTAAATGAAGAAGTTCATCGTCGTTGCCCAGTAGTGAATAGAATTTTTTAGAGAGTTATTTAAGAGTTAAGTAAGGAGGTTTATATGCATTTACTTTATTGTTGACAAGAACACTAAAGTACTGCTGTTTAATATATTGTTGTACTTTAGCACAGCTTGCCAGAGTGTGCTGCAATGTAGAATTTCTACTCTTCAGAATAAGTGGACTTTAAATTTTAATGACTATATCTCCAAACTGTGAGAAAAGGTCAAAGTAAATTAAACAAACAAACAAACAAACAAACATCCCAAAGAAACCCAAACAAACAAAAACACAAAAACTAAAATCAAACAAAAAAAACCCACAAGCCAACAGAAAAACCCAAAACAAAAGCATAAACAGAATTCCAGTTCTACAAATGTAATTTAATTTTTCTTTTTGCTTGAATTTTCCAGCCAGGGCACCAACCTTCAAATACTTGACAATTCTGGAAGCATGGAGACATGGGTGTATGAAGTACCAGGAAACTGCTGAGGGAATTCCTGCACACTGTTTCATTCCCAAGGCTCTGGAAGCTGGTCAGTGAGGAAGTGCTTGTGGGGAGATGTTTCCATGACACCCAAGGAAAAGCAACAGAAGGCAAATCAACCCACTAAACTGCTTTCAAGCAACTTTTAGCAATATACTGTGTCTTTGTAGGACCCTTAATTCTATCACGTATTATGCTATGGTGGGAAATCAGTGAGTATTGAGTTTTCATGTTTGAAAGCTGAAGAAATTTATGATTTCTGAAGCAAGAGGGACAGGTTCCATCCCTTTTCTGTGAAGTTTTTTACCAGCCATGGAGACATGAAAATACTTATTACTCACATAGTACTATCTATTCTATAAGTGGTTACCAAATATGACATCCTAATCTTGAAGACACTATGCTCACATTTCACATGGGGAAGGAACAAGATAAAGCAGTGGAATTTTGCTCATGCTTCCCTTGCAATATTTTATTACACTTTAACTTGAAATAATTACAGAAAAACCATGACTGGACAGGTGAATGCTAAGATGTCTTGGTGATATTTGAGCATCTGTTGAGCTCAAAAATTACTAGGTATTATTCATTGTAATAAAAAACCAAACCAAAACAAAAAAAGAAACCAAAAAACAACAATCCTACAAAAAAAACCCACAAAAAAACAAACAAACAAACAAACCAACCAACCAACCAACCAAACAAAAAACTAAAAAAACAACCAAACAAAAAGAAATCCCCACTACCCAATACAGAAAGATTGTATAAGGAAAAGCAACGAAGCAAAGTAAAAATGCAATATTTTGAGTACTGATTATGACCTAAAATAATGCAGCACCAAATATATTGCCCTCAATGAAGCAAGTTAAGGGTTAGATCAGCTAACAAGCAATCTTTCTTTTGGCTCTTATTCTCCAGATTGTTGGCAAGGTCAAACATGCTCACTAATTCAGATTTCCAAAATCACTGAGAAGTGGGAGATTTTTGTTATGGTGGACACATTCATTGACACATTTTCAATGTGGAAAGAGGTAAATGCACCTCTAGGTATGAAACGTTGCATCAATCTGTAGAGACACTGGGACCTGAAGTCAAAACAGGGAGCAGCAAAGAGGAAAAAAGGCTTCAGGGCATTTTCAGGACTATATGGCAGTCAATTCACCTTGCTAATATTTTGAGAAAATATTTTGTTTGGAAATAGTGTAGTGCAGAAACCAGTGGCTTAGGTCATTAAATTAGAATCAATAATTAATTTCCAAGAATGAAGGTCTGATTCCATCCCACTTAACTGTACAGTTTTAAAATAGTGTCTATTAAGCATTGCAATTTCTAATAGATTACCCCTAAAAGTGGAAAAAGAGGAAACATTTCGGCTACCATCTGAATTTACCACCCTGTTAGTACAAGAATAGGATCATCCTAATTTAGGATGCTAATTGAGCTTTCTCATGACAGAGTGTAATGCCGTGTAGATTAATCCACGTCTATGTTTGCACAAAGAATCTCATACCTACACATCACACAGCTACCTGTGCTTCAGTGCAGCACACAGAAATAGAGAATGTCTCAGAAGGGAGGGCTGTCCAAAAACATCAGAGGTCATGTGAGAGCTGGCAATTGGTACAGGAGGGCAAACCCACACTGCAGGAGATGGCAGTGGTGCCACCCTTACATAAAGATGAGACCATATCAGTGTTTCCAACTTGGGAAGACTCAAGTCCCTGTCACCTGCTTCCTGGTAGAGTGCTCCATCCATCGGGGTGCAGAAAGGACAGGGGGACTGAGGAAAGGGGACTTTGCCCAGATTCTCAAGGCTTGGAGTCAACACAAAGCAAAGCCAGGAAAAGCTTGATGCCAGGAATGCACAACCAAACCAGAGAGTCTGTACCTTAGATACTGCACTGCAGCTCCTTCAGAGGGAAAGGGTTTCTCCTTCCTCTACAATTTTGTATGATTTTATTAATTAAACTGGAGTCAAAAACAGACCTGCAATGCAGAATTGTGCTAATAGCAGAGACACAGGGACCTCCTCCTTCTTTTGGTATGCAATAGCCATTTTTCAGTACTCTCAAACCATAGGGACCTGAATTCTGAGAAACTGAAGACTGGCACAATTTGCCAGCACTGTGCCTTAATTTTGATTTACGTTTCCTTCATTCCAGAAACACAGGGAATTTAAAAGTGATAAATGGTTGCAATATGTCAAGGTCTGATTTTATTTTCTGGAATTCTCTTTGTTCTGTAGAATATTGTGAGAAAAATTACAATTATACAGGCTTTAAACCTTGCCTGCAGTGAAGAGCCTTTCTGAATATTAATAAGAACACACACTAAAAATAAAATTTCAGGCAGAAGTTACAATTGGGCTAAAACGAAACAAAATAATTCTTTTGCTATCCACAATGAACATGCTGATGATCTTCCATGGCTTATAATAAATAAATCAAATAAGCAAATGTAATAAATTACTGAGTTTGGACATATTTTTTAGGAATAAGTAGAAAAAGGGCAAATAAGATTATGTTATAACAAGTGATATATTACTCCTACCAGAAAAAAAAAAATTAACTGTGAGAAAGCTTATCAAAAAAGAAACAGGTTCATAAGGTAAACATTGTGACATTGAATCAGGACAGCAGTGACACAAAGCCTCAAACTTGCTTGTTAAGCAGGTTAAGGCAGCTCATTTCATCTCTTTGCTTTTCCTGTAGATATAGATACAGCCTGGGATTCCAGAGAGTTGCAATTTGGTGAAACTACAAAGAGTATCAATTTAGTGGAGCAGCTGCAGAGAACCCTGAGGTTATATTTCCTGTCAGAAGTGCTGAAATTACCTTTTTTTTGTGAAATTTCATAAATTTTCATTTCAGTCTGATTTGGACTGGACAGGTAATCCTGCTTTCCTGCCAGTTATAACCTGTGATGGCATTCTGGAATACATCCATATTTTCTTTGCTTTTTACCAATAGAGATAACATAGGGTTTGAAGCACACGAAAGATAATGCAGGTTAAACAGGATATTCCCATTCCATCAACTGAATGATACCCTGTAAAAGATTTGATTTATCATAGAGATACTGTGAAGTCTGATACATTTCTTTTATTTATACAATTTTGTACAAGGATTTTGCTAATCCTTGTCTACAAACACAAATCCTTGTCTATAAACACAAAGGTAGTTTTGGCATCTATATTTAATTGTTGATATGATTACATGTGACTACAGAAAATGAAGTCAAGGGAAAAAATGTTGTTGATACTAAACAAAAGAGAAATTCCTCTAGTAATATCTGGGATAAAGGAAAGATTGCGTAACTTAAAGCTGCCATGGTCACATTGAATTTTCATTATCTCTGCTAAACACACTTCAGCACCCCACAGTGAAGTTTGAGCATCCTGCTCTGTAGAGTTGCCATAGAAATAGTTATACATTTGTCAGCACACTTCATCAAGCCAAAGATATAAATCCAATAGACACCCCTCCTCCCCACCATGATTATCATCTTCAGCAACTCATTCTAATATAGAAAGCCAGGTATTTTTTATTACTTAATGTTGCTTTAATAATGCAGATTGATATCCCTGAGGATGTCAATAGCTGCAGTGAAATTTGGCTTTCCAGAGCACACTCATTATATTTTGCAATATTAAGAGCTACTTCACTGGCTTTGGGCCAGTAAGTTGTGTTCTTTTAGGGAAAATTCCATTTTCCTCTTTGTTTTCTTTTTAATTTCTGAGCCATTTTTGTAAGTGTGCAGTTTCTAAAAATAGTACAATACCAAGAAATTAAAAGAAAATTAAAAGTATCACAGAGGGAAAGATAAATATTTCATGTGATGAAAACATATTGCATTTTGAATCAAGACTCTTGGCTTTGAAAAAAGCCTCTGAAAATAAACCCAAAAGAATTATTTTTCAGTGTAAATCCATTTTACTTTATTAGTGTTATTAAAATAATTTTACCATGGTCCTTGGTTGACTAAATTTAATTCTTTCTACGGAACAGCAAACAATAGAGTAGAAAGGAAGGATGGAGAGGAACAAAATTCAGAGATGCAAAGCATGGTGTGCATAATGCTTCATGCTTTGATGGCTTGTGTACCATGGCTATTCATGGCATGAGAGCAAAACTGAATCTTCCAGTCAGCACTGGAGACGTTGCTTGTTTTACATGTCATAGAATCATTAAATGGTTTGTGTTGAAAAGAATATTAAAGACCATCTAATTCCAAGGCCCCACCATGAGCAGGGACACTTTCCACTAGACCAGGTTGCTGAGAGCACCATCCTGCCTGGCCTTGAACAATTGCAGGGATGAGGCACCCACAGCTCTAGGCAACCTGTGCCAGTGCCTCACTACTCACATCACAAAGAATCTCTTCCCAACATGTAATCTAAACCTTTCCCTCTTTCAATTTGAAAACATTATCCTTTGTCCTGTCATTGTCTGCCCATGTAAAAGCCTCTCTCCAGCCTCCTTACAGACTTCCTTTAGGTGGTAGAAGGAATGAAGTGTCCCCAGAGACTTCTCCAGGCTGAATGAGCTCAACTCTCTCAGCCTATCTTCATAGGAGATGCCCTCTGAAAAACCCCAGAGGCATTGCAAGGGTCTCTAGTTAATATTGAGAGCTAATATTGAACAGTCAGTCTGCTCTAATGAATCTGCTCCAGACCAACTCTTAAATTTTGGGCCCCACTGCATCCAGAAAAAACAGATTTATCACACTTCTGAGTGTGAGAAGCTGACAACTCCATGAAGGAGGAGCCTCACACTGTTATTCTTTCTCTCACTCACATCAGTGGAGATGGAGAGCCTCTGAGATGACTAAAGGTGCAAAAAGGCATCATATTCACACACTGAGGAAGGACAGAACTCCTAGGAGTCCTACTTGCTCAGTGGTTTACTTGTGGGGTGGTCTTACTTTAACATGAAAATGGGATAGTCAAGGCTGGAGGTGCTTCTGCAAAAAATAATTGTATTAAAAGAGCAAGAAGAACTAGTAGCAATTGTAGTAAGTGATGTAACATTTTCATAGTTTAGTCAGTTTTCTCCCCATTTTTCATAAAACATGGCAAAATTAACTTTTTTATGTGTGTGTGTGAAAAATATTAAACCTGTTGAAGTCTAGTTATATACCCTAAGTCTGGGGCTGTGAAATATCCAATAAGACGTAGCTTAGGGGGAAGCTAACAAGAAAGGTTCCTAAAATACCTGTTGCTTGATTTCTTCAGCAGTCACTCATAATCCAGGAGCCAGCTTTGTGCAGTGTGTGATTAGCAATGCACAGATCTATTCCCATGTGTTACTTGGAAAACAGTTTCTCCCTGGTGTTAAATGTACAGCACTCTTAGGTATTCTAGTGGCTACAGAGGAGGACTGGGAGTAGGGATGATAAATGACAGTACTCTTTTTAGGTGGGAGGAGGAAAATATTAGAATCAGGCTTCCTGAGAAGGGTGATGGGCTGACACACAATGTCACAGGAGCCCTGTGACATCCCTAAGTGTCTTCATGCAGAACCAGCCTCCTTTCTGGACGCTTGGCACATTTACAAACACCATCATTTAGACACAGCTGTTTAGCTGCCTAAACTGAACTCCCTGCTTTAACTTAGCAGCTAATGCCATTGTAAATATTTGACAGCATCTCTCCAGGCCTCCAGCAGCCTCTAGGAGAATTCAGGCACTCCACACATCCAGCCCCAGGGATGGCTCTGTGTTGTAGCACTTAAACTGAGCCTTTTGTCACTGATCAGCTGAAATGAACACTGGCCTCATTAACTGTATTGATCATTGACTGATAACTTGTGAATGCTGACATCTGTTTCTAGTTATCCACACACACATCTGTAATGCCACATGAAATGCTTTAGGACGGGAAACCTCTCTGGGTGGGACTCACATATATAACAGGATTTGTGGGAAATCAGCTGGAAGCCAGGTGAGCTTTCTGATACAGAGCAATGTGACTGTACACAGGGTGCCCAGTAATGCTTCCAGGTGGACTCACCAGGAGCTAAACCCTACAAGACTTGGCAAGAAAAAAGCCAATATTATTATTCATCTATCTTTTTTCCATGGTAATTGAAAAATTAGACTTTCATCAGCAGTGTCTACAAGCATCCCTATTTTAGATGCATAGTTTGTTACCAAAGACTGGTACTTCTGATTAGCAGTGAAATTTTGGAAGGAACTATGTGATCTCTGGAATTCTGTCTAAATATATATTTCAACGTTTCTAGTATGGCTTATTCAGAATAGCAAAATTAAGGAGATCAGCAGTACATACTGCAGGAT
This sequence comes from Toxostoma redivivum, assembly GCA_013397375.1. Taxonomy (NCBI): domain Eukaryota; kingdom Metazoa; phylum Chordata; class Aves; order Passeriformes; family Mimidae; genus Toxostoma; species Toxostoma redivivum. The sequence continues at coordinate 16,812 of VXBI01008844.1, forward strand.
GGAAAATCTTTAACTGAAATGAAGATAGTATTTTGTGCTTGAGAAAATCTCTGACTGACTCCTTTGTATATGTCAAGATCATCAGAGAGCAGAAAAGCTTTTGGTAAAAAACTCTGGGTCAAGTCCTGCTCACAGCATTGTATAAAAAAAGGTAATACTCACTTAAACCCTCTTTCTTCTGTTGTTCACTTACAGTTTGCCTAGAGGTCTGATCTCAAAGTATTTGGTTCTTTGCACTTTGAACAGATTAATCTACTATGAAGGGGGGTGGGTTTATTTACTTTGAACTAACATGCATTGTTCAGATAAATTGAACTGTTTTCCTATTTAACTTTTTAGGATCTTTGGTTTAGTTTTCTCAGAGCCCTCTAGGCAATGGAACAAATTGATGGAAAGTAAATTATTAACGTACATTCAGTCAGGCATATATAATCAGCCCAATTTAAAGTCATTATGTCTTATATAAACAAGTACTGTGTATATTTTAATATTTATCATAACAATTTATAGAGTGGCTAGTATGAAGAATATTCAAACTCTTTTAAAGAGTATCTGAAATGTTATGTACAACTTCAGCAGCTGTAAGCACAAGATCTCTAGAAAGGGAAGAGTGAATAGGTGGAAAATCAGTCTGTTTACAGTGGATTGTATTATGGTGGCTGAAAAAGGGTATAATCATATATTGTGAAGACAAGACTCAAAATTTTTTATTCCTCTTTGGGTATTTAATTTCTAATTCGAACCTTATTAACCAATTTTTTCAAAATTAGGTTAATGACTGGATGAGAAGTTAGAAAGGATGTAGAGCTTCCTTCTCATTTGGTAAAATTTACATTTGGCTAACACTGGGAGAAAGAGAATAATGCCAATAATATCTTCCAAGGAAGTAAACCAATGTTAACAGAAGCTATAAAAAGTCGATGCTGGAATATCACAGAATATTCTGAGCTGGGAGTGAACCATCAGGATCATCAAGTCCAACTCCTGACCCTGTGCAGGACACCCCAGGAGTCACACCATGTACTGAGAGCATCCTCCAAACACTTCTTGAGCTCTGTCAGGCTGGTGCTGTGAGTTGCTCCAGTGCCCAAACACCCTCTGGGTGAAAAACTATTTCCTAATATCCAACCTAAACCTGCCCTGACACAGTTTCAGGCCATTCCCTCAGGTCCTGTCCCTGTCACCACAGAGCAGAGATCAGTGCCTGTCCCTCTCTTCCCCTCTCAGGGAAGTTGTACCTGCAGTGGGATCTCACCTCAGTCTCCTCCAGGCTGAACAGACCAAGTGCCCTCAGCCACTCCTCACAGGCTTCCCCTCAGGGCCCTTCCCCATCTCTGTTGCCCTCCTTTGGACACTCTGCAATAGTTTAAAGCCTTTCTTACATTGTGGCCCCCAAAACTGCCCCAGCACTCGAGGTGAGGCTGCCCCAGAGCAGAGCAGAGCAGGACAATCCCTCCCTTGCCTGGCTGGTGATGCTGTGCCTGATGTCCCCAGGACAGGGCTGGCCCTCCTGGCTGCCAGGGCACTGCTGGCTCATGTTCAACTTGCCATGGACCAAGACCCCCAGGTCCCTTCCCATGGCACTGCTCTGCAGCCTCTCATGCCCAGTCTGTGCACACAGCCAAGGTTAGCCCAACCCAAGTACAGAATCCAGCCCTTCCCCTTGTTAAACTCCATAGCGTTGATGATTGCCCATCTCTCTTATTTGTCCAGGTTTCTCTGAAAGACCTCTCTGACTCTTCTATTTCTCCCTTTGAAATTCACAAATTCAAAAATATTTTTGAAAATGTTTGTCAAATTTTAATTTTCATATTTCAGCTTTAAAACTGAAACAGAAATAACAAATCCTTGGGTTGTGGTTTGAGTGAATCTTTCTTTGATCCCTCTTTTCCTTACCATTTTGATTTCTGTTTTCTCTACCTGTATTTTCTCCTAAGCAAAGGACAAAAAAAGAAAGAAAGAAAAGGAAATTCATAGCAAATTTTGAAATAATTTTAATACTTTTCAAACTGACAAAAAGCTCAGAATTGCTGAAGTAGAATACTTAATTTATAAAATTACTTGCTCAATAAATGTATAGGGCTTAGGTTTCTGTTTGTTTTTTTTTTCTGCAATCATTTATCTCTCTTGAAATACCTATTATTTAAATATTCTTAACACAAAATCTAAAACAGAAACAGAATGAGAAGTCATTATTCAATACAAAGTTTTATACTGGTCTCAAGATGAAGCTTTAAAAGCCTCCTTTCAAAATGTCTATAAACCTCAGAAAGACAGATATTCATGGAATACTACTAATATCTCTGCAACCATAAGTTTTACTCATGGTGTAAAGAAAGATATCAAAAAGATTTTATGTTAAAGTGTTATTTAAAAGCTAGAGCAAATGACATGATTGAATAAATCCAGTGCACACCCAAAGGAAGACCTCTACGACTCCGGATATGATTATGTTTTGCTTTGGATGACTTTGCTCTGTCAATAATGATAAAGCTTTTAACTCTGAAATGTGGCATCAGCTAATCAAAATATTGGCAAGCTCTCTGACTGAAGTATCAACTTTATATGGAAACTGTAGAAAAGTGTAATTATTAAAAGACATTTTTGAAGATACTAATGACAATAATATTCTTATATGCCTATTCTTATTACTGGAACATGGCATGCATTTACTAACTGTCTTCACAGTTTAGTTGGGATTGTGAGGTAGCACCTGCAGGTTTTAACTCTTGTACTCTCTCTTCCCTGTATTTTCATATCCAGGTACTTGATTTTAACATTTAACTACACTATTTGTATTGTAAGCAATTGCTAGTAACTATTATCAAATTTAAGAAAATATTTCATAACTATTTAAGACAGTGTCATCATACCATATCCAAGTGAAATTCTAAATTCCTTCCCATGCTCATCTTTGTACCATTTTCCTGTTATAAAATAATAAAACTTGACAGTTTTGATCAATATGTGTGAACTCAATTCATGTATTACAGCATATACAAGAAGTAATATTTTACTAAAGGAAAAAAAGAAGCTGGCTTTATATTTCTTGCTATAAGTAAAGAATACACATCCTTGAGATTTCAGAGTGGTTGTGAAGGCTCCTCTCACCTCCAAAGTCTAAGAATTCTTTTCTAGCATGAAAAAGCCTTTCCAATGAAACATGGCAAAACACATTTAGCCCTGGAACAAGATTGATGAAATTTGTTATAGCTACCTATTTAATCTTCTAGAAATTCTCATCCTTCTATAGAAAGGTCTCAAATGATTTGGCTTAGACTTGGTTAGATGATATTACTTTATTTAGTTATTTCCATTTTTAGATGAATTCAGTGTTTTGCTGAATTTTTAAAGCAAGGCCAAGTAAAGATGGCCTTGAGATATGAAGGTGACAGTTTTTTGCAAAATAAATAAGCAGCATTACTAAGGTTTGGCCCATATTACAAACTAAATGGTGGTAGTGACTGACAGTTTATGGAATTGAAAGGCAATTCTAAACATCATCTATAGGTATATTTTTGGTGGATGCCTTGTCTAATTTCAAATGTACATGTAAGCACATTTTAAATCTATGCTTTAGAGATTATAAAAATCATTCTGTGATATTTATAGGAGAGTGTTTATAAAATCTAAAAAGCTCTATTACTATTTTCTTGGTCAAGAAGAGTTTAAAAAATTTTGTATTCTGCCACACATACAAGAGACTTGACACTTGAAAGGAGATACTTGGAAGGGAAAATAAAAATTGTTTGTGAAACCAGACCAGATAACAGGAAAGCATAAATGGAGAGAGGCTTTGGAGATGTCTTTGAAGTCCCATAATGATAAAATTTCCTCATTAGCCTAGAAAGCTCAACTTGAGCAAGTAAACAAAAGCTGTAGATTTCCATATCTCTTGACCAACAGTAAAAACACTTTAAACAGTTCTCTCAGGAGAACTCTTTGACCAGGCACCAAAAGTTAACATAAATATTAGAGAACTAGGGAAAATGACACCCATAATTTTTTGTAAACTCACAAGTGTTCCAAACTTCTAAAAACCACAGTTCAGAAGCAGAATAAGTACTAGGTCTGTTTGCTCTCCAAATGAGAGACACACATCACATAAGGCTTGACACAAAATATTTCAGAGTAAGTCATTTCTGCTACCCCGAGTAGACTGTGTCCTCTGGAATAATAAGAGCTGCTGCAGTTTCTCTCTTCTTATTTCTGGTTCTTGTTTATTAACAAAAGATGAGAAAGAATTAAACATTAGATTGGCAAAATTGAGTTTCTAATTGCCTTGAGAGTTTGTGCATCAATATTTTGCCCAGAGAATTATAATCATTCGATTCTTTCACATTGCTTAGACATGACATTCAAGACCTGAAAATAAGTCACTCTGGCAAACCTTGCAAAATTAAACATGACACAAAAATGATAAATGCTGCTGAAGGGCAAAAATGTAATTTCGTAATTTCAAAGTACATTACAGTCCCTTGGAAAAAGACAGTTCTACGGGTCCTTAATGAGTGAAATAAATGACAACAAAAAATTCTGACATTTCAAATACAATAGAAGGCTAAAGAACAATTTAGATTAACCTCAAAATCTTTATTGTTTCAGTAAGGTTCCAAGAAAACATTATCCATGTAAGTCCCTTTTTATAAACAAATTGCTTGTCATATTTGCTCTCTTAGAAGAAACAATTATACTTTTAATCTAACTGCTGGGAGCCCACCCACTGAAAATATTTGAGCAAATCTGAAAGGAGAGGTAAGAAAGGTTGTTTACTTGTGGGTAATATTGACTTTTTGTTCCCTCTGCAGTATTGAAAGGAGTGTTTGGAGGTTTGTGCCTCACAAGATCAGGAAGCTGACAGAGAAGGTAGGCAGTGCATTCATTATCATATTTTGTGAGGTTGTTTGCTGTTGTATTCTTCCTGCAGTTTTTGAAGTGCACAGATGAAACACTGATATGATTCTCTGCTTATTCACAGCTTTTTGCAGTGTCAGCCCTAGAGGAATATGAAATAAAATGAAACCTGTCCCCAAAAAATCAAACCTGATAATGTTTCACAGCCTTTATTGTATATATCAGGTTGCAGTAACTCCACATTTTTTTTTTCTGAGACCCACTGGCAAAAGCTGTAAGAATGGAAAAGACATATTCCCTCTAATACACACTGTAAACTCACATAAAACCAGGGGAAAATTAGGTCTAAGAGTAGTAATTCTTCTATCTATAAGGAGAAAAAAAAATAATCCAGCATCTGGGCTGTGAAAGGATTACTTGTAAGTTTCATACATTTAACCTGACAATTATTAAATTTGTAGCTCACTTTCCCTGGGTACCAGATTTGCATTCCAAAATTTAATTTTTGGGAATAGCCACCTGGGGTCTCTGACAATCTTCCAGTGCAGGACAGCATATTGCTCATTCAGAGTCTGGACCTTCCTGGCAGGAAAGGGAGATGGTAGCCAAAGGGTAAAGCTAATAATTACCAAATGGTGATTGTTCAAAGAATAAAAGCTAAACAGAATTGTTAGCTAACAACAGTTACTTTTCCCTTCTTCTGCTCACCTGCTATTTCCCCTAGAAATGTCTTAAACTGTTGTAGTTGAAAATTCTACATAAAAAAGACTGTTAATGAATAATTCAAAAGATATATTTCTTTTTTTTTTTTTTTTCAAATTCCCTTTCAGTTTCAGGCAACTATTCTGTAACTGTGTTCCCTTCTCCAAATACTTGAATACCTGCACTTAGAGCAGGATTTATATGGTATTAGTTGAATGGGGGGAAAAAAAATATCGTTCAACCAGGCCTACCTTGCTGGTTCTAATACTGCAGGGTTTATATATTCTACCAACAAAGACAGCTATAACCTCTCAACACATGAATTGAGATAAATTTCTCTCCACTTTTTCTATTGCAGCCACAAAACTTTCCAAACTTGATATAACTGGTTAATAGTTCTCTTTTAATTAAAAAGGTCAACTTAAAATGTCTTTTACTTGCTGTGGAAGCTTTTCCCATGATAACTTGCATTTGAGTGTGAAGAAACAATCAATCAAAAATTAATCCCTAGCAGCAACAGATTAGTGGAAATAAATTAAATGAAAACAAGTTGCCTTTTGAATGAAAATAACTAGTAAAAATATAGCTTTTCAGGCAGAACAAGAAACATTAGTATTAGGCAAGCAGTATTCTCATTTTAAGATTATGTATTTTGTAAAACGTTTAAGACTAGCAATTATTTTTTCTGTATTAACAAAGCAACATATGCATCAGGAGGTAATGCAAGGGTAATGCTTAGGTAATCCATAATCACCGTCAGAATTTGGGATAAATGTAAATGCTAGAGTATTGTCTCCTTTGCAGTTATTATTATGAAAAAAATCCAATATAAAATTCTACATACAATTATAAAAATATGTACTAATTCTACTTCCTAGATGTAATTCTTTTCAAGGATTTTTATCTTTCCTGAACACCTTGCAAGACAGTCATTGGTTTCCTGATGAGGTACAGAGTTCAACATTTAGAACAAATGTTCATAATTTTAGATTTGGTTTATAAGTAGTTTATAATAAATACCTTCTTAGAACCAATGGACAAATAAATGTCTTCTAAATAGTAAGTCATGCTAAAAAACTGTAACATACATTTGCATGGTGAATAAAAAGGGGTGGCCAAGTCTCTTTTTTTATTCTTTAACTTCTCTGTCACCTTTCCTGGCTGATCTAGATTATGTGGTAAATCTAAGATGGATTTTCAGGATGTCCTGAAGCATTGTATCAAGTCTTTCTACCTCAGTCTTTAATAATATGGATAAACTTGGGCTGCTCAGTCTTCCAAGGACCACGACTACAGGAACAGTGATTATTCATTTGTGGATGCTGGAATTGCAAGGCAGCAGTTGCATCAGTTAAAAGCCCGATGGAATCCATCCCACAGTACTGGAGCAGCAAACAGAGGCTACAGCAGAACCTCTCAATCATCTGCCAAAGGCCTTGGGTGTCTGGGGAGGTCTGAAACTGCATTCTGAGGTGCACCAAACACAGCACACCCAGCTGGTAAAAAGAGATAGAGAGGTGATTTTACATCTGTATTCAGTATTTGTGTAACCTTTTCTTGAGCACTCTGCAGTTCTGGGCCTCACAGTTTAAGTAAAATGTGAAAATCTTTAATGCCTCCAGAGGAGGCAACAGAGATGGTGAGGGGCTGGAAGGAATGTCCAGCACGGAGCAGCTGGGGGCTCTGGGCTTGTCTAGTCTGGAGAAAAGGAAACCAAGAGGGAACCTCACTGCTCTGTGCAGCTTCCTGAGGAGGGGAGATGGACAGGGCAGTGCTGAGCTCTTTTCCTTTGTACCCAGTGACAGGATCCATGGGAATGGCTCAGTGCTGCACCAGGACACGTTTAGACTGGACATTAGGAAACATCTCTTTCCTAAGAGGATGTGCAAACACTGTGAACACAGTGCAAACACTGGACCAGGCTTCCTATGGAGGTCATCAAAGTTCCAGGCCTGTCAGTATTTAAGTCCTTAAGGACATGCTTAAACTTTTCGTCACCCTGGAGAGGTCCAGGTAGCTGGACCAGATGATGTAGGTCATGTACAAAATAGTCTTATCTGTTCTACTCTACTCTGTTCACTCACATTTGTCAATTGGTGTTTCACAGAAACAAGATGATGGTAAAAATTCTATTTTTGGAACATGGGCACTTATAATTACACACTATTGCCAGAAAAGGAGGATCATCTTCTGTGTTTGGGACAGAGTTGCCATTCTGCAGTTCTGATGCATGCTGAATTACAATATTAAGGTTGCTTGTCAGTCTCTTCTCATAAAATATCATCACAGAAACTGTGTTTTACCAAAAGATAAAAAAAATTAAGGTAGTAAAAATTATTTTGTTCTTGGTAATACCAAAATTAAAAAGCTGCATATGAAGCCAGGTAGATATCAACAGTCTCTCTATTTTGCCTCATGCTCTGAAAAGAATGCAAAACATTCTATATAAGAACTTGATTCTCTATAGAATATCTAGATCTAGCAAAAAAAACCCAAACATATCTGCCATCAGGCAGAGCTTGAAGGGTTCCCTTGGAACTGGTGTCAAAATACTCTGGGTTTAGAATCATTTGCCTGAGATAAAGTGACATCTGTTGCTACTAATGGTGATAGTGTTTGTCCATATACATCCATCTATAAAGTGTAAATAGTTGGTTTAATTTTTAAGTCAACAATACCAATTCTTTTTAGAGAAGAATAGCAGCCTTAAGTTTATTCGTACATGATAATAAGTTTCTAAATGGAAAAGAGTACTTCCTTGATGAAGTACTGGAAAACACTTTTTTTTCCAGAAATATTTTACCTGTAGAAACTCCTAGACCCAAGAAGCAGAACTTCAGACATAATTAGGTACTTAATCAACCAGTCAGCTGCCTAGGAGAGGCAGAAGCTCCTAAGATCTTTCTCTCACTGAAAGGTGAGTGACTAAATGTTAGCATCCTGTTAAAGCAAGGCATGATAGATCTTTCCCTTGCCAATGGAGGTAATGAGGCACTGCAGGAGGGCTGTTCATCTTGTTGAACAGACATTTCTCAGTATGGGAAGAATCTTCCTGTGCAGTATTTTATTTATTTTTTCCCTTCATTGACTCAAAGGGAAACCTTTTAGCAGATTGACTAATTGACTCAAGCCTTGAACTAGCATAATTAATGCCAGATCTCACCAAATTCAATGCTTTATCCAATTCTTAGAGGTCTTGGAGAAAAAAAGTAACCTTGTTTACTCTCCTGTTGATATGCAAGCAGTGTGTGGAAACTATTAACTACAAAAGACAAGATTCCTTAGGGAGGGAGGTAGGCGTTCCCAACACACACTAGGAATTAAATGAAGTGCACAACTTTGCCAAATATGCAGCCAATCCTGTCTGAAATATTACCCTTTCTTTTGACCTCCATCCACAATGTTTTACTTTTTGTCACTGGTCCAAAGACTATAAGATGTGTCCAATGCTCTGCTCTAAACGAGGAACAACTGAGCCATTATCACAACTCTATCCAGACAGATGTAAAGAGTGTGTCCAATTCTGGCAAGAACTATGCACAGCAAGAAGATCCACAGTTTCAAATTTTCACATGTAATTGATTCATTATCTTGTCTTTCACCACTATTTTCTAAAAAAACCAATTATTTCTTACTTGATTTTCTGCATATGGTCTCAGATTTTACTAAGAGGTACCAATTTAATCAAAAACCTATTTTTCAAAGCACTAAATAAAAACAACCAAATAGGAAATATGCTAGATATATTCAAGGCATGAGAATCTCACTGAAACTGATTTTTTCTTGAACAGCAAGAGATTTTTCAAGAAAACATAACTTTCACATTTATAGATATAAAACAGACATTAATTGTTCTGCATTACATTCAGAAAAAATGTATCTAATTGCATCTTTAATAAGATTTCTGTTAGCTTTCAGTGTTGTTTTTGCAAACATAGACATGCAGTTCGTCTTATGCAATGTTCGTAAAATATCAGTATGAGATTGAACAAATGAGTAAGTGTGTTATAGAGAGATCTGACCTCCAGTTAGTGAAAATTAATATCAGGGCTGTAGATATTTGGAACCATGTGTCTTAACAAATTATTGGTATAGTTAGTGATCTTTTTATTGATAGTACTGATGGTTCGAGATTATATTTATTACTGTGTGACAATTATATATAGTTGTTAGGGTTAACACTGGGCGTCAGCTGAGCTGCTTGCTCACTTCCCCCCCATGAGGCCCAGTGGAACAGGGGAAAAGAACAGAAAGAGCAAAAGAAAAAAATGTTGTAAGGTTAAGAAGAAAAAAACAAAAAGAAAAATTGTTTAATAAGTAAAGAGTAAGTTGAATAAGACAAAACAAAACAACAACAACAACAAAAAAAACCAAAAAAACAAACAAACAAAAACCCAAAAGAAACCAAACAAAAAAAATTGAAGAAAAGGCACTCACCATTGGGTAGACTCTTGCACAGACAGTTCCCAAGCAAAAGATATCTAATCATCGTAAACCTCTCTCTTTTCCATTTTGTTGCTGGTTAGGATGTTATGTGATATGGAATAAGTCTTTGGTGAGTTCAGGCCACCTGCCCAGTTGTGGACCCGCAGTCCAATCACTGCAGAGGCTTAGACAGAAACAAAGGACTTAATGCTGCATGAGAACAACAAGATCTCTTGAGACTTAATGCCTAAATGAAACATATATAAATATTTTTTCTTCTTTTTAAGTAAGGGTTTTTTATTTTTAAAATGTGTAATGTTTTACATTTGTATTAAAATCAAAAAGGTGACCCTGTGACTAAGTAAGTTGAATAGTTAATCTGACATAAATGTAATAACCCTCTTGTGGTTGTTATCAGGTTGGGAAAAGTACAATTTATAATCTCAGAAAAGATACCAACACAAGTAAGGTCTTGCATTCATCATAAGTAAAAAGGTGGCAGAAATAACAGGGGTTATGATCAATGCACTAAATAATTACTTTGCTCTGCTGAAGCCAACCCAACTGATCGTATTATTTTATTTTACACACCTATAATTGATAAGGCAAGTCATAGGATTGGAAATGCAATTTCAGACCTGGCAATAAAATGACTGACAAGAATTAAGTGTACCAGCTATGAAAAACTGCATAGAACATATTATGAAGCTAGAATCAGAAAGTAAAGGACTAAATAAACAGTTTACATTTTGAAGTACTTCTCTGATCAGAGAGTGAAAAATTTGTCATGGAAGTCTCAGCCTTTCAGAACTGAGTGTAAGATATAAGATATTTTTATTTAAGCATGTATAGCAGCCAGCAATAGACAAAGTCAGTGGTTACTTTTTTTAATTGTTGCCTCATATAACATAGCCTGGCAAAATGGATGTCCTACTTTGTGTATTCATCTATTCAAAATTTCCCAGTCTAGATACATTTTACTAGTTAGAGTATTGAATACTTATATCCTGTACTGGGGAGTTGGGCTAGACTATCTCTAAAGGATTCGTCCCACCCAATTCATTCTATGATTCTGTCTATTTATTTACTTACTGCTTCTTAACACTCTGTTAGAGGTGCATCACTGTGGATACTAGAGTCAGGGAAAACAGCAATGTGAGTTTTTCCAGGCTACTGGAAGGAAAACAGAGGGGAAAGAATTAATTACAAAGTTGCTCCTGGTGGTGTGAACACAGGCAGTGCGTGCAAAATGTGATGTTTTAGTAAAAGCACGTTTACAAAAGGTGTTGCCTTCCTTAAACCAATAAGCTGATCTTATTCTTGGTTCAGAGAGCTCGTCTATAAAATGTGTGTACTTCTACAATAAATTGCTCCTTCTGTTTTCTGAGGGAAGCTGTGTTGCTGTGTTCCTTCACCGCTCTCTTCCAGACAGCGACACAGCACGACCTTGAAAGTGACCAAAACTAAAAGCACTTCTAGAAAAAGACCCAAACTTCCTAAATTATTTAATCCTTCTGTTTGAACCAGCAACATTTTTCTCTAGTAAGAATGTGACTCCCAGCATCTGCATATACATACATTAATCTACTTGCTAAAAAAAAAAAACTTTTCTTCCTTGTTGAAAACCAAAGTGTCAAAAGCATCAACGTCAGCAGATACATTCTAGGGCACCTTTGCATGTTTTGCCAAAGATAAACTGTGCTGCTTCAGCCTGTACTTCCTACTGACAATATTCCACTTGATTTTCCACAGAAAAAAGTATCTGACAAGAGGCTTGGAGGAGGGAGCATTCCCTTGGATGCAACACTTGTCTTTGTTCCCATATACCGAGAGGAAAACCAGCATAAACCATGAGGACCCTGGAGATGTTTCTGGATATTTGTTTTACAGATTACATATGCTGATGGTCAAAAAAACTTATGTGCTCACATACTTTTTTTAGGTATATATCTCCAGACTAAATCAGAAATCTTTCAGGTTTGCCCTTGACCTTGAGTAGGGAGGCAGAAACATCTAAATTAAGAAAGCTCCTATTTTCTCATAACTCTGTGCTTTTCTTTATTACCATTCATATCAAAATCAAGAAGATGATTTGACTTCCTATTTTAGGCAATGTCTTCTGATGCTGACAGGTTGATATTCATGTGCTATCATCAGAAAAAAAAAAGCAATTTATTGAATATGAAAAACTACAAATGAAAAAACTCCAAAACTATGGAAGAAAGGGTTAATGAAGGTCTCATGCTGGAATTTTTATCCTGGAAAACTAACTTTTCTTATCTTTATAATCCTTTTGAGATGTAGATATAGTTTTCTAAGGCTTTAAATCTGATAAACAATGTTCACAGTCTGCTGATGAAATGAAACTGATGACAGTTATTAAAATGCAGGAGAGGCAAAGATTTCTGATTCAATTAGATTGCTCTGCACAGCCAAATTTGAATACAGGGTGCACGCTAATTTGTAATACTTACACTTTGATTAATGTTAAAAATTAACAACTAAACTTTTAATATATTTGGGTATAAACACATGGAATTATTTTTATATACATAGGTAAAGGCTATAAATATACATATATAAACTATTAATTACACAGTTCTAAGTGGAATAAGAGGCTGTTGTGTAATACTGGCCCTTCTTCTGGCAGCTAATTGAACGATCCAATAATTAAATTAACTGTTTGAGTGCACTGGGTATCACAGATATTTTTATTATCCGCATGGCTGTTGGATATTAAATAAAAATTGAAAATATGTTGGTCAAATAATTTGACATACACCCTGGGGTTTTGCTTAGCCCCTTTTTATCTTCCTTTGAGACTGCCTGCTCTGAGTGTGAGCAGTGTTGTGGTTTCTCCACTAATAAAATGTTTCTTGGTATTCCTTCGATGGATGCTGCCATTTCCACCGAGACAATGTTAATTATCAGTGTTAAGTGAAATGTGCTTTCATCCCAGAAGTTGCAGCTACTGCAGCAGAAGGACAGCAAATACTTTGGAAGACCTCCACAATTAAGATCTTGGCTACTTTAAGCCCTACACGTCCCATGACATTTTCCAAAGCACAGAGAGGCCTTAGCTTGATTATTCAGCTGAAATGTAAACATGAAATGAGATTTGGCCTCATTCAAATTCTTCTGTAGCTACAGTCTACTATGTGCAACATTAGGTTTGTCTGCAGTGAATAAAAATAATAAAAATGTTCAGCTTTAAATCTGGTATTTTGCAGAAAAATTCAGGACATGTAAGGTGGGAGGTTTTTTTTGAAGGAAATCAATTACTATATTTAAGGTATTGTCAATGCTCCCTGTTAATGCTACAGCAATTTTTTAGTGTATAATATAGCTCCTCATTCAACGTATTTCCCCTTTCAGGAAAATACTTAGGCATGTGGTTAGGTAGAACAGCTTAAGCATAGCTGAAGACATTTAAGCACTGTTCAGAGATAACACTTGCATTGAAGATGTAAACAGAAAAACACATGTTGTGGTAAATTTTTGCATGCAAAAATCAGTGCAGAAAATAAATACTGCTCTGAATTCAAACTAAGCAAAATCTCTGGTAAAACATGCATATATTATAAAATATTTGAAGGAGGCAGACTAAGAAGCAATAAGGAATTAACACTTAATTTTAATTACAGGTATTTGAGTTTTACTTTGAACACTTCACTTTCACTCTCCCAGGCTATACAAAAAGAGTATTTGAATTTTGCTCATCATTAACTTGATTTTTGAAAAGAATGTGATTACCCTGGAGCTTTTTTTGGCTAGTGTATAAGAAAACAGGAATTTTTCACTCATGTTTGTAAAAGGCAGAGTGCTAGATGAGCACAAAACAAATTCACATTTATCAATGGTTCTAAACGTACTTTATTGACAATATGTTCTCTGCATGATCCTCCAACACCACAGGCAAACGGAAGGTGTTTCTAGTAAAGCTGAAATATATTTATGCAGAACAAGGTCAGATGTTGCTGGCAGCATATTTCTCCTCAGATAATGTTGCCAGAAAGCTAGAAAAGGTTGGAAACCACTGACTGAAATAGAAAAATTTTCTTTTTTTTTTTAATTTAAGGTCTGCTTCTGTACCTATCTCAGTATCCCTTCCAGCTAATGGGCAATCAAAACGAAGAAAGTCAAAGTTTAAGGTCTCAGACCCAAGTTATGAGACAAGTTTTCTGCTGACTAAATAGAATCCAGTTTTTCATCATAATCTAGATCAATATTTGCTATCTGGGAGTTCAGATATTACAGAATTAATGACCGAAGGATGGTTGGTGAAATTCAAGGTAATGGTACACAGCTGGTGTTTGGCAGAGACAGCTGTTCTATCCTGGCTGATCATGTATAATAGAACACAGTGCATGTGGAGGAAAAAATTCACAAACTTTTAAGCCATTATATTGATATTTGATATACAGGGTATTATTATTTGTGCTTGCTATACAATTTCACCCAAAACTAAAATGCTGTCTTATTTTTTTCTTCTTCACATTCTAACCATATATTTATCCTTTGGCATGCAAATTAAGAAAAATGTCTCATTTACATGCTTTAGCAAAGGTAAGTAAGCCTTAGGGCTGTGTCAGAAGAAAAGGGAAACCTGACTGATGTGATCAAAAGAGAAAAACAACAGGTTTGCATCTGGTCTAATGTCATAGTCCCCATAAATATTAAATTACATAGCATTTAGATACCTATGCTGCTGTAGGGTACTATTGAAGCCGTTTTCATTACTGCTGACTGGATTCAGTAAATTTTCAAGTCCACAGATCACCTCATTAAAATGCAGACAAGGACTACAGACCTTTGCAAGATGGATAAACAGGAGCCACAGGTTTAAAAGAAAAGTAAAGTTTTGGATGACTTGGATTGCACAAGTTTTATAGTAGTAACTGAAGAGAACAAGAACTCATTTGAAATAAAAATATTGTACTGTTTTCAGTATTGTGAAAAACTATACAAAACAGCAAAATTAGGTGTTTTTTTTCCTTAATAAACCAGGACACAGGTCTGTTTTTTCCTCCCATCCTATTAAAGAATATTAACTACACAGATACATCTACAGATGGATATAAGTACAGCTTTGGGAAGGCTGCTGTCTTGTGTGCACACATAACTAATCCATACTAGGATTTTACATGGGCTGCACAACTGTACATATAAAAATTGAGGGAATCTAAGCCCTCACTAAGATGTCATTAGCACATTAATGAAATAATTGTCTGTTTAGCTTCCTGCCCTGTTTGCAATATTGTAGAGACCTCTCTGCCTTGCCCTTTTGCTCCACACAAGGCTGCTCTGGAGCCACTGCACAAACCCCTGTGCGAGTTTGCTGTGCTTCTCTCTTTATTCTAACAAGTCAGACAAAGGGGAGGGAGAAAGCTATTATCCTTCTATACATGAGGCAAAATGAAGAAATATTAAGTAGCTACTATGAGGTTTCACAAGAAAACTTTGGCTGGCAGGAACTAAATATGGATCATTAAACCTTAATATTCTGTCTCCCTCACAGGGCTGCTGTCTCCATTGGTACCCATACGTTCTAAGGTGCTTTGATGTTCTGTTCTTGCTAAGGGAAATAACAAAATAACATTGAAATACATTCAACAAATGTATTCCAGATTCAGTATAGTTCAGGCTTGAAATCTACTTCCACAGGAGTTTAGATCTGGATAAAATAAAGCTTTTATTCAACGTTGTAAGGATCAACAAGAAAAAAATACTAGAATAACTGGCCTGTTCAAATCTGGTGGGTTTTTTTCCCTATTTGCATGACTTCCCAGAAGTTGTGTAATAAAGTCTCTGATCAAAGTAATTAAATATTCTAATTAATAAGGGGAAATCACATTTACATATGGTATCACTCCAAATTTCAATTAATTGCTCTAGACAAGAATTTTCTCCAAATTCACTTCCTGACAAGCTGCAAAAGTCATTGCTAATTAGTCAATTTTTTTCAAACATGATATACTTAAAGTAGAACTGTTATTATTGCAACACCAAATAACAATCAAATTTTAAATAAAATAATGTTCATATGACAAATCTTTCATACCTAAGAGTGAGTTTAGATATCAGTAACAATTCTGTCATTTTTTCAGATAACTCTTGAATGGAGAATCCGGATCCACTACTGGAAAACATAATGCTGTTCCTTGAGAATTGAAACAAAAAATGAATTATTTGTATTTATTCAGCTAATTCTACCATCACATTTATTTACTTACCAAGAGGTTTGAAACAAAAAATGAATTATTTGTATTTATTCAGCTACTTCTATCATTACATTTATTTACTTACCATGAGGTCCCTGGAAACAGTCTAAACCTGTTTCCCAACAAAACAGCATCAGTTCCCTGCAGCTGTGGACAAATTGCCTTTACAGGAAATTGTTTGTAAATAAGATCTGCTCAGATATTCAAGGATCATCCTTTCTTCTTAATAAAATGAACATAATAATATGTAACATATGAAGATGATATTGTCATTGGTTTTGTTTGGGTTTTTTATCAAGAAAACAGAAATTAATTCCCTGTCAATTATATCGCTCCTACATTTTCAGACAATCCTTATTCATTGATGGAATTTGAGGCAAACCAACACAAATAACATTTTCTGTCACTGCTTTTGCAAGACTCATTCACATAACTTAGTTTCTGGGCCTGCAATTAATTGAATTTGATTGAAGTTGCATTATTTTCTAACTGTGTAGTTTCTGAATGAAACACTGATTAATGGGGATTCGTGACATGTTTTTGCTTCTGATTCATGTTCAGCCCAGGATACAATTCACTAGAAGCTGTTTCCAAGCAATGATTATAGGAAACTGGGTAGATGTAAGGGATCTGTCTGCTCTTAAGCTCTCACAAACCATCTATTACTTCTCTGACACCTGAATATTCTTTGATAATCTGCCCCCAAGCATGTGACTCTTCCCTGATTAACAGACAACAACTAGTTTTCTGATCTCAGATAATCACTCTAAACCACCCTAAATTGCATCACAGCCAGTGGTGAGAACAAGATATCTTACTAACTTACTTACTAAAATGAGATTAATCTACTACTGTCCCTTTTAGGTTAAGGTAGATTCTTGTGGTCAGTTTAGGCTTTGGTCTTGAAAATACATAAGATAATTTATTTGAGACTACATTGGTTCCACTGATGTATCCATAGAGTAAATAGTGCCAACCATCTGGACTGTTTAATTATTACAACAGTCCCTGTCATTGCATTGTCCCAAAGGGTTTCTGAAAAGCTCACTGGGCTTTGATGGGCAAGGAACCATTCTTAATAGAAATCCTGCATGCAGCACATCTTTTTCAGGAGGTTAAAAGAATTTAGCAGCATGGCTGTTGCCTGCCTGTGCCAGCTGGCCCAGGGAATGGTCCCAGCTCTGCTCAGCTCACTACCATAGGTGTAGCCTCAGCCTGCAGGCCAGTTCTAAAGAAGGATTTAAGCAACATCTTGGGCTGAATGTCACAGCAATTAACTTTCTTGGGCTGTTCATGGCATTCTTCCTCAGGCAGCAGAAGATGCTGTTGATCACCTTTGCAATGAAATCATACCGCTGGCCCTTGGTCACCATTTCAACTATCACAATCCTCAAGTCCTTCTCTGAAAATCTTTTCCAGCAGGTTGGTCTCCAGCTTGCCCTGGTGCCTGGGGCTATGCCTTTTTATTATTTCATGAGATTCCTATTTGTCAAATCCTCCAGCTTGTCAAGGTCCCTCTAAAGAGCAGCAAAACCCTCCTGTGTATGATCAGATCCTCAGTTTTGTATCATTTGCAAAACTGCTGAGGTTCATAATCAAATGATTAATGAAGGTCTTAAATGGTACTGGCTCCACTGTCAACCCCTCGGGTGTACCTTTAGTGATTAGATTCCAGCTGGATCTGATGCTGCTGATCATAACCCTTTAAGTCCAGCAGCTGATTTCACCTCACTGCTCACTTCCCTAACCTGTATTTGAACAGCTCTGTAGTATGTTGTGGGAAACTATCAAAAGCCTTAATACAGTGGAGACAAAACATCAATTTCTCTCCCATCCTCCACCAACACAAACATATCAACATAGGGATCTATCAGTTTGGTAAAGTATGATTTCCCTTTCATATACCCATGCTGACTACTGCAAATCACCTCTACCAATGTCTTTGTTTAAAAAATTGCTACTGAGGCTGGCAGAACCTGACCCACCAGTGAGGACCTTGTGATTCCAAAGTAGCTATGGTATATGCCAAATAACATCAGGCAGCAAGCCAAAGAAGGGAAGCAGCAGATAAGGAGGAGACAGGTAAATTACGAGCAAAAATTATAGGAAGGAGTTTGTCATTAGAATTACAGCAATAGGAATACAGAGTACACAGGAGTCATCTTCCATGCATAGGCTGCCAGGCACCACTAATTCTGCTTCTCATAGAACAAATTATTCTGATAAAAAGTGGATGACACTGAAGTTTTTGTGCTGC
The DNA here is from genome assembly GCA_013397375.1 of Toxostoma redivivum. Taxonomy (NCBI): domain Eukaryota; kingdom Metazoa; phylum Chordata; class Aves; order Passeriformes; family Mimidae; genus Toxostoma; species Toxostoma redivivum. Next base: position 35,271 of record VXBI01008844.1, read on the forward strand.
AGTGAATGTTCGCACTTACTCAACACAGACTCTTCAGCAGGCAAAGGTGTATGCTTAATTTCTCTGTCTGTGCTACAGAGTGGGGTGGCTTTGAGTGTAGCTAGATGTAAAACTACAAATGAAAAGTGGCCTTTCAACCTAGTGAGATACTTTGAGAGTTCACATATATTCAAGTTTAGGAATTCACATTACAAAAATGTTATGGAATACAACTTTGGGTATGGAAATACAACATTCAGATAAATTTTATTCTATAAGGCTATTTTTTATCTTATTTCTTTTTATTATTATTATTGTTCTCACCTCTATACCTTCATCCACATTAGTTTGATACTTTGACTTAAAATGGCCATTAAATAGATTTTCTAAACCTCATGAGCCTTCCTAAACAATCATCTAATTTTAAAGGGGTGTCAGAGCTGCATAATGCCACACCACAAACCATTTGGGGGGCTCGTGCTCAGGTGGTTCAAGGGACTCTATTGTATCTTCATATCTTCTGCTCTATTAAGCATCTACTTTCTCCTCAGCTTGTACAGCTCCATTTCTGTACCGGAAATTTTCAACATGTGAAATTGCTGCTGCATCCCAAGTTCTGCTTATGAAAAGCTTGATCAGGCCCTGCACACAAGTTTTGATAGTGACCAACTTCTGGCATGCAGTTCCATGGTACTTTGGAACTGTCAAGCTCACATACAACAAATAATTTTAAAATTCTGTCGCTTACTTTCTCAGATGTCTGGAACCTTCAGAAAAAGAAGAAGAAGAAGAAAAAATCCCTTTTCTTTTCAGCAATTTTCTCTGTCTCATTCAGTTCTCTGTTTCATTTAATACATTCTTGCTGGCCTTTTAGACCTGATTTACTGCACCTAACAATGTTCCTCAGGATAATGCTGTCAGGATGATGCTGTCAGCTAGGAAAAAATAAATAAAAAGAGAGGCTAGGAGGTGAATTCAAACAAATCATATTTGATTGCATGGCTTGTAAAATGTGAATTTATGGCTTGGAAAACAAAAGCAAAGATATGTGTGGCAATGGAAAGGAGAAAAATATTGTAAGTACAGGTGTAACAAATCAAAGAGCCTGTGTGCTGGTGACACCAGCTTGCAATAAGTGCAGAAATACTGTTTAGAGATTCTGAAATAATTAGGCAGGTTAGTACAAGTTAGTTCTTAGCAGTTGTAGAACATTTGTGACGCAGAACAAGAATTCGTACCTAACCAATGGTATGACAACTAACAGATGTCAGGAGACAAACTGACAAACCTTGGAGAGGGTATAAAAATATCTCTATATATCAATTCAGTTTTGAGACCAGAGGCAAATAACTGCCTGTTGTCAGAGGATGCTGAACAGTTTATCTTAAACCCCAGAATTTTTTAATCAATTATAATAGAACATCTGTCCTAGAATTTATTTATCCCAGGCTGGGCATGTGTTTTGTCCAGCAACAGGAAGCACCATTTCTTAGATGTGTTTTACAATGTTTAACTAAAGTAATTGGAAAATATTATCCACCATATGCTACTTCATGTCAGTGAATTATAAAATGTACAGAAGCACAGGCATAGAAATGATTAATAATTAGCCCTGTTTCAATGAATACAGATTCTGGCATGGTAAAATAGAATGATATCAATGCTGCCTGGCTAAGATTCCTTGCAGCTTTAGTACCAGTGCAGCAGTAGGATGTTATTAACATTTCAGAGGAGGAACCAGATTTCTCTTTTGGTAGTAGAGGCAATCCTTAAATAACATCTCCTTATTTACCAGCATATGTAAAACTAGCTCTTTGTCTTATGTTATACCCTTGGCCTTTGTTTCACACTGTTCAATTATTATCTACCATGCCCTCTGCACTGCAGTTTTGTAGCCTGCTCCTTTATTTCAACATGACTATTCTGAGGCATTTGACTTCAACTGGCCTCCAGCTGATAAAATCTGCCTTCATGTCTGTGGGTCTTCACATCATAACTCAGTGGCCCAACAGTCCTGTCTTTGTTAGGCATTGTCCTACATTCCCTTTCAATTCATTTGTAAAAAGAGGCTTTGGGAAGCAACTAATCCCTGTACTGTCTTTGGGCAGCACATAATGTGGATGCAGAGGGGTTTCATTCTCATTATATTTTGAGCTCCACTAATTAGCCCGTAATTTTTCAGTTTAATATTTATATATTTACTTTCTTATGGAGCTAACCTAATTTGAATGTTGGAGGAGTGTCTAGCAGAAGTCCTGGCCTGTCTGACAATCTCCACTCCTAATCTCATGTACTCTGTGGGCACATTGTTACTGTGAGATTTGCTTTGTTAATGAAGTCATCAAAAATACTTATTTAGGAAGGGTATTAATCAGTGCTTATATATAAACATAATTGGGAAGTATAGATTAAAATAAAAAATTAGATCTGTTTATCTGTATAAAAATAATGGTAGTCCATCATTTGCCCAACCACAACTGGAAGCTGGAGCATCTGGCAAATCTTTGTAATGTGATATAAATTAAGTTAGATTCTAAATCAGAAGTGAAGGAATCCAGCATAATGCAATTGTATTGTCAAATATCTATTTTGGCACTGCATATAAATAATTATATGTATTTTTATATTTATCAATATTACATATAATTTTTAAAACTTTCATTGTGTCCTTTCCAAAATACTGGTTTAGAATGTTGTCTGTAGAAACACGTAACTGCTTCATCAGCATTTTTGACAACATTTTTATTTTTCTTCCACAGATTCATCAGAAGAAGTTAACAGAACAGCTCTTTTTGGTGCTCTGCTCCTGCTATCCATTTTAAGCCAGATACATTATTTACCCTTTATCTAAGAAACTTTCACAAACTTGTCTCTATTAATGAAGTGAAACAAAAGACATTACCAGAGCTAGCTGCAAAGATTGAGCAGTGGAGATGACAGCTGGTCATTATCTAATTTTCATGCAGCTATACTAGCATTTTTTCCTGTTGCAGCTGATATTCTTTGTGTTGGGTTGCAGTGAAAAGCTAGAAAGGTGGGACGCAAAAGGTGAGAAACAGCCAGACACAGATAGAGGGAAAACAGGTTCCATTCTTCAGGATACAAACAAGTAAAATCCTTCTATGTAGATTTAAACACATACACAAAAATTAAACAGGAACCTTGCTTATTCCTCTTTTATAGATCTACAGATCAATATGCTCTTTGTAATTGCCTTAAAAATATTCTGTTCATTTTGTTAGTTTGAGAAAATAAATTGCCTCAGAACTCTCTGCCCTCTTACTTTTGTAGTTTGTTCTTCTATTTTTTCACCTATGACTGCAAGCTTCAATTGATGTGAAATACGTGACTCTGAAAGTGACAGGGGATTAATTTCTTCAGTGATTGGCTTAAAGAGAAAAAAGAACAGGAGCACTGAGAGTCAAAGCTAACTCCCTGTTTCAGAGGACTACTTTTCCCAGTAGTACGAGAAGCATTCCTATGAGCTTTATTTCTCTTTCAAGAGAGCACAAAGAGGTCAGCAGAAATCAGTAGCTAATATTAAATTGCATTTTAAAACCTTAAGCTTCTTGTGCTACAGATTCATCATTTCTATGGAAAATTTGGTTCCTTCTGGCAACATTATACATCACTCTGAATACTGCTGCAGCAAACTGCCAAATGAAGCATTAAGGGTGCTGTATATTCACATCTTTTGATATGGGGAAAATCGAAGCTAGCAATTCTTCTTTCAGAGGCCAGAAATTCCTCTGAAAATGCTTTCCCTGCAGGTCTCCTAAGACCATGCAATCACGTATATCTTAGATTTGGGAGTGCTGCCTGCTTGTGCTAGTGGCGAGGAAAGGAAGCAATGCTGCATTTTCTAGGCTAAGTCTTAGCAGTGGGCTCATTGCTTCTCATCACATGAGGAGAGAGAAGAGCTGACCTGTGCTACTATTTAGCAACAAACAAAAAGATATGACTATGTATTGTTGGAAAAGTAAAGGCTTTAACTCTCCCCACACACAAGCCCATTCATCTCCCATATTGCCTCTTGGGGATAAAGAGATGGTTAAGATGGGAACAGGAGGTAGGAGCTGATCCTGATGGGTTTGGATGATTGTATGTTTCAGCTGATCATTTGCTCTCTTGTGATTTCTAAGCAACATTTATCTTCATATCCCTTTGGCAATCACAGAGTGGGTAAATCCTGTTTTTCCTGACCAGTGTGATTTTATGTAGGTTTGTACAAGCATATGGTCTTCTGCATTGGATTTTTGATGATTAATCATGCCTTCATTCACATTTCACTTGTATTAAGGTAATGTGTGAATTTCTACTGTGTCCAAATAAGATTATGAAATTGTGCAGGACCAGAGAGACCATGTAGTTATATTAATCACATTAGCGTTCTGGAATTGGGGACAGTATTATTTGTCCCTGTGGAAAAGAGACCATAATTGTGAAGCCTCTTTCTGATCTCTGGTTCTTATTTTTTCTTCTTGTTTCCCTTTTCTAGACTAGAGGTGGCAAAATCACAAACATACTCTTGAAGTTTCTGGTGGAAACTGGCACATTTATGACTGACAAGTCAACTCAGGCCTTTTACAGTGCTGAGAGAATTTCTGGCCATTCTGAATGAGGAAAATTTGGAGGAAACAATAGGGAATAATGCATATTATATGGTGTATATTTTTTATATATTTTGAGAAAAAACATAAAAAACTTGAATTGTGTCTCCTGACATGATCTTTCTGGTTTAGTTAGTTGGTCAGGGAGATGTTGATATTGCATATTAAGGCTATGGACTTAATTGGAAAACAGCCTGTTTAAATTGATACAAGCATCTATTATTCCATGAATAAATGCTACTTCTTAGGTCATCATCATCTCTTCTTTATTACTAAGACTTGGTTCAGTCATGGTCCTTGCCTCTGTGCATGGCTTTCATAAAAGGCAAATCCAGTCTTGTCAACAGCCCTCAGGATTTTGCTTTTGCCAACTTTCTGTTCTGTTCACATTCAGCTAAGAAGGATGATGATGATCCAGAAGACACAAGTGTCTCCTCAGTGGCATCTATTATTGAGCTACTGTGCTGCATTTTCTTCTTCCCTGACAGACCAAGAGCCTTGGCCTGCTCCAGTCTCTTGATTCCTTGATGATAAATATGAGAAGGCATCATGTTATTCATGTGTCTAACACTAGATGTATGCTTGCTCATCTCGACCCTTTTGTGAGCATGCCTCAAATTTTACTGAAGCTAGTGTGAACTTTTACATTACATTTGATAAAACTTTGGATAAAGCTTTTCATATACATACACAGGAAATTAATGTCTACTAATTGCAGAGCTTTCAAAGTACTGTAAAGGCTCATAGAGCTCTTCCAGCTGATCTACTTTGAGTTAATTATCAGTCTCGCTAAATTAGTGTTAAAAGCCTGGTACAAACAATATGCCAAACAATAGAACTTTTACAAGCAGTCTGTGGAACTAAGTCCAAATTCAGATTCCCTGTCTCAGGGAGAAAGATAAACATATGTCTCAAACTGCCTTGAAAGCTGGTGAAATTGAAACTGGGTCCCATTTTTCAAATCTGAAAAGAGATGAAATCTTATTAAGTTTTGATTTATATTACACTATTCAGTTCATCTTAGATTAGTTTGTCTGAGATAGAAAGCTCACACTTTGTAACCTGATTTTGTTATTAGTGCAAGACTACAGGGCAGTCATTTTTTTATACTGATAATTTTTTTTTAAATTGTGATGAAATATTTGCAGAACATTATGACTAGGAATTTTAAAAAACCCAATTTTTCATTGTTTCATTAATTAATCAAACATAACTCAGATATCTGCATGCAATAAAAATATTTTTAATTAAAACAGATAATTATAGTAATTAACTCTGTATTAGAGATTTTTAGACCAAATTTTGGTTAAAGATAAATTAAAAAGCATTCATTTTAGATTTTAATATGTATTTTTCAGCCTAAATACAATTTCTGTTATAAATAAAAACTTATTTGATCAGTCGAGCATTTATTTTATTTATAAAGGATTCAGATGAAGACTTTTCTGTATATCTCCTGGGGAAAAAAAATTCTCTTTTATGCAAAATCAACCTTCATCTCAAGTTTCAAGATAGTAAAAAACATATTTTTCTTATAAAAGAAAGTTTGATAAGTAACATAGATAAATTAATAGAATTATTTTTCTTTTGAAACATATATAGTAATATTTTTGTCCAGTTTAACTTTTTAGTTTATAGCATCCAGGAAAAATCTGATTTGTCTAAGCTGTACAGCATTTTTGAAACCTCTTAAAATGTCAGCTTGTAGTATTGTATTTCTGCATTCAGTTTGAGCACCACATGAGGAAGCTGGAACTAGGTATAACATAACAGTGTAAAATACGGCTGAAAAATTTATTGTAATTCTTTTATTAAAAAAATGTGTTTATTAGTAATTTTCCTTATATTAACAATTACAACATTATTAAAATTCCTTAATGTTATATTGTACTCCTTGAGTTTTCAAATATTTTTAATCAAGATAAGGGGTTTTTTTTTAATGTTATACTTGTGAAACTGAAATGTTTACAAATATTATTAGCAAATTTCTCCTTGACTTGAATTATGAAGTGATAAAAATTTGTAATTACTTTGATTTATTTAAATCCATGTATCTGAACCTACCTAGATACTTGGGGAATTCTATATCAGTCAAGTACATGAACACAGAAACATACTGAAAACATTGAGATAAACAACTGATCACATGATAAACTAAAAGAAATGAAAAAACTAGACTTCATAAAGATGTTTATGGCAACAGCTTAGAGTTGCTTATACCTTGAAAAATGCCATGTAAAATGGACAAGATTTCTATTTGCTGGAAGGTATATAAGAGAAACCCAATACTTTATGAAAACATGTTACAAGCATGATTGTTTCTCAATAGTATATTAAATAGAACACAAGGAGACAATTAATTGAAATTAATGATTGATTGATTGATTAATGATTGAAATTAGCAAGCCAGCTCTATGTAAGGGGACCCAGCAAAGGACTACTCAGAAAAAGGCAAATAATGTCAGACATTCAATTGTAGGAAAACCCTCCAGAGTGATCAGTGCTTACCAGGTAAGACCCAGTTTTTCTGGTTTCACAACACACTTGGAAGCAGAACTACTACAAGCCAAAAGCTTTTAAAAGAGGTTAATCTGTTTTAACAACATATTTTGTTTGCTGAATCTGCAAATGTCTTCAATCATGAAGGAACCATTTCATGAATACTGTTGTCATGAAATTTTAGTGTTTATGCAGTAATGCTGAAATGCAATCATTTGCTATTACAGCACTTAATGTTTTATCTCAAAAATTTTAGATATATACATGCTGTGAAGATTGAAAAATAATATTTAATGTGGATAGGAAATCTGACAGATTTTTATAAATTGTCATACAGTTTTTTTCACACAATTAAAAAAAAGTAGGTTTTTAGGAACATTTCCCCATTGCTCTATGCAACAAAAATGGAGATGAACTACAAGTACCAGGCACCCCAATATGAAACTTTCTCTATGGGAATCATTTCCCATCAAATGCTGTATCACCTGATCAATGTTTTTGTCTTTTTTTTTCCTAACAGTTGGAATCTTCTGGTGTCATGAATTTAGCTTTCAGCAATTGGTCTTTGTATTAAGATTTAGATAAATATAATCCACAGCGTGCATGTCACCATTGTGGCACACACACTGATCAGTCAGGGTTTTTTTTCATTATTTTAAAAGGAATAATTACAGCTTAAATATTGCAAAGAATAGCTCATATTTTCCTGGGATTGTTAGATAATTATCTAGTACAAGCACTGGTGTCCCATGTTAGTCACATGGTGTCACTTTCACATGTCATATATTAGTCCTTCTTTCCATGTGTGCATAAATACCCATGTAAGAACTTGTGTATTTGAAGAAATATGCAAATGTCAGGGGAAAAAATTGTGTCCAGAGAACATAAGTGTAACACAGAGGTAACGATTTTACATCCATGTTTTAACCCTCAGAGTAATAAGAGGGGCTATAAAACTCCTTTGTCACTGGCTTGTTCTTCAGTCACTGTTTATTGCTGAAAAGAGCATGGACTGAAATGCCCTGCTATTTCTTGACACATTTCCTGAATGTTACATCTCATATAGATTATAGATATAGATAGATATAGATGATTAGATGTAGATATAGATAGATATACGCTAATTACAGTATAATGAGTTGGGAAAAATATAATGGTTTCAGTCTGAGGTATGACATTCAGTAAGGTATTTAAGATAGTAAGGCATGGATTCAACAGAAAAAAAAATTGGATGTTTCGTGCACTAACAACTATTTGGAATATCATGGTGATGGAACAAATAAATAATGCTTTGACAGAAACTTAAGTTTTGCTTTATTTCAGTAATATAATTAGTTATAATCTCAAAATGCCAGCATGCTAAAATAAATTTGTTATGTTTATAAACTATATTGTGAAGTAGGTGCATATAGGCAGGGTTTAAGAAAGCCACATATGTCAGGTAGGGTATCATAAATTTATACCTTGACCATATAACTCCATATGCATTGTTTTAGGTGTACAAACTGTTGGTGGAATTTGCATTATTGCCTTGATCTTTTTTCAGTCTTCTACAATTTAGAATCAGCTCCAAATTAACATCTAGTTTTCCTTCTGATATTTGATATTAATGACACATTTTGTAATTTCTGTATGAATTTTGTGAGGTCTTATTGCACAAACATTGCACTATTATCTTACTGTAGAAAGCTTGGCATAAAGCTATGGATAGATTCAAATGTTGCATTCAAGTGTTAAAGAAAAAGCCAGCTTCTAGTTAAAATAGACTGCTGCGCTAAAACACATTTTATATGCTTTGTTTGTTTCAATAAACTAGAGAAAAGGACTAGCCATCACATTTGATTTCTTATTAACCTAATGCATAAGCTCTGAATAATATGCAGATGCCATAAAATACAATAATTAACTTCTTTGCACATGACAGTTTTATAAAATGCTTATTTATATCATAAAAATTGGATAGCCATTCTAGCAGGGACTGTCATAAATGTGCTCACCAAAATGTAAAATGCAATTTTACAAATGTAAAAGGGCAATCTAAGAGAAAGATGGTAAACAAGGAACCTACTGAGACTGGAGAATATGGATTTGACAGTCAAAAGATGCATAGTTACATGAAGTGAGTGGCATACAGTTGCCATTTTTGATGGCAGATATCAAAATTATACCACATGCCCCAGGGAGAAAAATTTTAAAAATTAAAATTACCATGATATTAGCAAGAAAAAAGGTAATGTAAAAATCAGAAAAATATTAGAGAGAAAAAGTTTGAAAACCTAGAAAATAAATATAAGACTTCTGGAAAACATAACTCAGGCATATGAAAAATTACTGAGGCAAAAAATAAAAAATAGAATCTCTGAGTATACAAAGAGTAGATATGATAGTGAGGGGAAATTAAGTCTCCAAATTAATGATGCAAATGATTCAGCCTACAAAGTTAATATTAAAATTAACAGAGACATCGAAACCTTCATAACTAGCAAAACAAATGATCATTGCCATCAAAAGGAACAGGACAGTATGCTTACACTTGTAATTAATGCATAAAATGGGTACTTTTTTTCAAGGAATTCTGAAAAGATCATGATAATCTTCCCATTACTTTCCAAATCTATTTCTCTGCAAAGAATGGTGAATTAAAAAGGTAGCTGCAAATTCTACTCAGAAGTTGAATTAACCTCCTATCAATAAGTGTAACAAATTTCTAAAGGTGACCAAAATATGACTGTATACACCATTTTTGAAACAATGCTTGAAAGGAAAAGAAAGTGGGAACTACAGTGGTTTTAAATCACCACTTCAGTGGTTTTCTCACCACTGAAGTAAAATACTTGTGAAACTGCAAGTGCTGTCACAGCAGAGCTTTGCTGACTGATCATTGTCTGCAGTGGAAGAATCCAAAGATAAGAAATAAAAATTAAAAGTATAAAGTTTCAAAATGGGAAGATGATGTATTTTGAATCTTATAGAAAGTTTGGGAGTAAATTGCTAGTAATCATTAACTGTACTTTGATGTTTGATGCTATTCACCAGATTATAGGAGAGCAGGCAACTAGAAAAGGAAGTACAGATCTTTCTTTTATCAATATAAACAACAGCAGAGTGCTCACATTCTGTATGTGTTATACCATGAATGGCACATAAAGGTTTTCCACATAAATTGTACCCTGGCTTGAAATAGCAATAGAAGACAAGCAGTAATGACAAGTTCACTCTTGGTGCTGAGACCAGTGTTAGACTGACCCACAGAAGCAGAGAATCTCTGGGATTTGGGGTGACAATAAAAGGCCAAAGATTTGTGCACAGTGTATCTCCTCCCTCAGTTGCTATATGCAGTATATACACAAAATCCTAAAAAGAAAGAAGACTGGCTATCTTCAATGACCAAGCATGAAAAGTTTCAAATTTTTAAAAAATAAACAAACAAAACCGCAAGTATTTATATTAGAGAAGCTAAACCAAAACAGATGCTGAAGCAAAGTTCGCAGGAAGAAGTACTAGATGGTATGAACGAAAATTATTGATAAACCTGAAATAAAGTTAACAAGCTATTAGAAAATAAATCAGGTCAGTTTAATTATATGAATTACATCTACCACTGTGTCATGATGGAACTACTATAATGAATAGTGTTCTGAATGGGAGAAACAACAGAAAATAATGTTTGCTTAAGTCTGAAGTTTTTAAAATATGGCAATAAGAACTGAAGTACAAATACATAACTTCATCAAATACTGAGAATTGTACAAAAGAATAGCAAAATAACTTTTTTTTGCCTAGTGCTGGTGACAAATTTGGAGGAATGACATTCACTGATGAGAAAATAGAATGCTGAGGAGAGAGCTAGTTTCATTTATTCCAGTCACAAATAAGCCACCGAGGATAACAGAAAAGCATAAACTAATGATGGGAAAGACCAACTAAATTATGACAGTATGTCTTCAGCAAAGTTTTAAAAGTACTAATGATTATTTCACAAGCACAGAAGAATGTTGGATGGGATGATTTTTTTGGGTTATCATCCTAGGCCTCAGGATTCAGGAAGAGAAAAAAAAAAAATTGAGGCCCACTTCAGTACCACAGAATTTTTCAATCCCTGATCTCATAAGAAAAGGCTCTGTCCCCCTCAAGGCTGAGTTTCCTTCAGAAGCAGGTGCAGTTTTGGCAGCCATAATAGAAAAAAAAATATACGAAATCATTATAGAGTGTCTAAATGAGGTTCACAAGGGGGGTGAAGGACCTAGAGGGGAAGGTGTATGAAGAGCAGCTGAGGACACTTGGTCTGTTCAGCCTGGAGGAGACTGAGGGATGACCTTAATTGAAGTCTTCAACATCCTCTCAAGCAGAAGGGAGAGGCAAACACTGATCACTTCACTTTCCTGACCAGGGACAGGACTCAAGAAAATGGCAGGAAGCTGAGCCAGGGAGGTTTAGGTTGGATATTTTAAAATGTTTTTCCCCCAGAGGGTAAGTGGTTTCAGCACCAAACCTGACAGAATTCAAGGAGCATTTGGACAAGGTTGTCAGTCTCATGGTGTGACTCCTGTGATGTCCTGCACAGGGCCAGGAGTTGGACTTGATGATCCTGATAGTTCCCTTCTAACTCAACATATTCTGTGATTTTATAATTCTGTGATTCATCCTAACATAGTTTGCTTTATAATGTGGAATGGAAATTGCTGAAGCATGAAAACTGGTATTTAATTCCTTTATTGTAAATGGTTCTTGCCTGTAAATCACCTACAAAGGAGTCACGAAGCACAAACATGAAAAGAGGGTAAGTTTTTCTTCCAAGTAGTAATTTTATAAGACAAAGAAACAGACAAAGAAAAATAGGAAGATAGGAAAAAATAGCAGTACACCTAGCTGTTCATTAAATACTGGTTTATACTGGTCTTCTCTCAAGGACCTGTGTGTACTTGGTAACTAATGCAGAAGAACTGGGAGGTCCAGTTTGTGTGTCTAAGAAATTTAAGCTTGGGGAATATAGTCTGTGATGTGCGTGCCATATTGTAGAAAATAATGCAGCAGGAACAACTTGAACAGATGCAGAGTGAAGGTTTCAAGGAACTGGGCAAGTGAACTCAAGCCAAACTGGGGTTTGAACCTAACACTTGAACATGCTGCTTCTTGTGGGCTGATCACCTGTGTTGACAGATGGGGCCCAAGCCTTATAAACATCTAGGGCAGTGGTGCAAGCTCATGGAATGGGAGAATAGTATCAATCTGCTAAGGGACAGGGAATAGTAGTCGATAAGAAGTTATTAATCTGTACAGAGACAGATTAATTAGTGTAGTGTGAATGCTGGTAAGAAGGTACTCTATTTCTGAGACAGATGTAAAATATGAAGCGTCCCATTGCATGTTCCTCATACCCTACACACACACTGGTCTCCAGAAAGGAGTGCTTCCCTGACCAGGAACCAAACCGGGCCACAGCAATGAGAGTACCAAATCCTAACTAGACCACTAGGGAATACAGATATTTAATTTTAAAAAATTGCATTAGAATATTTTAGATTAAATTAGAATAGACTACTCATTTATCAGTCTCTCAGGGTGTGATTAAAATTAACTATCTAAATTTTGTCTAATTTAAGGATTTTAGTTCCCTAATAGTCCTTGAAGAAAGGGAATTGTTCTCACACTTCTAAAATATTCATCTTCATATGATATGAGTTGCTCACCTGATTTACCTGCTTCTCTACCAATAACTGTCTAGGTGACCAGGTTAAACTAGCTGTCTTATATTTAAATGTCCAGAGGTATATTAAATTATTCTTACTCTTGGGGCTGATTTAATTAATTTTAAGATAGACATCTAATGGGTATATGCATCACTCCTGCCAGACAAGGGCGAGCTGGATGTGTGTGGGGAAATCCTTCAGAATTCTGGGAGGCTTAATCCTCCTGAATACCTATATTTAGGCAAATAAATTCCATAATAATGGAAAAATAGGTCTTAGCTCACACAACTGGAGTGCTGCTATGGATGGCTATAAACTCTTGTTCAAAAGAGGTAGCAAGGAAAGAGGGATTATGGGAGAGAATTAGGGATTGTTTCGATCATCTAGAGCTTCATGATGTTGAAGAATTGAGTGTTTATAGATAAGAATCAAGGCCAACAAAGCAGGTTCTGCTTTGAGCTGGTGAAGGAGGTTGCAGTGAGACAGGGGTCAGTCTCTTCTCCCATGTAACAAGTGACAGGATGAGAGGAAATGGACTCAAATTGCACCAGGGGGTTTTCAGTTAGATATTAGGAAATATTTCTTCATTCCAAGGGTGGCAAGCATTGGTACAGCCTACCTAGGAAATGGTTGAGTCTTGATCCCTTGAAGTATTTAAAAAATGTTTTGATTTGGCATTAGGGACATGGCTAAATGCTGAACATGGTGGTGACGCTGGACTGAGAGTTGGATAGGATGACCTTAAAGATGTTTCCCAAATCTAACAAGTCTATGGCTCCATGTGGCACTTGGGGACATGGTTTAGTGGTAGATGTGGCAGTGAAAGGTAAACTATTGGACTCACTGATCTTACAGGCCTTTTTCCAATCAAAATTGTTATATGATATCTTTATTTCATAAAGTTAATAGGTTTTAATTTCCTCTATAGCTTTTCTATATTTGTTTTTCATTAGCGAAGCCAAACCCAGTTGTAATTAAGACCTAGTGTATCTGAGGCATTCAGATATATTTCAGTGGAAGCTGAATCAAGCTCTCTATTGAGATTTTCTGGGATATCAGTCCAACCCTTCAAACTGAATTTGTATGGATCTAAAAGAGCTATCTTTTTTGGAATGTTTCAACTCTCATAACTCAAGTGCTAAGCTTATAAAAGGAATCTTTTCAATCTCCATGTGCCTTTACAGATACATCTGTATTTGCAATATATATTCAAGACAAATTGGAAGCCATGTGGAACTCTTGATTCTCTTTCTATCTATATTTGTGACAAGGAATGGTTAAAAACATTACCCATTTCCCTTCTGAATTTTAACAACTATTATGGGAGTGATGACTGTAAAAAATGGATAACCAATATTTTCCCTCCTTCTCATCAGTCAACATGCTCTTTTCCAGAATGAATTTTACCAGTTATTGAATATATTTTCTCAAATGCAGCAATTTGTTTATTTTTCACAGGCTGATTAAAGAAAATTATAAACATTTTACAAGTAACACTCCCCTTCAGATTTGCTTTTGATGTATTTGAGTAATTTAGTCTTAGTTTAATAAAGGTGCAACCATTAGTATATTGCAAAGGTCACCAATTTGTCATTCATGTACTGAGTGATTTAAACAATTTCTCTCTCTTTTACATTATGACATAGATGAAAACTTCTTTTTGACTTGAGAAACTGCTTCTGAATACATCAGTTGCTCATTCTTTTTCTTTTTTTAATTTTAATTCTACCATGCTTTGTGTTGCAAGAGGGAAAAAAAGCTGAAAAGGATTACAGGTCAAACTCAAGCTATATAAATAATTGATCTACAAAGAATTTAAACTAGTTTCATTTGGAAAAATGATCCTTTGCATCTTTTGTACAAAACCACAGGCATACTTCCAAGATATGCACAGAAATACATGTAGCTCATTAAAAGTCTTTTTTTCCTTAACTAGCATGAGAATTTAAATTAGTAAAGTTATTTGGTTTTAATCCTTCAATTCTAAATATGTAACTACTAATCAGAATATTTTTCATGAAAGGATAGTTAGGCATATTGGAATGAATCAATTTTACAAGTATAACAAAAGAACATATAGTTTACAGCTGGAAATATACTGTGAGGAGCTCAATAGGGAATAATGTTGCACTGCTCTGGGGAGGCAACATGGTGCTAAATGGCTTTTTCAGTGTTTTTTTTTCTTGGACAAAAGAAGGCTGAAACTAACTGAGCTATTTAATTCATCTATCTACAAAATAAAACCGTGGGCAGATACAAGAAGATATATTTATGCTGTGCAATAGTGACTACTGCAAAACTTCACCAATTCACAGAAACTCTAAGGCAAGAGTAATCTAAGAACAGAGACACTTTCCAGCACTGAAAATAGGGAATTATTTCAATGGGATTCAAAAGAGATTTAGCAACAACAGTACTAGGATTTAAGCACCTTCTCTAATGTTGCAAGAAGGAACAGGGATTCATCTTCTTTCAGAAAAATGAGATGGGGGTTTGAGTCCCAGTAGGCTCAAGGCAGGAATGAAACAGCACCTCTGGAATTCTTTTAATCACTGAGTATATGGGACAAAATATATCACGTTCATTCCAGTCATGTGTGTAGAGACTGTTGGGTAAGGAAACTCCAAGAACCTTTCTTCACTGAGTCTGTCAGCAGATTTGGGCAGAAAATATACTGATGTTTGGAACTTTGAAGAGGTGGACATGAAGCTGATGTACACCATCAAGAGAAAACAGCTTAAATGACTTCTATGTAACATTCTGGAAACTGGAGACCTGCTGCTTCTAGAATTGAATGGTAGCTGAAAATGAATTTGTGAATCTAAATTATGGATACAGGGGTATAAAATACCCCTGAAAAATTCAAGATAATGTTGTGAATCTAGTTTCCCAAACACTAATTTGATGGTGAGCCCCAAATATTTTGAATTCCATTATTTTTATACAGTTCAAGATAGTAAAAAAATGAATGCAGTCTGACCAGAAAAATTTCTATTATGTCTTGAACTAAATTTAGACATTTTAATTTTGAACTGAATTCTGCCAATAAAGTCTGACACTAAACTTAAGTGTAGAGGGCAGTATTCATACATCACCTTGCAGATGATATCTTTTCTTTTTGAGAAAAATGTTAACCTTGTGGGGGCTTTTCCCCCTAGGCCTCTGAAGACTGTACTTATCCAGTGGAAGCTACAACAGATGTATCAGACAAAAATATTAAGCATGAAATTCAAAAGATGTATCTATAGAAAGAAGAAAACTACATTTAAAATACCTGTGTTCATTTATGGCTGATGTAAGAAAATAAGGAATGAAGTGATGATTCAGCTAAATTTAGCCAATATTTTTACACCAGCAGAAATTCTAAAAAGCATTTATTGACCTAAATGAATGTGAGCATATCAATTATTCACTGGAGATTACACTGCAGTGTTTTTTTTCTGTCGTTGAATCCTGAAACACTGCATAAAATAAAAAAAAAAAAAAAAAAGAAGTGCTGAAGGATTTTTGAATTAAGACTCAAAAACAAGTTGATTGATTTGTCAGGCTTGCAAGATAAAATAAGACTGCCTTTCCATTGTAACCAAAGTTTGCTGTTATTGCCTAATTAGTGTATAAGGAAAAAGCTTCATGAGGATGCACAGCAATCATGAGAAGACTGTTTTGATATATGGCAGTCATTTTTGCTGCTATCTTCTGCTTGACTGTCTAAATTCATACATTATTCCACCCTTTCATGTTGAAATTATGCAGTCACAGTCTTGCATTTTTATGGTATTTCATCAGACTTATGAAAAATTTTAGAAAGGGCATGAACAATTTTATTTTTTAACTTTTTGAAGCAATTAATTTTTATTCTATCGTTCTATCTTCCTTGATACAAAGGAGATATAAATATTTTACATACATAGATACATTTAATGTTCATTTTAATTATAAAATAAGTTATTAATATATGAGATTGTATTGATAAGCAAAAGTAACATGAATTAAATTCAAAATTGAAAATGCATAAGTTTTACAATTTCTGAAGATTTTGAAGAGCCCACAAACGAAAATTGTGATTATCAGAATACCTTTCTACATTGACAAACACTTTCATATGGACAAGACTTTCAAAATGTCTTCAACATTTTAAGACATAGAGTTCTTGGAAAATTGTGCATGAAAAGTGGTTAAAAGAATGTTCCTCATGTGCATAACAGCTTGTTTTTATTCCTTCTAATAAAACATATATATTTTACATTTAAATGTATTTGTGTGATGGCCGATGAGACCATCTGTTCCTATTAGGTTATGTCTAAAAAGCTAAAGACAGTGGAAATAAAGACTCAGCATGCATCCAAGGCACAATAGAAGGCCAAGGCACACAGCAAGTAACCTGATAAGTGAATATGGAGCACACTAAATCAGATATCTTAAGATTGTCAAAGAACCTTTGTCCCACCTGCCAAGACAACTCAAGGAAAGACTGAAGCTGTCTTTCTGGAATACCATACAAACCAAGGGGGATATGATCTTCCAAAGGGCTACAGTACTTATTTTGAGATGCAGGAAGAAGGGGGGTTTGAGGGAGACAGAGAGAATTTGAAAATTATATAAAACTATGGATTGTCTACAAGGAGACTGTCAGAACATGTGAAACATTTAGAGGAAGGAACAAAAGTAGGGGAAGTGAGGGATCAAGCTGGGTCAGCAAGAAAAGAAGTGGAATAAAAAAGGAAAGTAGGTATTAGCCTGGTAAATCAGATGATTGATCACCACAGCCTGTTGTAACTTCGTATTAATTACATTCTAATCATTTTCTGTTTGGGTAACTCCCTGAGTCTCTGCGGGAAAATTGCCCTTGAACTTCAGATTAGAGCAGTGTTAGGTAGGAAGAGATCCTAGGATATAGGGAGATATAAGAGATATAGGGAAATACCTAAGGCTGCAGTCTGTGTGTGGGAATGGGCCAGGGATATTGGATGGATTTAAAATGTGTGTTAGGATTCAAGATGTGTGTTTGTGAATTCAGAGTGAAGGTGTGTATACAGCTTGACTCCAACCCCAGCTGTTCTGGAAGAAGGAACAGGTGAGCCCATCTCTGATCTTCATGTCAGTGTGAGTGCTGTGGGTGTTTGTGGGGTGCTGAAACCTCTCTCTGTGCTGCTCTGTGCTTGGCCATGCATTCACGAGCTGGGAATACATGCTCAGCCCCACTGTGGCAGAGAGAGCATGGACCCACAGCAGCTTCCTTTCTCTCTCACTGGAATGAGAGACACTCTGGAATAATTAATATAACCCTATAATTACTAAGTATGACTAAATACCATATATTGCTAGTCTGCTTCCACAAGGTACTGTGCAGATGCAGCTCCACAAACTCATTCCTAAGTATATTTAAATCCTCCTAGTAAGGAAATGAAAGCATTAACTGAAAGCCATTTTGCCTCAAACTGAAGTATTATTCCTTTCCATTTCTGAGAAGAGTATGATAAGAAACTTGGCGAATCAGTACATTTCATTGTCAAAAGTGTTGGCAGGGAACAGGCATTGAAGTAGTGAGAAGTTGGTTATGTGGGTCTCATAATCACCCAGGGTGCCATTATGTGTTGGTTACCCAGATGAGCAGCACAATCTGTTGCACAGAAAAGGACCTGAGAGGCAGCTTGAGTAAGGCATTGCATTCCCCCGCAGATATTTCTTGTGATTGCTCTCCATTTTATTTTTTAAATCATCGTCTTTTTTTCATGCTGCAAAGAGTTTGGGGATTAAAGTTATAAGGCTGTTTCCATCATTGCATCTCTGAAACAAGATTGCAGAGGGATATTTTGTGCACAGAATGACCAGAAAGAATGTACCTTGCTATTTCATTGCACATCTGTTACTGCCTCAAAAAAAAAGAATATCTAAGCAGCTCGCACCACTGAGTTGAAGGCTCTAAATTCTTCATAAAAAGTCTGTCATTAAAGCACTGTCTTATATCATGCCTGCTTAACTGGGGGGACCAGATGGGAAGATAAATGCTTCAGATCTCAGAATCACAGAATCACTAGGTTAGAAGAAACTTTCAAGATCATAGAGTCCAACCCATGCCTTAACACCTCAACTAAACCATGGCACAGAGTGCCACATTCAGTCTTTTTTAAACACATCCAGGGATTGTGACCCCACCACTCCCTGGGCAGACAAGCAAGATATTTCCAACATGTGTGGTGCTGCCAGAATTAACAAGTGTGTGTCGTTCCTGCAGTTACACTGTTGACAGAACACTGACACTCTTGCTAGTGACATAGCAGAAAGTGCACTTGGAATTAACTTATTGACAGAAATCTATCTATTAAAAACAGTGACAGCAATATGTCATAAAATGATGTGATGCTGACAGTCTACTATTTGAGCTTTAAATGAGAGAAGAACTCCATGAAGCTCTGTAGTGTACATACTTAGCACGTCAGAAGGAGCCAAGGAGAGCAGCCCTGTTCCTTTGATCTATTTATCTACCCATGTGCTTTCTTTTGTCTGGGAGGAGTTGCTGAGTTTTGTGTGAATTTTTTCTACTTCATTCCTAAAAAGAAAAGACAACAGGTTATTTATTTTCTCTCCTCAGAATTCATCTTCTCTACCTGGCTTTTAATATAACTCTTGCAAACCTGGAAATAAACTGTTGATCATTCTGAGTTACTAGATTTTAGGGTGGATTATTAAACATCAACCATTTGGGTTTTT
The DNA here is from genome assembly GCA_013397375.1 of Toxostoma redivivum. Taxonomy (NCBI): domain Eukaryota; kingdom Metazoa; phylum Chordata; class Aves; order Passeriformes; family Mimidae; genus Toxostoma; species Toxostoma redivivum. The sequence continues at coordinate 54,760 of VXBI01008844.1, forward strand.
TTTTTTTTCCCTCAGGCTTCAACAGCCCATCATATTCTTTCACCTCTATTTCCCAGTTAATGAAATTATGATTTTGAGACTCCAAAATTATGTTATCAGTCCTCTAATAGCCTGATTTGTCCTTTTATCTGCTTTCTTTCCTAATTTTTCTTGATTTGCAGGTTTCTTCTCTGGTTTCAATACTAGTGCAGTTATTGCTGTAGCAAATTATGGAGGCTAATTCTAAGGACACAGTTATATATTCTCTAGCATTACATTAGCATGGGGAAAACTTCAGTAGTCCACATGGTTTTTAGGATAATGCTTTAGGACAGGACTGAGTAAGGCAGGAGGAAAATCATATGTGTGTCATAGATAATCAGGCATTTTGATCATGTGCAGGAAATACCAGTGGTAGGTTTGTTTTCTGAATACAGTCACAGAATAGAGAGGCCATAAAGGCTGAGGGAATAAGCACAGGTCCTTCAGGATCCTACACCCTGTTCATGGAGCACAAAGCAGCTGCAAGTCTGGGTTGGAAGTACAAACCAGGTCCATCACTACACTATGAACCAAGACAGGATTTCTTTTTCTTTCATTCCCACGCATCCCTTGGCTATTTGGGTCACCAAGACAAACATCTGAGAGCCCAGCTGCAGATACCCATTAAGTCCTGTGAAATGCAGTTGCTGAACAAAAGCTTCTGTAAGCAGGACAAAAGTCAGTATTGAAATACAGTACAGCACCATGTCTCAGCATTTGATATTAGAGATATGCTCATTCTCCCAGATAACAGCAATGTAAATAATAACCTGCAGCTGGTAGCAGCAAAGTGACTTTATTCACTTAGGTCAGTGGGAGATTCAGTACTTCCATATAAACCTAAATTAGAATTTTGAGTGTTCTAGGACAAATTTGGTGCATCAGTGGGACCATTTCTTAGTTTTTATAAAGAAAAAGCTTTGAATAATAAAAAAAAATTACTCTTTCTGTTGCTAAAAACATGAATCCAGGTAGAATTTTGCATTATCGTGAATTGCAAATTGCCAGGTTTAGGTGAAAAGCCCTATTCACCAGGAGTTTAAAAGGTGAATCATTAGACTTAATGTAATTGAAAAATATATGCTCTTAATTCTTTACTCTTAGAAAAACCTTTCAAGTGTCTGAATCTGAATCTGAAGGCAGACAAATAGTATCACTCCATCAAACATCCTTTACCTTCCTAATACCTCCCACATGCAAATGAGCGATATCAGGGTAATATTTATCTGTCATTAATACATGCAGGAAAAAACTTAAATTCAGAATCTGAGATATATTGTGGATACACTGGATGTTGAAAAACTACATCTCATTCTCTAAAAATGTACTTTGTATTGCACTACCCAAGTTTTACAGACATGATAGTGTGCTTGACAAAATCTAGATCATATTGTACTCATCAAGATATTTAGGTGCATGCATGTACATCTCAAGCTAGTTTTTGATCAAAAAGGTGGAGTGGGGAACAATCAAGTATCGATAGCTGGTAAAAGACTCCACCCACGGAACAAGAAGTCAAGGATTTTGGTGAATCATTGTGTTGATATGCAAGAATCTTGGTAATCAAATCATGACTCACACAGTCCTTCTCATCTCCCACATAGATTTGGGTTTTCAAGCAATTTTCACTACAATAAGAGACAGAGAAAAAGAAAAAAAGTCAGAGAAAAGTAAGTCAGATCTCTCTAGAGGGAAGAAAACACTGAAACAGATCAAGAAAAATGTAACATTTTCCCCCCAAGCTTACTCTGAGGATGTGGAAGACAGCTAAAACCTTTATCAACCTGAACTGACATTGCCAGCTCCACAGTAGGATTTATAGCAGGTAATAATTCTGAAAGCCACAATGTGCATCCAAATTAAGCACCCAGCACAGGGAAGAATGCCATCCTCCTCTGATGAAAAGTTCCATTTTCTAGAATAAAGCACACTTTCATCCACATTTCCTTGGCCTGGTGAGAGTAAGAGAGAAAAATAGATGGCAAACAGTAATTAGGCTTCTTAAGAAACGACTGGCAGGAACTTAGATGCTGATAGCGAGAGCAGAGCTAGAGGCAACACAGAGATGGTAACAAAACTAATCCTCATTATATGGCCTAGCTGTGACAGGGAAGGGGGAAAAGGGTACTGTTAAAATTAATTTCATGATTAATGGGATTCTGTATCCATTCTGATTTTGTTCTATTTGCATTGATTAATGCTACCAAATTTTTCTCTTCACTGTGGCTGGATTCTCCCTGTGCACAGTTAAATCATAGAAGGGCCCATGCTCACTTTAGTCCTATATCTATTCTGCAGCTTGGTACAAACAACAGTGAAAATAATGCTATAGGTTACTTCATTGGTATTTTAATTGCAGTAATATACTTCTGCTGTCATAAAATTTTAGACACAGTTTAAACTCAGTGGAGCTGTAAGACATAAACTAGATGAAGGGGGAGATTTATATGTAAATTCAGCACTGAACTGGAGGATTAATGAAAAATGAAGCATTCTGGTTGCAACATTAGTCTCTGGAATGGCATTAATAATGTTATAGAGGAAAAAAATTATATTTTATATTATAATCGAAATTTCATTAGCATTTCAATAAACTGAAAGTCAGTGCTTAGAACACCAGCAAAACTAATCATTTTTAAAGTCCACAGTAGGTCTGCAGGCGACTTGGTTCATTTATTCTAAATGTGCATTTTAATGGTCCATTTTGCCTTTGGAAAAACAAAAGCTTTGACAATTTCAAGATTAATCTTTGCAATTGAGGGTGCTGTAAATATGGAAAAAAATGAAACAGCATAAAATGTCTATCTCCCTCTTCTCCTTCCCCAAACCCCCTGCCAGGAGCTACACATGAAAACAGGACCCCGTTTTACTTCTAAGGTAAAGTGCCTGTACATATTTGAGAACAAAGAGTAAAGGAGAGAATCCTAATAGATTGCTCAAATAAGAGGTCCAGCATTACTGGGTTACTTTTAAGTGTATGTTGGACTGACCCTGGTTGGATGGCAGCTGCCCACCAAAGCTGCTGTGTCACTGCCCTCCTCTCCTGGGCAGGGGAGAGAAAATATAACAAAAAGCTCATGGGTAGGGATAAGGTCAGGGAGAGATTACTCAGCAGTGACTGTCATGGGCAAAACAGACTTGAATTTACAATATTTAAAAACTGATTGCCATGTTTAACTCAGTTTAAGTTACACTTTTCATTCTTCATACCACCTGCTAATTCATAAATCAATCAAGGTCTTATCAACAACATAAAAAAAATCTGCTATTGAATATTGAAGGCCAAACAGATTTACCTTTAAATTTAGTAGAAACAGACATTTCTGTTGATGATTCATCTAGTCTAACAGATGTCTCAAATGAGACAAAACAAATTACACATCCTGGAGTAATTCAGACACCACAGTACTGATGACCACAGGGAAAAAGTCCTCTTTAAAAGGTGGTTCCTGACCCTGAGATAATCATCTTTCCTCTCTCACCTGGCTGGAGATAGCCACACTAAGAGCTTTCATTAGATATTTGCCCTCCTCTATGGCTCCCTGGAAATGCTCTTGCATCAATATCCCTTGAGTTCCTGTGTGCTTCCCTTCCATCCCTCATTAATGCAGAGGGTCCTTAGGCAGACGTGAGAGATTTCCAGCAGCTGAACACCCAAAGGAACACACTGATGGGAAAGGGGGGGAAATGGAGGAGGGGGTGGAATTTGTGGAAAAAGTTTGCATACCACTGCCATGAATGCTTGATTGAGAAAGAAAATGGCTCACCAGAACTCATTCAGGTAATGTCCCCAGTCAGGAAACTGTTGGGGATGTGGTTTGAGTCAGAGGCCTGATTACGTACTGAGGTTCATCAAATTAAAGCCAGCATGTTTCAGATTGATGTTTTTTCCTAGATTAAGTGTTCTTTATGGAAAATATGAAAATGGTATGGACCAGGAAATAATTTACAGAACAAAATGCATTTAGGATACCTCTGGTCTCCAGCATGATCAGAGTGAGAGGATTACACTGAAAGACACCTCTATCAATCAGCTCTGTAAGGAAATCTCCTCTCCCCACTGCTTTCTTCTATATTTTTCTTGTCACTCATATATTTCATAACACATACTGAATAAAAATTAAATAAAATTAATAGCATTTATTCCCTCTGGATTTTTATGCTTCTCCCTTTGACTTCAGTACATAAAATCTGATAATTTGATTTATGTTTCTATTCTTTTTCCTATGTTTTTATCATTTGTACTTTCCCCCCAAGCCAGAGAAATTACAAGGTGGTAGGGATTAAGTCTTAGTTTATTTAAGAAAGAAGAAAAAATAAAAAATGCACTTCCATAACTGTAATTTTTCTCTTGTATCTCTATGAACCCCTGAAGAGTCACATCATTCAAGTTACTAGTTTTCAGTAAACAAACAGCTGGATTTTATTGTACTTATTCCTTCCTGATAATTCAGTCTCATCTACTATAATAACGTAGAAGAAAAATAAAATCTTGGGTAGTATATTTTTAACAGAAATCTCATGTAAGAGACCTCTGAGACCATTTTTAGTGTCAACTTTATAGTATTCTCCAGGATTTAGTTATGGAAACATCCACAGTATCTATAGAAAATAATTTTGATTTACAAAAGCAGAGCTGCTGTATGTTGAATGTTCTCACACAACTAATTTGCATGAACAAAATAATGAACTTTTTTTTTTTTAATGGAAATTTCTAGGAAAAAACCAAGCTTTTTTTAAAAAAATAAATTTCCTATACCTGTTTAGGAAAAAAAGAAAGAAAAAAAAAAGAAAAAAAGAAAGAAAAAGGAAATAGGGAAATAAAAGCTCTCTTGTACTTGCATGTCTGAACCTTGCTTCAGAGAAGAGACTTCAGCCTTTGAGGAGTGAGTTGAAGTGACTGACTGCAGGGAAAGACCCCAATTAGTCCCAGCAGCTTGACAGGTCACTGCCTTCCACCAGACCCTGTGGAAATCACCTCCCTATCCTACGGATGGTTCCTCCACTGCTGCAGTCAAAATAAGCTGAGCTAGCAAGCCATGTTTATTTTTTTCAGCCTCTTCAAATGGCAGCACTTGCTCAGGTCGGCAGGGGTGGCAGCAGGGCCGGGAGGAGGAGAGGGCAGCAGCAATTAGCACGGGAAGGCTCCAGGCTGCAGCCTCTGACGGTGACACATTTGCAACCCCGAGGAGTTTTCTCTTCAGAGGAGTAGCCACCTCTAAACCCCTGCTCCCTGTGTGACTGCAAGTATAATCAGCAGTCTTGCACTATGCAGTTTCCTGCAGCTAACTAAAACTATGTGAATTAATCAGTTACCATCTATTTTCTACTCAAGAGATGTGTAAAGGTAATTTTTCTTCTGATCAAATTAAAACCCAAAACTACATCCTCTGCTGCTAGATGTATAAAACTACTTTCTTCCCTCCAAACTAAAGATGGCAAATAAAAATACCTGTAATTATTTCACCCACTGACCTCTAATTGCTATCTCCATGAATTTATGATCAAGCAAGCATTTAATTTAATTTAATGGAGAGGTGTATGTTTACTTCAGAAATCTGAATATATTATAGGTTACCAGATGATAAATTTGATAATACAGCTTCTTTGTTCTGCTCAAATAAGAGAAGAAAACTGCCATGAGGGTTTTCACTCACTGATTTCTCCTGGCATCAGATGGCTCTGTGGAAACAATTTTCTTTCCACAAATAAACACAAAGAGTTCATTTGATCTGGCTTAATAATAAAAATTGAAAATCTTATTTATTATTTCTGGGTTTAGTCAGGCTTCATTTCACTCTATTGGCAGATTCAAACTTTTCCTAATCCTTATTTTCTAATGGTCCATGATAGTCCTAAAACTTTTAATCTACTGTGCTTCTCAGATTTTTCTGTTTTACACTTGGAAAATACCTGAAGAGATCTATTTTATCTTAGAACCGGGTATAGGTTCATGAAGAAGCAACACAGCCTGAGGGATGACAGCTCAAGTTGTTAAGAGGTTTTTTCTAAAAGTGCATATTATTTTTAGAAGGGATTTGCTTTCAGCTACTTTCTCCACATTTTACACCAACCTCTGACTCTTGCAAACCCAGACCTATTCACAGCCCCCTGCAGGAGCTCAGCACTCCAGGTGCCAGGACACCGGATTTCAGTGTTTCTCACCCTTTGGAACAGGCTGCTCCGACTTCCACCAGGGCTGGGGTGATGTGATCACACTCAGCAGCTCGGTTGGTGCCAGGAAGGAGCAGCACTCCAGGAGCAGATTGAACAATGTCAACAAGGCAGCAGCGGTGCCACCCTTGGGAGCTGACAGGCAGCAGGAACAGACGCAGGGATGGAGCAGTGTGTATTTGCTGCTGCAGCACTCCAGCAGAGCCTGGGCCAGCAGCCAGAACCCAGCCCAGCCCAGCCCAGCCCAGCCCAGCCCAGCAGGAGAGGAATGCTGGTGGCTGTTGGATCCCAGAATCCCGGGTTTTTTGAGCTTTCTGTGCTTTCTGGCACTGACCCCCTGGAAAACACTGCTTTTTACCTGAGACCTTGGAGATGGCTTCTAAATTTGAGTGATGAAGTTAAAATCACGAGTGTGTAGTTAAATAGAAGTGTGTGCTTTCACACGGTAAAGGGTTTTAAATTTGAGGTTTTTACAGTATAGGAATAAGTATGGGACAAGATGGAGGATTTTGGGTGGTGTCTCTTTTGGTGTTCATCTTCCTTTTTCTTCATGGATTTCAGGTAGTAGCTTCTGGTTGGTCAGTTAGTGTCCCATTGTCATGGGAAGTTAGTTATTGGAGTATATAAATAATATAGGTGTTTATTCTCTATTGGACTGTCTAGCTTTAAGAGACCTTGTAGCTGCTGCATCTGTCTGCATTTTCCTCGCTTCTAGCAGGTAGCTAGAAGTGCTATCGAACACTCTGTAGTTTTTGATAAGATTTAATAAAGCACAAACATGAGAAAATCCGTTTCCTTCATGTATTTTTTAATCCTGGCTCTGAGTGAAGGCGAAAGAGACTGAGACAAACCACTAGTTAAGTGGTGCAAAACTCCCACCACTGCTACAGGTGGCAGCCCCAGCCCTGGGCCCAGGCACCCATCTCCCTGAGCAGGGACCCATGGCAGGGCTGGGCTGCAGGTGCCTGGGAACTGCAGCATCACTGGGGCAGGGGCTGGGACCTGGGAGCTGCAGCATCACTGGGGCAGGGGATCGCACTGGAAACTGCAACATCACTGGGGCAGGGGCTGATATGGGGTCGGGCAGCTGATTCAAGAAATTGCTATTTCAGTGACAATTCCTGCCTGAGCTGGTATTTTTCCAGTTTTGAGTTTAAACTTCTGACTATTCTTCAGTTTGGGGTAGGCTTTTCCTGTCATGTGGACCCTGAACTGCCTGTAAATGCAGGCAATGACTATTTGAGTTGTTGGTCTCTTGCTTTAGCTTCACTGCTTTATATATTGTTTTAACAATACTCCCTTACATATAAAATAAATGTAACTCAAACATATCTGTGCATCTGCTGAATTATGTTTTTGGAAGTAAATTATAACATTGGATGTATATTAGCAACATTTTCAGTAATGAGGCAATTTTTTTTTTTACTTTCTTTAGATTTTACTAATCAAATATTGGGGTTTTTAACACTTGCATTTTTTGTTAGCATAGGTTGTGTACATTTGCACCAAATACTTAGTCTAAATCACCATGCAAGAGCTGCACTTTTAAAAGTAGCTATCTGAAATATAGGTAAGAAAATGCATAGCTTTAATTATAGAAAACCAGAATTTAATGCTCGGGGAGTGCAGATTATATAAAGTCACAACAGAATTGCTTCTCATCCTTATGAAATTCTTTTGGGGTAATTTAGGGTAAATTGTACTTTGTTCAGTGACTGTAGAACTACTTCTGATCAATTTTCTCTCTCCATTTATTTTTGACTGGAGCTCTAACTTTCTCTGATATTTAAAACACATTTCTCTCTTTAGCAAAAGTTGCTGCATGTGTTACATCTTCAAGACAATTGCTCCCATCCTAATTGCTCATATCCTAGAATGTGACACTGAATTTATAGCTTCTAAACTAAATATACAGGCTATAATTTTTTCCTGAGTTTTGTGCAAATATCCCAGGTTTGGAGAACTCCGCCTAAACAGTCTGTGAACCTTTTGACATGAGTTGACCTTCTGACCATGCACTTGTGTAAAATCTGTTGAATAATTCACTGTAAGCAGTACTCAGTGTGAGTTTTGACATTTTATTGCAATAGACATACCCCAAATAATTCTGCTACTGGATATTTTAATAATTAGTCTATAGCTTTACTTGTAATTTTCATTCAATTCTTTAGCCAGAGTAGGGGCAGGGATGTTCCTTCCACGACAGGAGATTGCCACAAGTTCCAATGTGTGTCATGGCTGAAGGATTAGCTTCAACTGCATCTTTTTCTGGATAATTTGACTACACTCACTGAGGACTTTATATTTGTCTGTACATTTTTTCTATATCAAATATATCTATATCTATGGGGCATAAAAACTTCCTTAGAAACTCTGAATAGAGAAAAATCTGATGATAAAGTGTTGTCTTGCACCTTAAGCTTAAAATTCCTCCTCCAGGAATCAGGGCTAACTATTCTCAGTCCCTTAGCTCTTAATTTGGTATTAAAGTCAGTTTTTCTTACTTTTACTGCAGAATTGTTTAGCTATTTGCAAAAAAACTCCAGTTCAATAGGAAACAATTGAGGCATTTTTCCCCTGAAAGGCCTCAGGTGTAATATTTCTTAGTAATATTGTGTAAAATATTACTAATACCCGTTAGACGAGGACTCTGATAGCAAGGATTTTGGTGCTTGAAAAAGAAAGATGCTTTAGTATAAATCAAAGAACTGAAAAAAACCCCTATAATCTTTATTCTGAACCCCTAGGATTTTGGCTATGACAACTACTTTGTCTAGTGCCTCTTCCTAACATGAGTACGTGATTCTGGAGTTTCTTACTAATGTTGAACTGAGACAATGCTAGTTCTGGCCAAACACAGGCAGAACATAGAAAATCAATATTCTGACAAAAATTTTTAAACTTTCTTCTTTCAATCTTTCTACATTTCTTTATCATCTACTGCAAATTAAAGTACATGGTTAATTATTATCATTGTTACTGTTCTAGTCAGCACAGCAGTCCCCAAAATGAGGACAGAAAAATCACTGGTGTCCTGAGGAAAGTTGCTGGATTGCATAACTCTGACATTGTTGTTCCTCTGAACAATTCCTCTGCCTGGTCCAGGTGTTCTCACATCACAAGTGGGAGGAAGAAGAGGATTGCTGGAGAGCTGGCCCACACTGAAGCTAGTACAGAATCACAAGGTTCCAGACTTGTAATGCTAGTTATGTCCTGAAGTACAGTTATGTAACACTATAAAAATAATAGGCAATCATGAAGAAATTTGAAAGGATATGTAGCAACACTGTGTGCAGTATCATGTTCTGTTTATTTGTTGTGTAGCAGCATTAAAGATGAAAATATTTTCTGCAGAAGCTATTCACATCTAAGCAGAATTAAATTATTGCTGTTAGCACTTATGAGAAAATCTCAGGGGTTCAAAGATTGGCCGTGGTTTCTTCTGAGCTACAGAACTTGTCCAAATGTTCATCTGGAGACACCTCTGGGGAACTGGCTGAACAGTATGACTCTGCAAGGACTTTGACCTTGATGAGACAGACCTCTAGATAAAAAATAATAATAGGAGTTGTAAATTGCTAGTAATTGGAGAAGAGCTAGCTTTGCGGAACTCTAATGAATGTAAACATAATTAAACCTCTTAAGATAGCTCACTGGCTGCAAAGTCCTAATAAGTATAAGCATAATAAAGTTTCTTTAGATAGTGTCATTTCTAGCAGTGTTAGCCGCTGTCTCGTGTGAATAGCATGGATACAAGGAACATTTGTGCAGATAAGGGTGTTCACATAGCCTGTTACAAAGGATCTGTCAGGATCCCAAATTAGAATTAGGGTAGGTAATGGTATACTTATCAAAACTGAACGGGAACTTGAAGATTATTAAATGAGAACTCATGTGTGATTTAAACCTGGAAATCTCAAACTCTGAATTCTGTTAATCAGTCTGATAATAAGTCCTCCATATATTATTTTACTAATATTTGTGACCTATGCATCCTATAGACTAGAAAATTAGAATGTGTGGATTACTGTGAATTGAATATTTTAAGAATCTTAATGGAAGAAACTGAGGTCACTAAAGGGCCAGTGGTCAAGTTTATTTTTGTTTTATGAGTAGAAACTTACATACATTCTTAGAGGAGAATAGCATGTTAGGACACAGGTACACAAAAATATTTTATATTTGTTTTATATTCTCAAATGAAAGGTTAGAATGAAAAAAACCTCTGTTTAATAGTATTTTGAAAAATAATTCAATAAAGTTCAGAGAGAGGAGAATGTTGTCCCTGTATTGGCTGCTGTGCTGAACTGTGAAAGAAGTGTTCCTGATAAACATAAGCTTTGAGCTCTCCCATTATTTTATTTTTCCAAAATGAAACAATACATCCTTCCTGATCTCTACGAGTTATAAAATAGAAAAGATTAAGAAAAATCCTCTTTCTATAAATTTTCAATTATTAATGGAATATAGCAAATTGTTTGTATTTTATGATTGGAGGAAGATGGACAGTTTATACCACTACAATTTCAACTAGATCTGATCTAGATCATTTAAACAAGCTAGATGGTGGGATCTAAATGATCATTCATTTGGTGCACCATTTCTTTAATCAGAGTAGAGTCCTGCCATATTTCAAATGGGAATGTGTTTCAATAGAATATGTTCATTTCAACATTTGACAAGAAAAGTACAAAAATTCCATCTCTTGTTTAGCTTTGAAACTCATTTGGGGGAAGGGGAGTTAGATGAAACATTATATATTGTTCTTATATGAAATATAGTTTATATAAAAATTTATATATATATCAATTTTATTCAAAATTATAAAAATTATAAAAAATACATCATCTAAATTAAACACTTCAAATCAATGGGAACAGAATTCTTTTTCTAAAGTAGATTTTAGTCTTCCTTTACTGTGTGCCTTACCTCATCTGTTGGGTTTGCCAAGTGCAGGACACTGTTCCCCACTCCATATGCAGCACAGGAATATGTAGCCAGGCCTTCTAGCATCTCTCTGGGAAAGTACTTGATGACTGGCAGAATAGCTACAAATTGTGCTTTATCATAGAGCTTCAAAGACTGTCAAGATCATATGTAGTTTGTCTAGGAGATAAAATGCATATAGTGCTTTTCACACTAAAGCAAGTCTTATTTGTTCCCTTTAATTTCCAAACTAAGTATATATAGAGATACATATTGTTATATTGCATAGTTTTCATTAAAAATAAACCATCATCAGCTAGTTAGTCTCAGCTTTGACCTCTGTGAAGCAAAAAATCATATGTAATTCTTGGAATGTATTTCTGTGTATATTTTATGAAAGCATTTTGTCCTTAGGGAACACATAAATTGAGTATACACAAAGAGCTTTGAAATAAATTTAGTAGGGAACTATATGTTTATTACTGCATAGATTTCTTGCTTACAGTAAGCAAGTTTTTAGATAAAAGAACTTCCAGTGAGGGTTAAAACTAATTGACTTTTGTTTGTTTGGTTTTTCATTGTAGATCCTTAGGAAGCTTGAAATCATTGCTTTAGTCAATTTGCTGAAGAAGGCTTTCATTAGAGATATACTGAGAAGTGCTTTAATCAGTACATAAATCCATCAATTTCAGATAATTGCTGCTAATCAGCATTTCTCAACATTAAAGGACTCGAGCAAGGATTTTGTCAACAGCACAGTTGAATGATACACAAAGGCAAAAAGCCTTCAGTCACCTTGCCAGCTCACCTCACTCGTAGAACAGAGCTGTTCACTGTGCTGAACTTGTGCTAGACATATCAAAGGTCACAGACCAATAAAAATCACAGACATGGAATTATGAATTTTGGCCACCTTGCAAGCAATCTGTTGTCCAGTGCATTTTCACAACAGGAAAACAGGGCAGGTAGCACTGAGTGGTGTTCAGGCAACTGTGCTTACTCCCTCTTTACCAAATCAGGATAATTGCATCCAGTCTGCCTGCTTTTGGACACTCCTCAGCTCCTCCTCACCCTTGAGCAGTGACCAAGAAGTGTTTGGGAAGCACATGAGTTTAGACTGGCCATGGACTCTGCCAGCAGTTCAGCACTGTGTTTTGTGTTCTATTACAGGTGTGCCCCTTTTCACAAAGACTGAGGTGCCTGACAAATACTGTCCAAGATACTCCAGACATTCAAAAAAAATGGGAACTGGAAAGAAACTGGAATCTGTTCTCTTCTCTCATATAGTAGTGAGGCATAAGGATGAGAAGGTCTGGGGTTTTTTTTAAGAAGTGTTGGCTATCATGTGTGAAGATATACTAATTATTTCGAAGATCATTTGCTTGAAAAGAATACTGGTGAGTTCCATACCTTTGTTAGCCCTGAAAAAACTCAAAAGCCCAACTCTGTTCAAAGACTGTGCTTCCCACAGGTCATTCTGAAATGAGAAAAACAGAGAGGATTAGCTTGCCTTGCTCTCACTAAAAATGGTCAGTTGTACAGCAAAAAGATTTACTCAGATGTTACAGAGGAGAAAAACTTGTGTTTCTGCACAGTGGGACATCAGACTGCAATAGGACAGCTGTGAACTAACCAACTCTTCTGGAATGCAGCCTGTCCACCACTCACATCAAGAGCCAGAAGAGGAGGCTCCCAGCACACCTTGTGCCTTGCTGAAGATTAGGCTATAATTGTCTAAATAGTTCCCCTCACCTGACCCAAACAATAGACTTTTGGTTAGGGTTGTTACCGGCCATGGAAGCATTCTGGGTTTGGATCCCTTCAAGGCTCAAAAGGAAATTCAACTGGTCTCTTTTTTTCAGGATAAGTGCTTTAAATTATAGTTTATGATATGAAAGTTGGGAACAGTATATATATGTTGTTTTAAAGGTAGATCCCCACAGAGAGTTTTTCAACCAACTAAATCAAATGTAAGTTTTCCAGGACAGGTAGACGAGGTCTCAGCAGACTTGGTAAATGAATGCCTAGTTACTAGATATGTCAAGTCCACAAAAGTGAGTTATTGAAAGCAGGTTTTTGAAAACAAATATTAGATTAATCTATAAACAAATGTTAGATTTTAAAATTCAAGTAATTTTTCACATGTTTGAGATTTAAATTACTTAAGTCTGGCTTTATACCTCTCAGATGGCTTCTATGAGCAACAGATGGCATAAGTCTAACAATAATGTACAAGACATGGTCTCCCTTGTTAAATAATTTTTAAAAATTCAAACACAGAATTCAAGGATTGGCAAATGTTGCACCAACAGTTTCTATATGCTGTTTCACAGGATAGGAAGACAGATGTCTGATTTTAAGGTATATTTTAATTTAAGAACATAAGAATCATCTTTTTTGGAACAGATCAGTATTCCATGCCGTGTGCCAGGGAGCAGTGATAAAGGCATAATATCACAATGCTGCATCTGAAAAATCAATGCATAGTCATTACCAGTACAAAATCATGCAGATTTTGGTTATATAGTAATCTAATATCATATTCTTCTTATGCATCATCTTATACATGCTTCATTTTTAATTATCCACTTTGTAAAATGCAAATCTAGTCTCTGAGCAGAATACCATTTTCCCCAGAATCAGCTTTTCTTCTGCAAGATGAAGTAATCACCTCTCCACTGCAAATATGTCTGAAATTCTATGGTCAGGAAAAAGATAGGTCAGAATAGATGGCCATTGTATTTTCTGGCATGAAATCTATGCTACATAATACTGTAACCATGCATTGTGTGATCTTAAACTACCTGAAATCCACGTGGGCTTAGCTAAATTAATGCACAGGCTTTACAGACTATGTTGTCTTCCATTTTGCAAAGTTCAGCTGGCAAAATATAACAGGATGAATTTAGGGCTTTGTTAGGCATATCTGAATATAGAGAACATAATGTTTTTAAAGTAGAGTGCGGAGCTTTAGCCACCTGTCTCCAATTATACTCAGTGTGACTGCAAGATTAAAATACCATCTAGCTCACTGTGAAAATATGTCCCATAGCATCTCCTTTTAGCTCAGGAGCATTAATGCTAATAACAGCCCAACAGAGAATCAATTTTATTTTGATACTCTCAGTGATTAAATATTTTATACAGAGCTCTGGCAACACTTTCAAAATCTCTCAAACACAAAATTGGAGTTGAAAACATATACTGGCACTGACAAAAACTGCATGTGAAAGAGTTTTTGCTAATTGAATGACTAGCACAAATGGTAGCCAAGAGAAGTGCATTCACCTGAAAAATTCATATGAGGCAGAATATGGAACCAAAAAAGCTGTGAAAATCAAAAAATCAAGTTTTGATTTCAAGTTAAAATATCAGGCTGGAATGATGCTGCTGTTGTTGTTATTTTGAGTGCATGGCTACTTTGCCCTTTGAAAAATCTATGCAAATCTGGCCAGTACTTTGGTTACTACTGTACCTAAAATTCTGTAACTGGCATTGATGCCAGATTTACTTTCTAGACTTTTTCTATTCTTATTCTGAGTTACAAGGCTCCAAGGTCATAATATGCTTGAGAAATCAAGTGCAAGCCATAACAAAAGTCATTGACAGTCTTTCAAGTTGATAGTTAAGTATTTTCTGACAAACTCACAACCTGAAGGTAAAAAGATTAGCAAACATGGGCCATCCTGGCAGAAATATTAGCAATGGAGAGATTACTGAATGTATCATTATTATATTTAGAGTGTTTAAACATGAAGTTTCAAGTGTATAATTTCAAAGTACAAACAGGTACATTTTCATTTACAGCTAAGATTTTCTGTGTTCCTTAACAAGTACACCTGTTTAAATTCCTTTCTAGAAAAAAAGGCCAAAATAGACTCTGAAAGAGAGGAGCCATTGACTCAGACTTAGAAATTTCTACCTCACATTTTTCATGCAAGATTCTGATCTTAAACAGGACAGTTTGGATTGTCTTTACTGCCTCATGTAGTAATATACTTAGAGATGTTAATTCTGGAGAAGGTTAACAAGCCAAGTACTAGACTTTTTCACAGCAGGGATCTTTGAATTACCTTTACATCAATGCCCTTTTATTTCAGATAATAATAATTCATAATCAGTTCATGGAAGAAATCTAACAGTCTGCATTTGGTATACAAAGCCCTAGAGATGCTAATTTTATAGAAGCAGTTATATTAGACCAAAAAGTTGTTTCCCTTTCTGCTCCTTAGAGCTGAAGCATTTAATCTTTTATTGTCTTTGGAAAAGTAACATCTTCCATTTTCAAATGGGGCACATCAGACATGCAGAACTGAATTCCTGAGTGTCTAAAAAGTACAAAATTCGGCTTCAGATCCTGTGATGCCCTGTTCCAGTTCTGCAGACAGCAAAGACCATAAATTACATCATATGTTGAGAGTTATCATATGTAGCCTCCTCACATGGTGCAAAAACACTGTGGCAGAGATAGAAACAGACCTCACACCTTTTCTATACCTTTATATCATATTTCATCCTTCAGCACAGTACTTCACATAAAAGAATAAGTTTCGAAAGGAAAGGTCATAAAAGTCTATTTGTATTATCATTATTTTGCAGAACAACATGACTCCAATGCCATTCTCTGTTAAAAAGGAAGTCTATCATATAAGCCAGGAGAGTATTTGAACAAATGGATCCAAAGGATCAGGTATTTGACATATAGTTCAATGCAGCACAATTTGAGTCATTGAAAATCACCAAATACAGAGGACCTTGTACAGATGACTAGCACAGCTGTGTTTTGACCCTGATGAATGAAGGACTTTTCCATATCTTCTAAATGCTAGTGGGGCTGTAGAATTGCTTAGTGCACTCCTTGGCATTTTTTTCCAAGACTTGTAATAACATGGTGGTATACCCAAGGAAAATTTGTAAAACCTATTTCCAGCACCATGGCACCATATGGATATCAGTGTGGTTGGTTTGATCTTTTTGAAGCAACACTATTGTGAACTGCAGACATATTTCATTCTAAAAGAGCAGTCTGACCATTTTTTACCTTAAATTAGAGGAAATTACATGAACACAGAGAAAAAGTTGATTTTTTTAGTTTCTCCAGTATTATACACTTTTGCATCCCTCCTATTATGAATAAAAATAGTTCTGCTTTGCCATCCAGCAGTTGCACCAGTCATTCAGGTTTTTTTCACTCAAGGAAAACAGGTGAAAAAATAGTAACATTTTCAGCAACAGAGATGGCACTCTGACACAGGTTCCTTTTGGTAATGCCATAATCCTAACAGATTTGTCTCATTTATAGATAAATATAAAACCAAATAGAAGATAGTTTAGTGTCTCAATTCAAAAATGCATCAACTGCCCAAAGGATATTTATAAAATAGACAGGCAATCACAATTTTGGAATTTTCTTTCCTGACTTTCTGGGCTTTTAGCCATTTTGCTTCTTTCTGCTTCCCCTGCATCTCACTGTGAAGTTATATGTGCCTCAAAGTCAGAAAGGGCTGGAAGGTGCACTTAAAAGAGCTGCTGGTTTTGAAGCTGAAGCTAAAATATCAATTTTTTTTCCTCAGCAAGTGAAATGTTAGTAATGATGCAGTTGTTTTCTCAAATCTAAAAGTAGAAAAGAAAAATGACAAAGCCTACTGTTGTAAGCTTTGGTGACAATAAACCTCCACCCAATTAAAGAGGAGACCTCACTGCTGCAGAGGTCAGCATGTATAGTTGTCAGGAAAATTCACATATGAAAGGAAACCATCAGGTCAGAGTTGGCCACTGTGTGGAGGATCACTGCTGACAATAGAACAGAAATAATTCTTTTTTTAGCCATAATTCAACCTGACTTACATCAATTAATTCAGTTGTACTGCTAAGACTTAGTGTCCCATTGCTTCAGAATGAAATAAATGTTGTGCCTCATGAAACATCTCTGTATAATATTATATTTAGAGATCTACTTATTCTCTAGGCTGAGCCACTGATCCAGGACATGCAAAATGGATTATATCATCTGTATGTCAAGGGATCAGGAGCAATAAAATCCGATTTTTTTGTCATTTACTTTATTTTCCTTTGAAACTGAAAGAGAGATACAAAACATAAAAAAAATCATAGACAAAACAAGTGAAAATACCCTCAGTAAGCAAATTATATCATAATAAAATACACAAGATGAGTTAAATATAGAGGTAGATAACTTGGATCCCTGATATCTGGACAGTCACTCCATCCCCTGTTGGAAGTTTTACCTGGTCTGACCCTCACATCAGAATAAAGAATCACCAACTCCTTTAACTATACTACACATTTTCTGATTTGTAATTTAACTCTTTGTTTAATGGGTGATCTGCACTGATCCCTAGGCAAGTAAGTAATTTTGGTACTTTGCTATTTCGCTACTTTTATACTTTTTATGTTTTTATATTCTTTTATCAAGAATCATTTATGGTTTGTAAGATATTTTTGAAAATACAGTGTTATTGAGTAATTAAGGATTTTCAGCCTCTTCAAAAAAAATAGGCAGCTTTTCCTACATTGCATTTTCAAGTTCTATAGTTTGCAAACATGAAGGGGACCTTTATATATGGAATTGAAAATTAATGCTATTGAGAGCATAGGGAGATTTATAATAATGGTTAATACTCCAACAGAAAAAGCTATAATGGAATATAATGTTTGAAAAATGAAGTTATAGGGATTCAGATTAATATTGAAACAAAAGTTTAATCAAAGGCAATTAATTATACAAACTATCTTTAAACCACTTTTTGAAGTTTTAAATCAAAACTGAACATCTTTCAAAAGTGTATGATGTAGATACAATATCGCAATTATGTGCCTGAGATAGATATTCATCTGTTTTTCTGTCTTGAAAAATCTAAGAAACAGCCACTAGTTCTTGCAGTGTTTTACAATTTATGTAATTAAAACAGTCATTGATATTTTGATTGATGGGGATTTAAAAATTCCATTAATGAAGTAGCATTGTTACACGTTTGAGCTCTCAAAGTTACAAAATGTCAAAACCCAGTTTGTCAACATAGAGATTCATAAATTGGGCAAATCCAGCTATATTTTTGTGTCAGCAGTCAATGACACCCCTGAGGCTAACCAACACAGTGCAATATTATATAGCTTTTCCTAAAGAAGGCAATAGGGATTTATTAAAGACATCTTGACTGAATTTATATATATATATATATATATGAAGAATCGAACATAACTTTGTCAATTTAATTTTAGATATATCAATTTTTTCTTGGTTGAAACTTCAAAAATATTTGTGGGAAATTTCAGCTTTCATCATTAAAGTGGACTAAGAACCGGGTGAAAATGCTTTTGTACAGAAGAAAATCTTGATCAGTCTTATCTTTAGATACATAGCTGCAAGATTTTGCTATTTAACATCTAGAGAAATTTGTCTTAATTCAAACTGAAACAAGACTGTGTATTTTAGTCCACCAAGTTTGCTCATTTTGAGAGGGGTTGGTTTTACCTACCATCCTCTCTCAAACAGTCTAGTCCAAGCAAGTCATGCATCCTCAGCAGGCAGAGATAAGATGTAAATGTCTTCAGTGATTGATTTGTCCTGTCGAGGTCTAGAGATCAGAATGGCAAACATACAGTTTCTAGAAGAGCTTCTCCCTTGCTGACTGTAAAAACAGAATCAGTGATAAGCCTTAATTGAACTTTCAGATTTTAAATTGCAAAATGTGAATTTTGCAAATGTGAAATTCCAACAGTTTATGATCTTTCTTTACAAGCCATTCATAAGAAATATTTGGCAGATCACAACCCAGTCCTCCATATGTTTATGTGAATAAATTCTAATTCATGCAAATGCTTATATACATGAGTGTTTGCAATGGAGCTGTTCCTTCAGTAGTGGAACCACAGTGGTGAGGGGCAGAGCCAGGACTGTAGCACCAACCAGTCCTCATCTGCCTTCGCAGACCCAACAGCAAATCCTCTGATAGAGAGCAGTGTTTTCTGATGTAAACTATTTTAGATTTTATGTGCATACTTCTCTATGAACTAGAGTGGTGATACAGCACTGAGCCTATTTTACAGTAAGTTCATCAATAATGATCAGCATCAGATTCATGGTGGATTGTTGCTTTGTTAGTAGCACATTGAGCCAGATGCCCTTCTAAAGTCAAAGTAATTAATCTGCAGTGTTTTCAATCTACCTGTGTTGCTTTGAGTTATCCTGCAATTTTGCTAATAAAATAAATATTTGTGTTCTCTAAGTAGTATTTTAGGAAAAATAATTAATGGAGTCCTTCATTACTGTACTAGTAGCTGCATATATAAATGTGCATTTGTGGAAGTTGTCCTTCAAACTTTTTATAGCATTAAATAGAAACTAATTGTCACCTAAATTCCCCATTAACAGCCATTTTATAATGCCAATTCACCTATTAGTGTCCTAAATTATGCGTGAACAGAATAACAGGTGGAACACTGCAAATCTTAATTTAGGAAATATCTAAAATGATTTGTGAATGGAAAATACTGCTATGATTGAAGCGATCCACCAATTAGATGATGAACAAAAAGGTGAGAAGCATGTTAACCTTGGTACCTCAAAAATTTTATTTCCCTTACTGAAGGTGAGTCCAAAATATATATAAAATCCTGTCCTCACTGGAAGGTAAACCTGCCATATCCTAAAGAGAAAATAAATTAACATTTTTTTGTATCAAATATTTGACACCAAATGAATTAAAAATTATAATTCAATCAGCAAAGTACAGAAAAATAAAGGAGTAAGGTGCAATTTTTTCAATAAGTTTTGATCAGGAATTACCACATTGAAATTTAGCCAACTACAAATTTAAGGTTTGATTTAGACATTTATTATTTCTCTCTAATCAATGTATGGAAATTGGCATTTAGAAGGAACAAGTATCTACCTTAAAAGGGGGAAAAAGAAACTTCTGTCCTTATGTGGACTTAGAATTCTGAATCTAACAAACTGAAGACCTGACTTTGAGATGGCTGCGTCACTTTCTCAGCCCCAGGAGTTATTTCTACTGATGAGACAGGATATTTCAACCACACCTAGTATACAGTCTGAACTTCTCATCACTACCATAACACCAGATGGTAACCATAACTACCATAGTTTAATATGACTAACTCCTGCTCTGCAGCTGCACTCAGCCCAGCCTGATGTGCAGAGGAGGTGCTTGCCACGGATAACCTGCTGGAAATTTGGCAATGACAGGCAGTCTCAGGGCTTGCAACAGAGTAACACAATTACAGCTTCTTTCCTTCAAACTTTTTTCACCATGTTAAATGTCAGATAAGCTTGAGATGTCTTAAGAAGAAATGGGAATAACTGGGGGTTTGCTTTGATTTCTTAGTCAGCATTCAATACAGTATCTACTGATAATCTCAGAAGCTCTGAAGTATGATTACTTTTCCTTTCCTCTGCTAGCATATTTTTGGTAGCTACTAAATTAACCTTGTTGTTGTTTTGTTTTGGTTTTTTTTTTCTTAAATCTTTGAAGTTTAATTTTACTCTGTCAATGTATTTTTCTGTCATAAATCTCAAAAGTCTGAAAATCCACCCACCTCAGACAGTTGTCCAGAAGGTGATAAAACCTCAAAGTATGTGCTGTCCTACAACATCAGCTGAAAATGAAAACTATCATCCATGATCACTTCTGGGCCCTGGTCAAAAGTGACTGCTTCACTTTTTTGATGTTCACCCAGGAAACATCAAAGAATATGTTATTATTCCTTTTTCATAAATGTTAAGCTAGTGAGGAGCACTTATACTTCAAATGCATCTGCAGTGTCTGTAGGTGTATACAATATGCCTGTTCCTGAATGAAAAATCAGGGATTTTTCCTGAAGATAATTGTTGACATTAATTTTCTGTAATAAGAATTATTGCCCCTGTATGAAGTGAGGAGAGAGGATGCATGAGTGATCACACTGAGGGAGACACAGAGATGGGAAGTAGCAAGCATGTATTTGGCAACAAAAATAATTCTAAATTAAGAAATATTTATTCTGTGTTGTTGTGAGTGAGGGACTTAGAGAAACAGATTCAGGGATGAAAAACTAAGGAAATGAGTAATTTATGTTTATTTAGGGGGGATGATGAAAGGGATGATGTGCATTACTTTGGTGAACTGGCAGATCTGTTGAGTCATCTGTGTGGTACCGTGTTGAGTCACAGTGTATTGTTAGGTGGCACTGCAATCACTGAAAGACTGAGCAGAAGTGGATTACGTAAGAAAAGTAACTAAATCTCCATTAGAATTGTGCCTGAGACAGAGTAAATTCAGCTGGTGTGCTCAGTGTTTGAAGAGCCTGGAGTGACTGAGAGCCGTGGCACTCAGTGCAGGGTTTGGGGTGCTCAGGGCTCCCCTGTTGGGGTAACACCATGGCAGGGAGGGAGCTCAGTGCTCTGGGTCACAGCCAGGGTGTGCAGGCTGCAGCAGGGACTGCTGCTCTCCTGGAAATCCCTCCTGTCCATACACAGCACAGCAGAGCCGCGAGCAGCAGCGATGCTCCCTTGTAATCGTGAGTGAACAAAGTACAGCAGCAGGACAAGTTATGGTACAGTTGTAACCCAGTTTAATGCACTACTACACTGTCTACTGAAAAAACAAGCACAGTTTTTCTTTAGTTTATTATTAAATGTGGATTATGTGTTAACTGAGATGATGGCATGAAGGCCAGTAGCTGAATTTGGACTCATTTTCAGTGGGAACGGAAGCACAGAGGAAAACTGTAGGCATACATGCATCTTTTTGTCTCAGGAAATCAATTAGTCCAGCTGAATTAAAATGTTTTTATTATTCTCCTTTGAGAAAAGATTTTGTAGAAGATTAAGTAGATGTGTAGGTGTTGCCTCAACTTCTTTGAGGGTAAATTTGAATTCTGACAGTAAAATCAAAGTAATTTACCTGGTCTAAGGACAAGACTTCCTGTCAACACTAAATTGAAGACACTGTCTGGATAAAGTAATAAATTATTTCAGTGGAGGCACACCTGATTCTTTAATGAAACAGACCAGCAGTATCGGGCTTTACTGTTCTTTGGTTTCAAAATTACTTTGTACAGGGTCTCAGAATAAAATCTTTAAAATCTTAACCATGATTCAGTGAAATGACA
The DNA here is from genome assembly GCA_013397375.1 of Toxostoma redivivum. Taxonomy (NCBI): domain Eukaryota; kingdom Metazoa; phylum Chordata; class Aves; order Passeriformes; family Mimidae; genus Toxostoma; species Toxostoma redivivum. The sequence goes on from VXBI01008844.1 coordinate 77,014, forward strand.
AAACAAAAGGAGTTTTGTATGATTTAGAGTTTAAGCTTTAGCATATATGTTTCTTCCCTGCATTATATTAATTTCCTTCTTTTTTTTATGTTTGGATTCACTGTTACCTTACTGCTGAACAAAATTACCCTAAAGGTTTTGCACATTGAGAAAAAAAGATAATTAGCTTTTTCTGGCTTCTCTACCCACTGAGCTCTGTTGCTATGACAACCAAAATTTTACCACTTTCTTAACATCAGTTCTTTTGATTCCTGCAGTTTAAATAAAAAACCCAAACATATAAACCGTGGAAAAAATTCTATAATTTCAAATATTTAGAACCACATTGTTCACTTTAATTAACAGTGACCACACATAAGAATTTTCTTAATGTCTTCTAAGAGTCAAAGAGGTCTTTCAGGGGCTACTGATAGCTCAGTGAAACAAGTGTTTGTAGCTCACCACTGAACCTACAAGCCCCCTTATAAAGGGATAATCCAGACATTACAGTTGAAATAAATCATTGCTGTAGTTCTGACATCAGAAGATGGTATGCAGCACATCTCAGTTTGGCAAACAGGGAGCTTTTATTATTGTTTTGATTGTACTTTGTAGAAGATTAAGTAGATGTGTAGGTGTTGCCTCAACTTCTTTGAGGGTAAATTTGAATTCTGACAGTAAAATCAAAGTAATTTACCTGGTCTAAGGACAAGACTTCCTGTCAACACTAATGAGGCATTTTTGTGATGGGGTGACATGATGCTAATTTTTTTAGATACAGCTTTTTCTGACTGGGAAACTTACAATTTGCTTCCAGCTGTTCTTCATACTACTGTAAAAACAAGATTCATCTCCTATTTGAAAAAACCTCCTTTTAGAAATAGTAGACCATATGATCTTTCATTGAAAGAGAATAAAACATATATTTTTTAGGCTAGAAAATAGAGGACTGTGTTGTTCATCACTGGAGATTTGTGTAAGATCTTGTAGATTTGTGAGGTCCAGATAAAGAAAAAAAATTAGAATGGGCATCATTCTACTCCCCTCTAGTAGTCACATAGAGAGTAAACCAAAGGTTCATGATTCCATACCTACATTCCCTGAACACGGTCTGGACAAAATTAGGTACTTTGATGTACAGCTGCATTGAAGTGCATAGAATCATAAAATAATTTAAGCTGGAAAAGACCTTTAAGGTCATCAAGTCCAAGTATTACAGCACCAAGTCCTCCACTACACCATGTCACAAAGAACCACACTTTTTAAATACCTGCAGAGATGGTAAATCTATCATTTCCCCAGGGAGCCAGTTCCAGTGCTTGATGACCCTTTCCATGAAGAATTTCTTCACTAATATCCAGTCTAGCTCATGCTGGCACAACTGGAGCCCATTTGCTTTCATCCTGTCATCAGGCTAGCTCCCACCTCACCACAACCTCCTTTCAGGGAGTTGTAGAGAGTGGTCAGGCATCCCCTGGACTAAACACCCCCAGCTCCCACAGCTGTGCTCCAGGCTCTTCACCACTCCATTTCCCTTCTCTGGACATGCTCCATCCCCTCAATATATTCCTTGTCATGAGGGACCCAAAACTAAACACAAGATTCACAGTGCAGCCTCACCAGTGCCGAGTACAGGGATCCTGGCAATCACTGCCCTGGTCCTGCTGAGCACACTATTCCTGATGCATGGATGGCTGACACAAGGTGGTTCTGCAAATCAACTCCCTGTGAACTTTTGTACATAAAATGAATGGGAAACTAAGGAACTTATCTGCCTACAGGGGTTGAAATTGCTCTGCTAGAGAAATATCCATGAGATTTTCTTTTAAAAAACAAATAAGTTTTATGTTTTGAAATGTGTAGCCCAAAAATGGTGATGATTTGGCAGAGCTGAAAGGGTTGTTCCAACTCTTCCAGTTCTCATTCTGAAAGAGATAGATCAATTTCAGAAGTAACTACAGGCAAAGCAGCTCTTTGTGACTTTTTAACTGCATTGCAGTAAATTGGATTCCAGTCTAGAGCTACACTACATGAATCAAGGGCACACTTGAACACAAACACGATTGTCCATATTGCTTCATTTGCATACAGTTTCTGTCACAGTTTTGGCCTTTGAATGGTTTCCTTCACTGTGTTTTAATCACAGCAGTCACAGAGAACTGCTCCTTCTCTTCAGTCATCTTTCCTGATATTTTCTGATATCTTTCTTCTGTATTTCATGAGAAATACACGGTTTCTCAAGCTGAAGGCTGTGATATTTAGTGAACAGCCTCATTGTTTTGCTGACAGAGAGATCAGCCTCACTGCAACCTTCCCAAATGCATTGCTTCTTCATTTTTGTGCACCACAGCCATCTCTTTTCCTGCAGACTAGATCCATCTCAGTATTAGGGAGATTATACTGCTGTCAGGAAGCCCTCAGCTTCTGCCTCACATTGCTCTAGCATGAGGCTACATATTGAAGACTAGATGAGCTTGTCATTTCATTTCACCCATTCAATATACCAAAAAAGGAATTTTGCTTGAGGAAAAAGTGATTCCCATAGAACCTTATGTAGTTTGTAGGACAGACTCCCTCTTCTTTGTGATCTAGTTAAAGACAAAGGTCCTTCTTGAGTACAAGTGACCAAGAATTCATTTAGTGCTTAGCCAAAAACAATCTGCAAATGTTATAAGGTCCTGTAGGCAACATTTGGTAGAGCAATGGAAAAAATGGGGAAATACAGTCAAGATTTCTGAGTTCTGATCCTCTCTCTCACTCAAACTATGATGTGGCTTAACCTATCACAAAATAATTTTTTCTCTTTCCTTCTAAAACTTTGGAGAAACTTGAAAGCCTTTTACTGATTTTTGATAAAAACCTGCCAAATATTTTGATATCAGTGATATTTTTAAAAATACAAAGCTACATAATCTTATCAAATTTTTCTCCCCAGCAAAGCTGCATAAACACTTACAGCTTTGAGATTTCTGGTGCCTGTGGTTTGGAATGGATGATACAAATAACAGACTTCAAAAGAAACTTCAAATTTGGAAAAGTGCTTTTTAAAAATAAATCACACATTTGCTCAAGAACTGCATTCTAAATAATAATGTAGTTCTGTTCTTAGTAGTGGCTTTATGGTAGTTGGACTTTTGTTTGTTTGTTGGTTTGTTTTCTCTAATATAAATCATTCACTCCTGAGGGGAAAAAATCAAAACATTAGTAATCTCAGCTATGTATTTAGGGGAAAAAAAACCAAAACCCTAAAAAAGATAGAGAAAGAGTAATGAGAAGATTTGTCCAAGGTAATAAATGGACTGGATCCTTTCCAATGTGATTAAAAGAAAATTTAGGATGTAATCAGAAGGGAAAATAACACTTAATTTAGAGATATTTATTCTGTAAGGCAAGATTCTTCTATCTTTCACTGTCTCACAGCATTCCTAATGCCTTCATTTTCCCCCTTGGCTTCATCATTGTGTTCTTTTCATTTGAAAAGTAGAAGTTAGAAAGAAGAAGTTACATGCCTGCAGCCTCTCAGAGGATTTTTGTCTGCATCTCCTGAAATCATATGTAATGATTTGTTTATGTGAGTGGCTCAATTGCTGCTTTTAATGTGTCCATGTGGATGTGTAAGAATTGCCAAAGTGGATTCCAGTTACCAGATCCGGCAGTAAATTTTGCATTCCTGGTTACTTTGGGTAACTGTGCATGTAAATGGAAATAAATCCAGAAATCTGGGGCACGTCAGGGCGGCCTGTGGAGTGGGGAGCACAAATGTACAATTACAATTGTGCTAAAGTCAGAGGATGCCACATAGTGTTCAGGGAAGGCTGTGATGGAGGGTCCCTGAGCTTGGGTAACTGATGGTGCTGTTAGACAAGTTGTTTTGTTGTATTAAGATTAATATTAAATGTGATTACATTTCTTACCAGAAGGGTTCCTAGGAAGAGAGAGTGTGTATCTATAGTCAGATTTATGGTGAAGAATATTTCTTTTTATTTTCTTTTGTGGGGTGGGATTGTTTTTTCCCCCTTCTTCCTTTTACATTTTCTGTTTCACAGTTTCTTTTAGTCCTCTCTCACCCCAGCACTTCCTTCTCTAGAAGAGTTCTTCAGCCTTTTGGAAGTTCCTCCTACTTCTTGTTGATTTGTGTAAGGGCAGCATTTTAGTAATGGTTGATAGTGAAATTTTGCTAAAGACTAAATGAGGCCGCGGAAATATGTTGCCCAGATATCTGACCTCCAGAGCACCTGTTGTGAAGGGTTTGGGGATTTATTTTTTTGTTTTGTTGCATAATAAAGGTTTTAATTTGTGATGAAAGTGCTGAAAGAAATGGGAAAATTTATTCTTATCTTCTTCAATGGTAAATATGAATGGGAGTAGGCCCCTGTTAGAACAAGGAAATTACCATTTCTGTCACTTTGTCCTGATCTGAGCATGAAATAAGCAATGGAGCAGAGCAACATGACCACAGAGGTTCAGGCACAGCCTTGGAAGGCTGGTTTAGCACAGGAAGACAAAATGTGGGCTGTTCTTTTGCCACAGGCCAAAGTGGGCACAGCAGCAAAACCCAAGCCATGTGCACAAGCACAAAGAAACAAGCACATTTAAGTGGAGGCTGGGTTGAGTTGCTAGAGAGGTGTATTCTCTCCCCATGCACTTGGTCTTACCTGCAAGACACATCACTTCTTTGTCCTTGCCTTTCTATTTGACTGCATGTGATGGGTTTGTTGTTAATTTTATTTAAAAATATCTGCAGAATTATGTGATTTTTAATTTTGGGGAGCTGCATATTTGTTATAATTTTTGAAATTATCATTTGTTTATACGTGGAAATAATTTCATTTTTCAACAATTTTTTCCTAAGTGTTTATGAAATATAATTAGATTAAATACTCCTGTGAGCTAATGAAAGAAGAAAAAAGATGAAAAACCAAAACTGCAGATGTTAGCAAATACAGTTTGTCAGGAAATTTTGGAATAGTTTGGTTTCTGTGCCAACTTGTGCTTTTTTCCTGTTTTTATAGGTTAGAATTTGATCTATGAACAGCTGACTGGGCACTGGCTATTTATTTTTTAATTACACACACCTCTTGCCTTGAAAATAGAACTGCTCATTGAATAGCTTACACATGGCTTTTCTCCTTTTTACCCACAAGATATTCACAAAAGCATTTAACCCAGTCATATTTCTTCCAAATTTGCAGCTTGCTGCAAAAGCCTGGCTTCACAATGAGCAATTGCAGACGAATTCTCAATTCCCATCCCTGAGTTGGAATGTCAGAAGTTCTAAACCAGGATTTTCTCTTTAGATTGATGATTACACGAGGCAGGAAGTAGCTGGGGAAATCTGACCAGTCATTGTCTGAATTAAATAACTTCCATGTGGACTGAACTCTGTCAGTTAAAAGATTTTTTTTGTTGCAGGTTTTTTGTTTGTTTTTTTCTTGGTTTGTTGGGTTTCTTTGTGTGTGTGTGTTGACATTACAACCCATGATAATAAAGTTATTTACAAAAGATAGAAAAAGGTGTCACAACAAAAATTAAAAAAAATAATTTAAAGAAATAATATAAAGTTAAGAAGGCCTCTGAGTTAAATGTATTACATAGGTCTGACTTTCAAAAGAATGGCAGAGCATTGGTTGTTTTCCACAGGGCATAGCTGCAACAGTGATGTGAAATTAGAGAACAGTCTGTTGAACTTGTACTCACATTGGTGACTTATTTGTATGAGAGTTCCCATCAAAATGAACAGGACACATCTGAAGTTACCTGTTACCAATATTTAATAACAATACTTGAGATTTCACCTGAGCTTTGTTTTTCCTTCTTTCTACAAGCAATCAGCTCTTACCCAGATTTCATTCAGAGCATGATCCTTTGAAAGTAGTGATGACAAATGCCTTCTTCTGTTCTCCTTTTTAGCCATGGCTACAGAGTACATGAGCATTTGTATAAGCTATTAAACAAATCCAACTAGGACATTTCAATTTCAGTGTATATAATGCATTTGGTTTATATGAGAAGAATTGATGGAGTTGCAGCTGTCAATAAAGCCATTAGGTTCAGGGAAATTACTCACTGAAGCAGGATGTGTTTTGGATTCCACAGAGGAAGGGAAGATATGAGCCACTTGTTTTTCACTGAAACAGCCCTCCTGATACCACTCCCTAAGCTGCTCATATTAAGCTTGTGTTCTGAAGTACTTCAAAGCTGCAGGGCTACTTTGAGGAAAGCACATGCTGAGGTTCAATAAGCTATACTATAGTTAATAATGTGGTTTCAGTTTTGAAATATATACCAGAGATATGAAATCATACAAAATCTTTTTATTTTCCTAATGACAGACTGTGCTCCCACAACTCCGCAGTGATGTTCTTGCCTTTGGTCCAAACATTTTTTTTCCTTATTTCATTAACATAATTAGGTGCTAGTCAATATAAGAAAAAATCGTATATTTGAGTCTGCTGGTTTTGGAGAGGAGCACAAAATCCCTTGTTTTACTTGGAAAAGAAAGAACATTTATATCCAGAGGCCCATCCTTTTCCCTTCTCAGCTTTGATAAATTTATTTACATATTAACTTTCAGGTTACACCTGAGTGGGTCTCTAATGTCAGTAGCTGTTGCAAACACTAATTCTCTGTTGTACTCTACCCTGTGCCAATGGATCTGACTGCCACACACGACACTGTGGCCCAAATTCTTCTCCATAAATGTTTGGGAATAGGATGTGGCTCACCTTAGAGCTCCATGTGGAACAGTGCTGAGCAGCTCTAGCCATGCTCTGCAGGAGCCAGGCTGAGGGCACTGCTGTCACGTTTTGAGTTTCATCAGGTAGCCTTTTGGAGATGGCTGTAAAGCTGCATTAATCTCATTAAACTTCTTCCTGTGATACAACATGGGACAACAATGCTCCTTCCTTGCCACAGGGGGAAAAGGAAACTGGAACATTAATTAGTGCCTGGGAGTATGTTTGCATCATGGAAGAGTTGTAAGCAGCAAACTTTACCGTGTCACTACATAAGATCATTACAATATAGTGACAAACTATAAATACTAAAACAGTATTTGTTGTAACATAGCTCCTCCTAGGCAGAAGTAGAGCAACCGTATGTTTGGGGGTAGACACATTATAGTTTCCAGAAACTTCCAGTATTGTGAAGGGAAAAAGGAGTTCTGTAAAGATTAAATAAAAAATTAATAAAACCACTCCAACTTATTACTGTTGCTGCTATGGAAACCGAACAATGAACAATAACTACTTGCCAATTTCTTCTGGCTTCTACAGTGAATAAGCCTAAAATAATGACATTTCAAAGACAAGAATTGCTGTCAATAACTAAACATTTTGCTATTCTGGGATTTACCAGCACATTACCTTGAAGGTGTTTAGTTTCTAAATCTTTGTGAAATTCTTTTTTTTCCTGAAGTACAAGACATTATAAGTACATGACGCATGTTGTTATGGAAAGACAAATAATTTTTACATGGATAAATCAATTAAAGAGTCAATCTAGTCCTGAAATTAGGAATGTATTCACTACATGTTATTTATATTTATAAAGGACAATGTTTTTATAAAAAGAAGAAACACATTAAATTTGCAGGTGCGCCTAGTCCTGCACAGCACCTGGGAGCTTGTAAGAAATTAAACATCCTTGTTTAGATGTTTATAATAACTCAGTTATAATATGCTCAGTGCAGCTGTATCTGTGTAAGAGGCTTCTGCTGAGACTCCTTTCTTCTGACTTACAGGTGGTTTTCCTCTGTACAGGAGAAGCAGCCAAAGCATTTCTGCCCAATAATAATGTAAGGTTTTAAATATATTTTTAATACATTCTGCAGTTTGGACTTCATCTGAAAATGAAGAGGCAGTTATTTTTAGGGCAGAGAATAAGTGTTTATTATGCTTTCACCATGTTTCCCACTTCAAAAACAATAACTGAATTCTAAACTTACTGGAATTAAATGGCAGCATTCATTGCTTGGCTTGGCAAAACTTTTTACTTGTTAAAATTTAGAATAGCATAGGCAAAAATAGCCACAGGAAAATTTGTATCTGTGGGGGGAAGGTATCTAGACTCTTCTGGCAAGTAAAAGGTGAGAGAATTCACTTCTGTTCTCCTTTGCCTAGATTTACAGTGGGTGTTCTTGTTAAAAAATATCGCTTCAGTGGGAGATGGACATTGTTTTATTAAAGTTCCTCAAAATATTCTCCATCATCTTTCTCAGTCTGTGTTTAAGGCATATGGTATTCTTCCAAATAATTCTCTCTGCCAGATGTTAATTTGAGTATCCTATGTTCAACAAAAAGAGATATAATTAAAGTATCTTTCAACTATAATTTATCCTATGACATCTTAGTGACAGGAACATAATTGATGAGGGTTGGAGAGAAAAAGAAAAGTGATGGAACAGAATGGGTGCTGAAGGCCTTTCAAACCTGAATAACAAGTTGGGATCCATCCCAGGGTGATGAGGGAGCTGGCAGATAAGCTTGCAAAGCCACTCTCCATCATTTACCATCATTACAACAGTCCTGGCTCACTGTGGAGGTCCCAGGAGACTGGCAGCTGTCCAATGTGACACCCGTTCACAAGAAGAGGGGGAAGGAGGATCCTGGTAATTTCAGGCCAGTTAGCCTGACCTCAGTACCCGGTAAGGTAATGGAACAGTTTATACTGATGCCATCACACAGCCCTTACAGGATGGCTGAGGTATCAGACCCAGCCAGCATGGGTTTAGGAGGGGTAGGTTGTGTTTGACCAACCTGATCTCCTTTTATGACCAGGTGACCCACCTGGTGGATGCAGGAAAGGCTGTGAATGTTGTGTACCTGGACTTCAGCAAGGCCTTTGACACTGAGAGGAATGTCGAATTTGTCTTTACAAACAAGCTGTAGATCTGCTTGTAGATAAAACTAGCACTGAGAGATAAAAGAAACAATGGGATGGATTCCACTGATTGATGAATGAAAGCAAGTTATTTGCCTTTACAAACAAAATGTAGGGCTGCTGATAAATGAAATTGGATATGGAATGATGAAAGAAGCAACGGGAAAAAAACTATGAATTCTATAAGAATTAGAAATTAAAAGGGAGGGTTATACATTAGAGGGGAATTTCAGGTATCAGGCGTTCCGGGAAGTCTGTGCCTCTCATGTACCTCAGCCAATGGGGAAAGAGAGAGGGAAATGCAGCAGGGAAATTAGGATAAAAAGTGTGGAGGCTGCATCCTCCAAAAATTTGAGAGATCCCAGAGGAATGTCCCATGGTCTCTCCTTTTATTCGAATAAAGCAACAAGGACTCCTCTGTCTCCTTTTTGGACATAAACCTCTGGTGTTTGTGGATTAATTTTTCTGACAACACTGACTCCCACAGCATTCCCTGGAAAAGCTGCAGCCCACAGCTTGGACAGGAGCACTCTGTGCTGGGTTAGGAACTGGCTGGATGGCCACAGAGAGTGGTGGTGAACGGTGCTGCAGCCAGCTGGGATCAGTCACCAGTGGTGTCCCTCAGGGGTCTGTGCTGGGGCCAGTGCTGTTCAATATTTTTATTGATGACATGGATGAGTCTTCCATTAGTGAATTTGCAGACAACACTAACCTGGGAGTGTCTGTCAATCTGTTGGAAGGTAGGAGGGCTCTGCAGNAGGGTTACCTCATCACTCTCTACAACTCCCTGAAAGGTGTTTGTAGTCAGGTGGGGTTTAGTGTCTTTCTCCAGGCAGTAACTGACAGAACAAGAGGGCACAGTCTTAAGCTGTGCCGAGGGAAATTTAGGTTGGATATTAGGAAAAAGTTTTTTAAAGAAAGAATAATAAAGTACTGGAATTATCTGCCTGGGATGGTGGTGGAGTCACCCTGGATGTATTTTAAAAAAGACTGGATGTGGCACTCAGTGCCATTGTTTACTTGAGGTGTTAAGGCATGGGTTGGACTTGATGATCTTGAAAGTTTCTTCCAATCTAGTGATTCCATGTGTGTGACCCATTAATTATGAATTCTAGGAAATTTTACAGTTTTCCTATACCATTTCTTAAGGATCTTTTCAAGCAGAATTAATGGAAATGTTAATGTAAATCACAGATGATCGGGAAGGCCACTTACCATCAGCAACATTGTCTAGAAAGAGTCGGTGATTTTCCTATAGTATCATTTCTAAATGGCTTTGCAAGTACACTTCAGTCATAATGGGTGTCATAATCTGGAGGAGGAGATGCTATCATTCAGAATACTAGCAGCTATAAATACTAAAACCCTCAAAGTTAACACCGAAATTCCCAAGCATTTCCAATTCAATTAGGTTCTTTCCTACGGAAGAGTTTCCTAAATTCATTTCAGCCGTTTACAGGAGCCATTGGAATTTCTAAAATGTCCTTTAATGCAAAGCTTTCCTGAATATAAATATAATATAATATAATA
>VXBI01008858.1:0-26021 GCA_013397375.1 Toxostoma redivivum
CCCCTCTACTCAGCCCTGGAGAGACTTCACTGCTGGGCTGCTGTGTCCAGTTCTAGGCTTCTCAGTTCAAGAGAAGATACAATGCTCCTGGAGCAGGCCCAGTAGACTGTGACAAAGATGGTTAAGGAATTGTAGCATGTCCCTCTTACAAGGAAAGGCAGAGGGAGATGGGCCTGTTCAGTCTGGAGAAGTGATTGATGGAAAGGGGACCTCATCAATGTACAGAAGTACCTGAAGCAGGGGTGGTAAGAGCATGGAGCTAGGCTCAGTGGTATTCAGAAATAGGACAAGAGGCAATAGGCAGAAAATGATGCACAGGAAGTTTCACTTGAATATGAAAAGGAACTTCTTTACTGTGCAGGTGACAACCCACTGAAACCAAGAGGTTGTGGAATGTCTCTCCTGTGCAATGTGCTCTGGGATGACCCTGCTTGAGCATGGAGATTGGACTAACTGAACCACTGTGGTCTCCTCCAACCTGACCCATTCTGTGGTTCTATGATTCCCTGAGAGGATGACAGGGCAGGACCTGGACAGGCAGAGCTCATACTATTGCCCCCACCAGGGAGTAGTACAGAACAAAGGGAATCCAGGGATAGCCCAAATCCAGGTTATCAAACACTTCCCTGGGAACTGGGATAGGCCAAGCCCAGTGGGGCCCATGGCCGTGCAGGGCAGGGCTATTAGGATGGATATCCTATGGCATCAGTGGGGCAGGCACTGGTGGCTTTAAAGGAACTAGTAATTCCTGTCCCAACAATAGCTAAACAAATAATAAAAAAATGCCATAGTAAAAAAAGAGCAGTGTTAAAGCAGAGGAGCTGGGAACGTCTGCTTTTCGTAAGGCCGTACAATAATGATATACAAAGGTATTAAATCCCAAACTGACCAAAATTGAGTTGCTGTTATGACCTGCTTCCATGAAAGCAAGAGTAACCCAGGTTCTTGTTAATGGATCCCCTGGGGTGAATTAAACAACACTGAATGCTCAGTGTTTGCAACTATATATATATATACATGTGTTTGGAAGATCAGACAGCTACAGAAGCTGAACTGGATGGCACCAGAGGTCTTTTGGCCCTGGTACAGTGAAAACTGTGGGAGATAAACTCAAGGCAAGAACAGAAGTGTAGACATCATGTCTGGTTATGCTGACAGCTTTGACAAGAGAGAATGTAACAAGGACATTACTAGTGCAGGAGGGATAATCGAGAAGATTGTGTTTCTAAGGGCAAAGGGGTCCAAGTGGAAAATTTTGTACGTAGTGACCTATAAATACTGTAAACTGTTGTAATAAATGGCTTTGCCATGCTGACATGGCAGAGTCCATGTCTCTCAATCCCTGCATATATGTAGGGTTTATTTGAGAACAATTTGGATGCAATGGAAAGCAGATACGTATCTGTTTCTGTTATTATTATCTAGAAAAATAGAACAATATGAAAGCATAAAAATATTACTTAAGAAAATTAAAAAGGGAAAACAAAGAAATGGAGAAAAAAATAAGAGTAGAAACATCACCATCTGTAGATCTTGTGAAGAGACTTGATTGTTGCAGCCTAGATGTCTGTTGGCTGAAGTCATAGTTAAAGTCTTGATCCACTGGGGGTGCAGGAAAAAACCTACAAAACATTTGTGTCTGATGTTTCAAAATATACCTAGGTACCTCTCTTGGTTGGGGAGCCTCCAGTCCTCTGGTGGAAGGCTCAGAAATTAATCTGGGTCCTCTTTGGTGATCTTTGAGGGATTATGACACCTCCTAAGACCTGACAGCTGTCTCACATCAGCACAGTCAAAATCCAGCCAGTAAAGCCCTATCAGGCCTTCCTGGGGAGGAGAGGGAGTTTTGCAACTGAATGAGTTGTATTAAGGGAGGGCAATTAACATGGTAAGAGGTAGCATCTTGCCTTGCAGGGTTTGCTTATTAGCAGCCTCAAGGCCTCCTTTCTAGCCTTCAGACAGTAACAGCTCACTTCCTCTGTATATGCTGGCCAGCCATTACACCCCCAAAAACATTCCCTCGAGGGATGCAAACCTGGCCTCAGCAAAACACCTTGGAGCCTTCACAAATGGACTAATGTTTTGAGTAATTAATCATTAATAGTCTTGGCTCTCACAGATGCAAAGGTATCCCATATATACCTATATGAGCCCTATAAAAGTATAAGTCCACTGATCAGTGGCCACTCCAGAAGTTGTCTAGAGAAATAAGCCACCTGAAGCAAGCTGGTGAATTCGACAGATACTTTTAAATGGTTTCAAAGCTTTTACTGCATAAGAAAAAAGAAAAGGAAAAAAAATCACACTTACCAAAAAGTTTATATTCCTTCCTTTAAAGTAATTTAACTGTGCAAAGTCTCATGCATTTCTCAATTAACTTAAAAACATAAGCCATACACTTGGAAATAGCTTGGGAACTTCTCTAGCTACATAATGTGCTTAAAGCGTACATTGAATGCATTAATTCCTCAGTTACTTAATATATCTGTATCTTTGCTTTAATTTATTTAATTTTCATCTATATTTTATTCTGTAATTTTTGGCACACTAAATCTTACAGCTCTTCCAAATATATATTTGATTGACCTAAATTCTCCTTTTTTTGGGTCGTTTGCTGTTTCTGCATAACCTTGAAAACTAAAGTATAGGATGAAATAGAATAATCAAAGCATTATTAAAATACTCCTGAGAATTTCAAGTCTTTAATTTACAGACTGCAAATGTTACTGTGAGGAAATGTTTGAAATATTTGATGCTTGTTAGTTCGCATAACAGAATGTAGAAATGACTGTATAGGCAGAGCAAAAGGTAGAATTCTACAGTACTTTGTATTTAATTGAATTTTATAAAGAGGGAAATGAAGTTCCTCCAGAAATAGTATTGAATAAAATATAAAAAAAAACAAAACAAAAAGCCACTAGATTCTTCAGTAATCTGCATCTTTAATAATGACATTCTACCAATAAAAATCAGACACATTAAAATTCAAGACTTTTGGAACTTAATAAAACATTTAAAACCTGTGTAAAATCTTATGTGTGCATTGTAGATCATTCCAATATTTTTATACTTATAATCTCACTTGGTCGCTCTTTCCACCAGTAAATTCAGCAGATTTTTGAACTAACCAACAGTTTCAAGATCTAGCAGAAAACTGCTTGAAAAAATATTTTCCTAAGTTGAATCCTAAAAATCTGAACACTCAAAGACATATTAGTTAATCAGTTTTCAAGTAAGAATCAAGTGGTAAAATGAAACTCTACTTCCAGTTCCCACCCAAAAGACAGTGTGTTTTAAACCTAGATTACAAAAACATCTCTTTAGGCATAATGTCTAATCTTGCGTCATCATTTATTAGTAGATTTCCTATTTTTCCAAAGAACACTCTAATTATCAAACATTATTTCATATTCTGCAAGTCACTTTTCATTCTGCTGAAGTTCTTTTGTTTTTAAATAAACTCCCATGTTCAAAGAGGAAAATGAAGTATCTTAGCTTTAGAGGTGATATTTCTTACTCTTCTACAGAAACATTTCATAATTTACTGGTCATTGTTGCTACTACACACAAATAAACTACTTTTAAGGGAATGAGTAGCAATCAGCTAAAGAATAATCCAGAGTACCTGAATACTAGATAAAAAATACAGGTCCCATTTATTTTTCATCTTCTTTTGAAATTTAATTGTTCACCATTTAAAACACTTGAGTAGGGTTTAAGAGAAGAATTTTACATACTGATAGAATCTTTATAAAACAGAATCTTTTCTTAAAAGGCTAATTTCCTAAGTTTTTCTCTGTTGAAGTTTTAAACTTCCTGCCAACTCAAATCAGATCTTATGTGACATGGCAGAGGAAGTCTGACGGGAGCAAAGGCTCACAGACTTCATTTCTATAAACCTGCAAGTTTCTAAGAGACAGGAGTAAGTGAATACATTTATGGAAGTAAAAAGGTGGGGCAGGTGAGAAACAGATGGATTCAACATCTCATAAACATTATTTCCGTTGTCAGAATACTCTTATATTTTTAAAGTAGTTCTTGAGTGGTCTTCAAGAACACATTTTATTCTTCTTCATTCTGTGTGATTCTCTTGAAATCATGTTCCCAGAGGCAGTCATTGACCAATATTCCATTCAAGAGAACCCCAAAACCCCAAACACCAACCCCCCTGACTGAAACAACACGGTACACTAATATTAGCATTATTATACTTGTAAAAGTTAAATGTCAATCTGGTAGATTAATTTCAGAGATTATCACTGCACCTTTATGTCTATACAGCACTGGCTCTGATTTTTGTTATTCTTACTTGAAGAGATGTGAGAAAAATGTATTTAATTTTAAATATTGCAGTATATGGGAAGCAAAATCAGTGTTGAAATGAAAATATTTCTTTGTCCTAGTCAAGTTATCAATGAAATATTTGCTTGAAAGTACTGGACCTGCATCATGAAATGGTGAAACATGATAAATCAAGTATTCTAAAAGTTGACTATGTCTTTTGAGGTCTAAATGGCTAATACAGAAAGTGGAAGGGAATCTACCTTATGGGGTCAGCCTCAATGTTAATTCAAACACCAGTAAACAGCAAACATTTTTTTAAAGACAGATCAGCTGTTTCCTAATGTGTTTTTTTAAAAAAAGAGAAAAAGAAAAAAGGTATGTAAAAATATATTATGTGCTATCACCTGAAATAATGCTAAAAAGAAAATAATATCTACTTTTTCAAGGTGTATACTGAAGATACAAAAAGCTCTGATGAATTGTCCCGTGCTATGTTAAACCTACCAACAACAAAACCTTTGAAAAAAACAAATGGGAGTTCTTTCCAAATGAGGTCAATTACAGACTAGCAATGAGCCTAAGAAGTGTAAACTCAATAATTGCTCAAGTGCCATTTCTCACTCATTCAATTTTTACCCACCAGTGTAGAGCTGACCGCTGCAGGGCCCATGTACAAGTGTCTGCATCTGTGATAACAGTAAACCTGATCCTCTGACACATTGCTGAAATTGCTTTCCTGTTTATTGCTGTAGTTTACTTTTGATCCCTAATGGAAAAGACACATTTAGTGTTCTCTTGTGTTAGAGATGTTACACTGAAACATTCGCTTTAATTGCAAAGACATGAGTGGTTACTGCTCGAACACAAAGTAAAATGATTCTCCTCATAAAGGTGAAATCTTTGTGGGGAAATTTTTCATAAATAATTGAAGTACAAACAATTATAATACTAACTAATGGGATTAGGGGTCATGGGTTTACAAACATGGCAATATGTTTTGCAGAGCTAGGAAAAACTGGGGTAAGGTTATGGAATAAGATGACAAAATGTCATCTTTTTCACTTGTAGGCATTTTTAATGCCTCCTTCTTTTGATGTCTTATCTCAAAGTATATTTTAATAATGAAAATTTTGAGAGTTTATTTGAAATCAGTTGTATCGGTAAGTAGAAAATTAAATTTTATCCAATTTTATCTTTTTAGTACCCATTCATACTGGTAAGTAACCTACCTCGCTATAGTTAGGTTAGAATAGGGTTTAATAAACTGCCAAGTCCTGTTTACTTGATCCTTTCTTGCCTCTGACTTCCAGGAAAGAGAGAAGTATTCAGAAAGTAGAATTAGAAAGCTTGAATTAAGTGGTCAGAGTCGATTTTGGATTTTTTTTTTTTTAGAACTGTAATAATAGATCAGTCTCACAGGATTTAATAAATACTTAAGATGTATATCTTCAATTTTTAAGGTTATTTAAATGTTCAGGACTTACTGTTTTCAAATGAGACTTACTGAAGCATTATATGCATGCTTCTCTGACCTTCCTTATTAATGTTTGGAGTTTTCTAAGTAGTAGTACTAGTAATACTGGCAAGAAGAAGAAGAAGAAATAATGATATTCTATGAGCTATTTTATATTATTAAAATATTACATGATAGCTGAAGAGAAGAATGTATTCGATAAATAGATAAAACATTTAAATGAAAGGGTGGAGAGATGAGAATTTTTTTTTTTATTCTGATAGCAAATGAGAACCATTTATACAGTCTTAAAAACAAAAGCAACATCTGATACCCTAAAACAAAGAGATTATTGTACCAAATTACTCATACAATTTCTCTGTACCTGTGTACTTCTCTGATACCAGATGGATACAAATACCTTTAAAAATGTTAAAATTGCACTGATGTGCTTTATGTAGTAAAATAATATTTTGGAGTGATTTTTTTACAGTGAGTCTAGATAAGGAGCTGATTTCTCTTTTAAACATAGACTTGAGATTCTTTTAATTTTATATATACATATTGCACTTGATTCACTGTTGTCTCCCAGCCCTCAACACAAGAAGAATTTAATATCTGTGTTAACTTCTGAGCCAAAAATTGTCCAAGTAATTTACAAATGGTTATTGATCATTCTGAGCACCTCACATGCAACTGCCAGTGTAATTATACAATGGAAATATGTTTTGTGTGGCATTTACGGATAGGACTTTGGAAATTTCATGTTACACGAAAACCATTGTCATGGACAAAAATAAATGAGATATACAGAACCAAGACAATGATGTTAATCACATTAATATTACAATAGCACGACACCATTCAGAATTAGACCAGCAAAAGGGGAAAATCTCATTAATAACATCACTGCCATACAGAAACTTTGTTAATTTCTACCTACTGGCTCTGGCATTGCGTTCAGCTTTCCAACAACTCTCCAAGTTCTAGTACCAACAGTTCACACTTTGTGTGGAAGTACAGGGGAAGGGGCACAAGATGACAAGTTCCTGCCTCTTGGGATTTTCACCTGGAGGATGACTGGTGTGTGTTTTGGGGTTTCATCTCTGTCCCAGATGGACTGTGATTTATTTCTTTGTATTTCCAGGTTACAGTCTTCTCCATTCTCATTGCTTCTCATCTGAAGCTTGGCAGGTTCACATCTGGGGGTGCAAGAGGAGTTACTGGTTGCAGTGACCCTCCAGACCTGGGACACTCAGGTCTTGCTCACATACAGTAATTTTGGACTTGTATCTTCCAGCATGTTTGGCAATGGCCACCAAATGCTTGTTAAGAAAAACTAAAAGCAAGACATGGGCCAAGGCCAGTCAGGAAAGATCCTGAGTTCCTGCACTGCCAGACCAGTACAAAACTTAAGGCTTTTTACTAATGGCATTAAAAACACATGCCTTGCGATACACTAAATTATCATTAACTGATTTCTTTTTGACACTATTGCAAACACTGTGGCAATCTCATAGCTGACGTGTCCCAGGAAGTGCAGGAGTAAGCAGAAGCAAAATGAACTGCTAGTTCTGAAGAGGTTTTGTCAGATGTTTTCATTAATGCTCTTATTTGCATTTTATCTTGTATACCTAAAATCATGTTTGTAAATGTAGACCACGTACTTTCACTTCTTTCTTTTTACTGCTGTATTCTACATTTGGCACTGGTAGGTAAGTGAATGAAAATATAGTTACCAATTTGAAATCCTTATTTGAGTCATTACTTTTGGGTCCCTGGGCTGCAGTAAGAGACTTGTCTGAAGTAATACCATATTTTACTGCAATTTGTTGGGTTTTTTGGTTTGCTTGGGGGTTTGTTTTGTTTTGGTGAGATTTTGTCTGTTTGTTTGTTTTTTGTTGCTTTTTTTGTTTGTTTGTTTTTATTGGACTACATTTCTGGTGTTTTGGTGTTTTCTTGTATTTTCAGAAGAGAAAACTCACTGCTGATTTCAAGCTAAAATTTTTCCTGAAATGGTATATGATTACATAATAAGGGATTTCTCTAAATTTATCAATCATTCTTTTACATCTAGATAAGTATTTTGAGAATAAATATCAACATGTATTTTAAAAATGTTATTTTGGTAAAAATGCGAGCTATTAAATCATCCATGGCTATCACTATTAAATACAGGCCACTACGTACAAATACATACATTTGGTATTCAGACTTCCACATCCTATGGTTATTTGTGTGTGTGGTTAAGAGATAAGTCATGCTTGATCAAGACAAGGCTCCTTAATTGTTGTGTATCATATTCTCTTACATTACAGTTTAGGAATTGTATTCTCCAGTTCATTCCTCCCATTGAAACCATGTACTGCTCCTTCATCTCCCTCCTTCCCACACCTCCAGCTGAGGGCTGGAGAGGAGAATTGAAGGTAGAACAAGTAAAGGTCATGGGTTGAGATTAGAACAACTTATTGGAAACAGCAATGACATAAGAAAAACAAAACACTAACAGAAACAATATTAATAACAAAAATGTACAAAAGAGAGAGAGTGATTCACATGTAAAATAATCCCCAAAAAAGCTCAATTCAACTGCTGTCACACTACGTGACCCAGCAGGGGCACTTCCCCCACCCCCTGAAGATGATGTATAAAATAACCTCCATGCCTTAACAATTCTCACTCATGTCTACTGCAAAAATTAACTGAATCCTGGCCAGAACCAAGTTTTTGATACTGTCTTTCACAGTACGGATCTGTGGAGGCTGAAAGCCTCTCAGCAAAACAATGTGCTTCTCTCCCCTGGAGGTTATGCCCTAAGGCACTCTCATAATGGTTACAAAAAGTTACTCCCGGCATGCCTCCCTGTTTCGTGTAAATTGCCTGTACCACAGTGGTCCCTCCCCCTTTGTACCACCCCTGTGCCCTCAGATGATTTGTTTGCTGCTCTACCTTGTCCCCTGGCTCTCCTATATCAACCGTGCTGCCTCAGACCCCCTCGAGCCTGTTCATCAATGAAAGCAGAATTGGAGCACCACGCAGGGCTCCCATCTCTTCCCTCCTGCGTTGGCCAAAGCGGAGATCTCACAAAAGAGCTCACATCACTGCCTGGGAGTGAGCGAGGAGGATGTGCCTGTGCCCAGAGGATGTCCTGCCCAGGACACTTCTCTAGAGGGTTGTGGCACTCCACCACTGCGCCAAGGTCCGCCATGACACCCATCTGCACAAAGTGTCCAGCACAGAGCTGGATACACATAGCATGCAGTGGGCGAGCAGCTGGCTCACAACATAGGCATGAAGTGTTATAGTTAATGGGTTTACATCAGACTGTCTACCTGTCACTAGTGAGGTTCCACAGGGTTCCCTCTTCAGCCCTGTACTCTTTAAAATCATCTTAAATTACTTGGACTGAAAGAGATAATAAGCATGGTTGAAGAAAACTGGAAGGAGCTCTTGACTCCTTGCAGAGACAAATTAGAGGCTGGCAATCACCAATCATATGAAGTTCAACATGAGAAAGTGCCAGATGCTGCACCTGAGTCAACCCTGGATGTGGGAAAGACTAGGGAAGGAGATGCTGGAAAGCTGTGCCATGGAAAGGCACCTGGGAGTCCTGGTCGATGGCAAGCTGAACATGCAGCTTGAACAAGCAGTGCCCTGGAGCCAGGAGGGCCAAGGGTGTCCTGGGGGGCATCAGGCACAGCATCCCAGCCAGGCAAGGGAGGGGATTGTCCTGCTCTGCTCTGAGCTGGGGCAGCCTCACCTCCAGTGCTGGGGGCTGGTCAGGTCACCTCAATACAAAAAAGACATTGAGCAATTAGCATAAAAAAGAGGGTAACAAGGATGGTGAAGGGCCTTGAGGGGAGCCCTTATTAGGAGTGGCTGAAGTCACTTGGTCTGTTCAGCCTGAAAAAGAGAAGCCTGAGGGGAGACCTCCTTTCCGTCTGTAACTTCCTTGCAACTGATAAGAGGAGGAGCAGATACTGATCCCATCTCTGCTGACCAATAGCAGGACTTGAGGGAATGGCATGACATTGTGTCGGGGAGTTTAGGCTGGATATTAGGGAAAAGTTTTTTCCCCCAGAGGATGATTGGAAATCAGAAAGTGAAGCAGTGACAGCATCAAAGCTAAGAGAGTGTTTGGATAGTGCTCTCAAGCACATGATGTGACTCTTGGGAATGATCGTATGTAGGGCTGGGAGTTGGACTTGATGGTCTTTCTGGGTGCCTTCCCACTCAGCACATCCTGTGATTCTGTAATCTTAAAACCAATGCTTGAAAATGAACTTTTAGGCAACATTAAAGCTTAATGTTTCCCTGACTAAAGTTTGAATGACAAGATGATGCTACTTAACTGCAAGTGCATTGTTAATTCAGTTACTCAAAATCTGTGCCCTGCTACACTCAGTAAGAGGAAAATTAAATTCTATCATATATGAAAAAAATCTTGGTGTATGCATCTTGATTGAGGTATAGGAGTCAAAAAGCACAGTCTAAATGCTTATTAAAGAGGGAACTCCTGTACGCTGACTGATGCCTCCCCAGCCCTAATTTCTTCTTAGGTACCTGGCCCCTGATAAGGTCTCTGCCTACCAGAACCCATGGCTATGCCCCAGTGTGGGTCCTTGTTGTTTCTTTTCCCCCACCTGACTTCCTCTATTCCATGTACATCTCAGGTGAGATTATTTAATCTAATTCTCACCTTTCTTGGGTTGGAGTCTGCTATTTTTGTTTCACTAAAGTAATTTAGTGGTTTCATTTTGGTCTAAAATTTCATTGCAAGATTATTGCTGTAGTGAACATTTTGATGCGAGTAAAGTCAAAAGGCTTATCCCGTGTGCTTTCTTATTTGTTTACTATAGGTAAGTACTTATCAATTACAGAAGTCCTACCAGTGCTTTTAAGGATGTAATAACATTAACAATTAGATGAATATTTTCTGATATATTTCTGTAGCTTAAAAGATTTTTTCTCTTACTCAACTAACTGGAACTAAAAATCACCTGAAGCCAGTTAATTGCTGGAATACTTCCTCTCCTCCAGTTCTTGAATTCTGCTGCCTGGAGAGAAAATATGAGGGTTTTCTAACAAAGGATATTCAAGAAACAGACTTTCCAAAAGGCAAATGAAAACTAGACCACAGTAATAATCATAGTGCTGAAGATCTGTTCAATTTCTTACTACTGCTTTTACTCTGTACCTGCTGTGTTCATACCGTGTTGTTTTGAGAACACATTATCTCCAAGCACTGTTACAACCTACAGTCAGGTTAACAACACACTGCAGTTATCAGCAACTCACAATGCTCAGCAGATAGTGTTAATAATCTTCAGTTGCCAAGAAGGAGTAACAGATGAAACTTGTCTCTGACTAGAAAATCCACAGACCAATTTGTTATATATACTTTATCAAAGTTACTGATTTCCATTTTCAACTGTGAATATTTTTTTAATCTAATCCACAAAACAAAGAACATTTTGGGGCTTGCTTTTAATTTGTATGAGAATAATCTCTTAATTTTTTTACCTAACACACCTGCAGGATATTAACTCATTCTGCAAAGGGGGAAACAGGAAGGCTGCATGGTCCACAGAGTTATAGTCGCCTGGTAGAAGAGCTTAAATAGTTTTAAATCTGATGCATGAGTTGAGAAATTAGGCATAGAAGGACATAATTTCATGACTAGTATTAAACCAAGAGTAAGTCTGACTTGCTACTCAAAATTATTTCTTTGAACACTTTTTTAAATTTAATATGATAGAGAAGTTCAGTTCTTACACTGAAAATCTTCTTTAAACAAAAGAGAAAAAACTGTATATATGGAACCAAGAATGTGCTGTTGGTCACAGTAATGTTTCAAGAGCACAGTATCATCACAAATTATGTCAGCAAAACATAAAAATATCTTTATTAATATTTGTGTTCTACTTGGCAGTGGTACCGAAACATTTAATGTAATAAGTTGTAGTGAATGGACATATACAACATATTTTGCACTTTATTTTGTAAATGAATTTTCACATGGTAGCTGGTTTTTATCTTCCAAAAATATGGTGAAGACCACATTAAAAGTAGTACAGAGACAGGTCACTTGCATGATCCTCTCTGAAATAAACTGTTTCGGTCTATACTGTATTTTGTATCAACTGTTTTACTCCATCGCCTGTAAACCAACCAAATAAAGCTGCTTATCTCGTATTTTGGCTTATCCTAGAGTTTATTATCTATCTTTTCAGTCTGTGTCTCCCTCATCTACAGTTTATGAGCACTGAAGATTAATAGAATACTCAGTGTTGGAAAAGGGAAAAGTGTGCAGCATGAGGGCTGAAAACTGTCATTTAAATGAACTGTTGTCTCTTGGATATCTCTTCTTTCAAGAATAATGAGCTACCCTGCTCTTTCTTGTACAAGACTGCTTATTATAAAAAGTAAACTGTACTTCAACTGTACTGTTAAAATAATTTTCTTGAACAATTGCTTTATATCATAAAATGAAAGTAACTAGTGTTTGAAGACTGCTAGGTCTGTTTTGGTGCCCCTGCGTATCTGTGACGTCTGTCAAAAGTGAGTTTCAAGTCATATTCCTTAATCAGCCAGTTGCATATAGTTAGAAAGGAAGCATTTAAAACTGATCATAGGAAAGAATGCCACAACTTCCTGTTCACCTTGTCTATCTATCATCTCTCTGTGCTTAGTTTTTTGGAAGCAGATCTGTCCATTACATTTGACAGAGCTGTTTAACTTTTTCTCTTATATTTTTAAATCTCATTCAGAACACAAGTTTTACCTGAAATCTCTCCATATTCCAGCAGCAGGACTAAAACAAAGGACTTCTAATACCAGAGGCAGAATGTACTGCCTGCCAATGTTTAATTTTACTGCCATGTCCTTTGCTAATCTTGCTGCTTGCAGTTTTTCTATATTGCCTCCATTTCCTGTTATATCATCTTTGGATATAAANCTCCTAGCTCCTAGTTATATTAAGCCTTGAGATCATCCAAGTATTAATCACAGTTTCTAAAAGGACTTGAATACTATACTTATGCTGAAATGTAAAGTTAGTTCTCTTAGAAATCTTGCCACAAACAAGGCTGACTGACACAACATTTGTCTTTCATTACACTGTTCTGCCTAATCAAACTATTAGGGGTTCATTTTGATAGTGTCATCTTTTCTGAATTCTACCTTTAAGCTTGCTGTGTTAAATTTCAAACTTTAGTTTCTGAGGCTCTGGTCTTGCAAACAGTCTAAGAACTGTGCTCCCAACATTTCTCCTTCTTTTGTTTTCTGCTAGTTCTCATTGTCTAGTAATCCATCTCACACAATTCTTTCTCTTCCTTGTCTACATATCTCCACAGGGTCATTCAGTGTTGTGCAGAAAAGAGGTGGAAAAACTTCTGAGTTTGGGAACTGCTCACCTATTTCATTACATCTCATATTAAAAACATGCAGCTCCTGATATCACACCAGCTATAAGATATTAATAAATGTAGCCCAATAATTTGTTTACCCTGGATAACGAGAATGCTTGTTATCTGAAACAATATGTCATATACATCCTAAACTTACACCCTATGACTAAATTTGGAGTGCTAGCTTGCAATGACTCAGAAGGAATAAAGACCAATTAGAACCCTAAAGGTAAATGCATTGCAAAGCAGGTGTTACTTTTACCTATTTTGAACTCAGTCATAGGCACACTAATGTAATATAACTATTTAAATTATTTTTTTGCCAGTAATGATTCTAATTGCTCTTAGCCATTTACAGGATGGCAACTGTGCCCTATGATAATGATGTAGGGAACATGGCCAGTATGTGATTCTTCCCTTCTATTCCATTCTCATCAGACCATATCTAGAGTGCTGCACCCAGCTCTGAGTCTCCAGGTTAAGAAAGATACCGACCTGTGAGAGTGGGTCCAGAGGAGGGCAACAAAAATGGTCAGAGGACTGGAACACCTGTGCTGTGAATGTGTGAGAGCTGATGCTAGTAAGCCTTGAAAAGAGAAGGCTTCAGGGAGACCTTATTGCAGCCTTTAAATACATAATGGGAGCTTATAAAACAGAGAGAGACTTTTCACATGACCTTTAATGACAGACGAAAGGCTACTGGGACCGGACCATAGGATAGATGTTTTTACTATAAGAGTGTGAGACATTGGGACTAATGGTCAGGGATTTGTGCATGCTTGACCATTGGAGGTCTTCAAGGCCAGGTTGGACAGGCTATGAGCAACCTGACCTAGTGAAAGAAATTCCTGCACATGACAGGGGTGTCGCAAACCCAACCCAAAACATTCTATCACTCTATGAGTCTATGATATATAGTTTAAACGGAATATACTAGCAAAGACCTTGAAGGTATGGTTACCTTTTGAATACAGTTGATCACTAAAAACTGACTGATGATTCCACGTTATTAAAAAAAACAAAACAAACCATAATCACTGAGGAGCAGAGGGGATTGTTCCTCTAAGAGAACAATCCACAGCAAAATGCTGAAGAAACACAGTAGAGCAAGAAGATGTGGACAGACACATTTAGAGTGATGGAAAATTACAGCTTGAGAATTCTTTCTCAGGCCTGGATTTCTCCTGCTTCTCAGATTCATTCCCAGACTGATCAACTGATTATAGCTTCAGACAGGGAGAAACTTTCCCAGGATTATAATATGGTCAAAACAGGTTGGAATCTGGTGAAAACCAGAGTGGAATTCATAATAAAGATTAACAACTGGTGTTTTTCCCGCCGGACACATCCTGAGGTATGGTCTCATGGATGTTTTTCCCAATTGTCAAATGAGTTACTGTCCTGTCCTAGCTCCACGTAACATGCTTTAAATATAAACTGTCCATTCAATAAAGTTGGCTTTTTTTTCCCTAAAGAGGTCCATGTGTGTTGCTGTTCTAGCTGTCTCTCTAGGGCAGTAACCACAAGAAGATAGGACAACTGCTGCTGCCTTCTAAAAGAATGATTCATTTAGACATTCTGCAGCATGAGGCAGACCAAGCCCTGACATCTAAGACCATCAAGGACCACATCAGTAAACAAGATGGGTTTAGTTATACGGTGGTATGCAGTAGCTGATATAGAATATAGTTGTTAAGGAGTCATTGCTGTGGTGGTTATGACTGATGGGGTACAAGAACAAACTATTAGCACCGAGTATGCTGTTAATGTGGTAATCCACCAGAGCTTAGTTTGGAAGCTTAGTTTCAAATACATAAGCATACTCAACTGAAAATAAAACAATGAATGGTCTTTTCCAAATAATTCATGTATATTTGTGGGATTTCTGATTTGTGGGATATGATGCTTCAAAACAGCAAAAATGAAGAAAGGTTTTTTCATAGAGTAACATGATTTTCAGTAGTATGGAAAAGTTTCAATGACCTACCGACCCTGATCTGATTTGATTGGATTTTTGAACATACTTTCCAGAAAGTATTGCGATGCCCATTCTTAAATCCATATCATTACATAACTAAGTGACATTTTCAGGAATTTTGATTTGCACTTGATTCAAATAAAGATATTTTATGACAGCGGTGGAAATAAAGTGACGGGGTTTTCATGATTTGCATGCATAGAGCCATGAAGCCACTAAGCCATTTATTGATACACAGAACAAAGTTTACATACCCTTTCAACTATTACTAAAAATAGCACACCAATAATATTCATGTAACTAAGGAATATTGCTTTCTTGTAAGTAAATAACATTGCCCAATCTATGCCTAGCTATAATGCTGACCAGATACATTCCAAAATGCACCTTGTACCAAGTACTTTCTTATCTCTTGCATTCCTTTTCCAAAATCCCGCTTACTCTTGCCAAGGCTTGCAGCCTACTATGGCTAACACATCCCTGTCAGTTGTGGCAAGCTGAGCAGTGCTTGCAGTTCTGCTTTCTAGTTGTATTCCCACAATTTTAAAGTATAAATGTGATTATATATCTCTTTCCTCTCACCTATTTTTATTTTGTGCTCAAATAAAAATGATGAAAAAGGAAGAAGTAAGTAGAAAAGGCATCATCAAAGTGTGAAAATTTTCCTGGGTTCAAGGGTAAAAGTACCAGGATTTATTTTATTTAGTCTGTGTTTAAAAAAGATATTTACCTAGACTTTTAAAAGCAGATGCTGTTCTTCTTTAGTACAAGTTTTGCAGAATACACCACTGAGGTTCATGCAAATCCAGTTTTCTCTTTTTTTTCCCATATAGCTTTTTATAAATAAAACAGATTTTTCAATAATTATTGTCATTAAAGTGTTTCAAAAATATGGCCATAATCAAAGAGTTGCAAAAATATATTAAATACAGGAAGATTACATGTTTTTCCACTATATCTGTGAAATAATGAGCAACAGAAGTTGTTAACAGTCCATTGTTTATATTTAGAACTGTCATAAATAGAATTGCAGATTAAGTGCAATGTGGAATATTCCTTCTTTGACAAACACGTAGATTGGTTAATAAAAACTCTCTTTAATTATAAACTTTTTTTAAAAATGAATCTTTGTTTTAGTTATTGTCAAGCTCTTAACAGTAGATTCAAACTTCATACAAATCCTAAACATCAATTTAGTCAAATGATAGAACTTAATATTTGTTTTCCAGTTCCAGCACAATATAGTAGACATTTTTTCTTTATCCCTTTCTTGCACTACTGCTTTCCTTACCCTCTGTTCCCAATATTTACACTTCAAGAAAAAACTGCTAAATTGGCATATTCAAGTATAAATAAAAATGTGTTTCAATTTAGACACTTTTAATCCTATCTTCATAGTTTTAATGAACTCTAGTGTTTTCAGTTACAGGTTTAACTAACTGATTCTCCCTGAGTAATCTTACTAGTTACCATAATCATACTTTCAATGCTTTTTAAATTAATAAGGTGTTTAGCTTAAAATAATTTCATTTAAAAAATAGTAAGAAGATAATAAGCAACTGAGTAGGCAGCTACTCTACACCAAAAAAGCTCAGTGAAATGTATATTGTAAGATACATAAATGTATATTATAATGTATATTATATAACCTTTGATTTAACTTTTGGGAGTACTGAGACTCATTTTTTACTCCCCTGCTGTGAATAGTAGTTATTCAGGTATTGGAAAAAGAAGATATGGGAATTATTTTCTGTGGATGCAGAACACCCCACAACAAAACAGCTTATCTCTTTTCCCTGGAGGGAAAGCCTTTAGGCACCCTTTCCTTGTCCCGTGAAGTATGGTTCTGCTCNTCAAGATATTTGTTGCAAATAGTCGTTTAAATTCTGTTATCCATAGCAGAAAATGTTTCCATTGAGCTTTGCCATAGTAAAGCATGATTCTTCAGAACTGAGGTAGTTAATAATTAAAATTTTCAAACTATAACCATTCCATATGAGGATTTGTAACTCCAACTTCTCCATCAGAAAAAAAAAAAATCTTAATTTCTAACATGTTTAATATCCCCAATTAAAAACCAACAAAATCAAAGCAAACAAAAACTCTAACCAAACCTATGGGTCAATGCACTCACAGTAATCAAATGATGCCTTTTTATGTATTATAACATGGCCAAAGTCATAGGAGTAATACAATCTGGGGGCAATTGATGTAGATGTTACACTTCTAGGGAAAAAGAAAAAAAAGGAAAAGGAAAACGGAAAGAGAATATAAAGTATAAAAGTGGAAGCTTTTATAAATTGGGAAAGATGTGAACAAGAAATTGAGCATGACCTGGAATTCTTCTCTGGCCACTTCAGGTCACCTGTTCTGACTGTGCTCCCTCAATACTTCTTTTGTATCTCCTTGGTATAAGAGCATGGGAAAATGAAAAGCTTTGATTTAGACTAAGCACTACTTAGCAGCCCCTAAAACATCACGGTATTGTCAATATTATTTTCATATTAAATCCAGCATATAAATGCAGCACTGTGACAACTAGTAAGAAGAAAATGATTTCTATTCCAGCTGAAACCGGGACACAGTGTGTTTGGGTGCAAAGGACCCTTGGTCTGGAGAATAAAATAAAGAAACTAAAAGTGCAACTTAAAATCACAGAATCATCGTTCAAAAAAGTCCTCTAAGTTCATTGAGTCCAACTGCTACTGTACCAGAAATGTGGATTCACATTTACTTTCTAACTAATCTCTAGGTTTAGCCCCATGGATTTCATTAGGTCTCTCTATTAGTTTATAGAATTCAGTGTAGGGCTGTTAATAAATTTTCCTGTCATGTAGAAGATAAATAGTAGCTAGAAAAAAAATGTTTCACTTCTGTTGCTTTTGTGCCAGCAAGAGACAGAATCCGTGTGATCACATAAAGTACATAGAGACCACTTTCTCTTTGCCCTGGGAGTCATTGGACTACTGGCAATGTACACCCTCTTGACAGTGATTCCTCTGCATACTGTGCTAAGATTATGGAGGCCACTGGAATTCCTCCTCTAATAATAAAAATATAAATATGGTAAAGGCAAAAGGGTTGGCTGGTTCTGTTGGGATTAAGTATGTCTGCGTGTCTCGCTCAAGACATAACTGGAGGGCAAAAGGAAGAAAATGTCCCTTCTTCTTTTACAGATCTATAGTAAGGTTACTGTGGACTATGAAGAGGAAATGAAGAAAACTATAAAGCCTGACTTTGTCATTTAGGTGTGAATGTGACTAGAGGGCATGAAGTGGCAAATGCCATCCCTGTCGGTAACTGAAAGAGAAGTACAAAACACTGACATCACAAAATCCCAAAGGGAGAAAATTTTAGGCCCTTGATGCTGTAAAATTCTGTCTACCTTAGCTTTTATTTCACTACAAACTAGTCAGTTTATATGTTTAAAAGGCATTACCTTTCTCTGTTCCTTTCTTTGTAGTGTCCTATTTGTAAAAGAAAAACCACCCCAAGAGTAAGTTTAATTTCTCTTTCCACATTTTCTCTTTCAATGGTCACAATTAATTTTATTATTGGTAAAATTCCCTCTCAGAGTATGCCAGACTGGCTTTTTTTCAGAACAGTTACCTTCCTTAGAGAAAAGAGGAGGGACTGGGAAAAAAAAGGGGGAGGAGGGAGGAAAAAAGAAAACAATCTAGATGCAATTATGAGTGACCTTGCAATACTGAACAAGCATACTGTACAGAATCAATAGCCAGACAAGTTTCTGTGACAGATCCAATCAAAGGAAAAAGCAAAGGTGTGGGGGAGGAAGCCAAATAGATAAAAAAAAGAGAGATAATGGTACTACACTATGAAGGTGCCAGTATTCTGATACAAGTTTTGAGGCAGAAATTTGATTCACATGAAAAGTGACAGCTGTTGTGGCTTTGGCCAATTAAATGATGAAAAATGAAATAATTTTATGCTCTGTCTAGTATATGACAAAGTACTTGAACACCAGGCAGCTAGGTGAAAACAATGAAGTACGTAATTTGTTACTGCAGTACCAGAATTTTCCCCTTCTTCTTTTCTTTCTCTCTCACTTCTTTCATTCCTTCTTCCTTTCATTCTTTCTTTTTCCTTTTATTTTTTTTTACATGTCTTGCTTTTTACTATTTTTCCTTTTCTTCCTAAGGCAAGTAATTTGGGATAGAAACATTGTGACAGATAACTGTAGCCGATAAAATTAAAACAGAAGCTTTAAAACTTTAAACACGGATGCCTCATTTGGGGCATTAATTTGTTTATAATAACGATTAATAAAAGTTTTGGGTCTCTGTACACAGACATCCGTAAGAAAGATTTCTGAGTTTTGAGGATTTTTTTTTTTCTCCTCTGTGTAAACAAAGTCAGATGAATTTTGTAGTTTATTCACTCCAACTAGACTTTCTTCAAAAAAGAAAGGAGCTAGTTATCAAATTTTATGTGCCTTTTTCACATAAATATATTCTTAGTTTCTGAAATTTCCTTTTAAGTAAGGGAGATAAGTTTGTAAGGTATAGAACATATATAACTATTATAGATCAAGTCTAAGTTTCCTGTGTTTCATATTATTCTCATTGATCTCTCCATTGTCTCTGATCCCAGCTTTCAGCATCAGTTTTTACTAAACACAAGTTACAACCTGGGATGCATTCTTTTTGAGGACTGCATTTGTGAATGCTGAATGTGCCTGAACACTGACCCTGTGAAACAAATGTGATGAAGAGCAGCCACATTAAGGACACTATCCTTCTTATTCAAAATGTGTTATACAATATATTTAGTTCACAAATAACTTTTCAGATATGTCACACTACATTTACTCTTTCTTCCTCAAGTGTAGTAGCAGTGGAATTGACTGTTTAACTCGTTAAAAGGAGATACCTCTCTTTTGCACTGACTGCTCAGAGTTTGCTGCAATGTGCACAAGACAATAATCCTTGTTAAGAACATATCTATACAGTGATATTTATCAGCTTGCTAATGTGAGGGAATAATATTTTCCTCGTTTTTATACATTTTCTTGTTTTATGTGTTTCAGTTTGTCAGTGGAACAATAATTGTCCTACTGTCCATTTTCCAAGTCTTGCTAAGGTTTGGTGTCTGATATTTCATATATATAACTGAAAGCTGGATTTTGAGCCTTAACATCTATTAATGAATCTCTTATGCCCCCTCAGAAAAGAAAACAACCAAACCACAAATCAGAAAAAAACAAAACAAAAAATCAAACACAAAAAACACCAAAAAAAAAAAACAAACCAAAAAACAAAAGCAAATTTAAAAAACCCCAAAAAACAAAAGAAACCCCAGCATCAAAACCAACCAAACAATAATCTCAGCCAAAAACTGAAAAAAAACCAGACTACAAAGGAACAACCAGAAAACAACTGCATTTGAATCATATTCAAAACCATGAGAAGGGTTGCACCAATAAGATCTTAGACAGGTAAAGAACCATTCCTTAAAAGAAACAAGCAGTAGTGTAAAGGTACTAATAGTGCTTTGCAGTTTTTAATGAAAGTAATACACAAAGAAGTGGATAATGATAAAATATCTCCCATTTATACCTCTCGAAAGATTCTGTGGTATGTTGTACAATGCAGTTGTACCATATTGAAGCTGATTATAACAATGCTAACAATTTAGAAATTTGGGACACTTGTGCAAAAAGTCAGGAATGGTAATGAAATTGTGTCTGTTTTTCAAAAATAGGTTTCTCACTTCTTGCCGAGTATTATTTAAATGGAAAGGTTTTGGAACTTCTGAAGTTGCTGCTGTGCTATTCTTGGTTTTAAATTGCTTTCTGTTTTCCTTTGTTCAATAAAACCAATGTCTCTGCCTTTCCCCTTCTCTTGGCGGCATTTTTCAGAG
This sequence comes from Toxostoma redivivum, assembly GCA_013397375.1. NCBI lineage: Eukaryota > Metazoa > Chordata > Aves > Passeriformes > Mimidae > Toxostoma > Toxostoma redivivum. The sequence continues at coordinate 21,005 of VXBI01008858.1, forward strand.
CTTGCAGAATTAAGATTTCACACTGAAGGGATTTTGTGAAAGTATTTGCCTCATGCACATGAGGCAGTGTTCTATAATTGAAGCAAAGCCATCTCTGTTTCAGACTTTGGCAATCCTACAGGCCTATGAAAGGACAGATGTGTCATACTCCAAGGATTTAAACATCTATTTCATGGTTCTGTTTCTTGTTCTGTTTTCAAGCACCCTTACAGGGAGAGAAATTTCATGTATCTGAAAGATTGAGGTGACTACACTAACTATTGAGTCCAACCTGATGGGAAAAGCAAGGTCCATGCAGAAGTAATTTCTAGCAAGAGATTAAGCCAGAAATTGGACAGAGAAAGGAAACAGAAACGGGATGAGCCTTGGATACACTTATCTCTTGTACACCATAACAAAGTCAATAAAGTGGCTGGACAAGAGGAGATCATGATTTTCTGTTCACTTTTTACAGCATATCTTTTCCAAAATGAAGCATTTTTGTTTATTCTGTTCATAAAAGTAACACTTGAGGTGCGGGATTTTTCTCTGAATAATCATTAATACAAAATGAAAGCTACATCTCAATTTGGGACATGACTTAAAACGCATTTATGGTAAAGATCAGGGAATAGGTAGCTGGTGGTTCACTGCTACATCTATATTGCTTTCTTCAAAGTGCTTGGACCAAAAGCTGAGGTTAGTTCTGAACAAGTTGTGACTGTAAAATTCATATGTTGGAGTTGCCTTCCTGGGGTTTCATGAAACCATTTATTAGAATTGCACTAGAGAATTGACTAGCGCTCAGGAGAATTGCTGCTACCCTGTGCAGTTCAACCTCTTGCTGGTAACACCTTAATTATCCCAGCCAGACATGATTTGTGTCTGAGGAACAAAAATATAATCTTTTAACAAAAAATTTTACCCTTCTCGCATTTTCTTAAATTGCAGCAAACTGCATCAACTCTCAGGTTCTTTGCAGTGTCTCCTTCCTATCTCTTTTCTTTCCAGACTCTTGAATGCTTCCTGAAACTATTGCTTTATTCTAGTAAAAAGTAAAACAAAACAAAAAAAGTTATATACCACATTCTTACGAATTTAACTTTTTGTCTTTTAAATCATCTCTCTGCCTCCTTTGATTAGGAAATACCATATTTATTTAGGTATGCAAAAAATTATAGATTTCTCACTCCAGCTCCCTAAAAGAATCTGCTCCTTGGCCTTTGAAATTTATCATAGACATTGCTTGCTATTTATTGGAAAGAGAAACATCTGTGATTGTTTCTCTTCTCTTCTGGTAGTTCATCCAGATGGGTAAGGAAAACAGGAACTTCTATTAACATAATACCCTAGAGTTAAATTCTGTTTGCTGTTAGAAAAGCATGAAATGACAGGTTCCTTTCCAAAAGGAAGAAATAGTCAGAAGTAGTCAGAAAATGATGTTGATACAGAATAAAATCTTGGATTGTAATGTTCTCCCTTAATAAATTCTACGTTTTGATTTTGTAAACAGTTTGAAAATTACTAGCATTCTTTTGACAGAAATAAAGAGAAGGTATATGACATAACTTCTGCCTAATTCCTCATGTATGGGTTTTGTGGAATAACCTTTTATTGTCTATCTACATCTCAGTGACTATCTGTTACAAGCACATCTCTGTTCTCTTCAGATGATGTGTTTCTGTAGAGTTGGCAATATGAGTCTTTCATACTTGAGAAATTGAACCAGAGGCCTCAGCTATGTTAAGCAATGAAATGAGAGAAGTGAAGTATTATAAAAGTATTTGCATTTTCCCTGTTTTAATGACTGCAGTTTCTTCCCTTCTTCTCTACAGAATTAGAAAGGTATATATGCCCTATTGAGAATGTATTAGATCTATAATTTTTAATATTAACATTTGGCATTGGCAAATTAGTTACTGTGCTCAAGTTAAATTCTAAGAGTAAAAATTTTAAAGTATCTCCTTATAACTGAAAATTCTATGAAGGAATTTTTTTCTTTAAGAGTATTTTTATATCTAATTGGTAATGAGACAAGAACAAAATGCGATTACTAGATGATACTTTTCAGATTCCTTTTTTTCCTTTCCCCTTTTCTCTGCCCGCCATAAATGAAAAGAATTTAAAACAACCAACCAAACAAAAAACAAAACTCCACAACAAAAAAAAACAAACAAAAACAAATCACCCAAAATTATAATCCAACAACAGACTGGTATGTGAAAGCAAATTATTTTGATATAAATCTCTTTTGCAATTTCATCAACTGAAAATCACCTCTACAATATATATCAAAAACTTGTGTAATTAGAGATCAAAATTAGAAGTATCCAGTCAGATTATTATATTAAATTTTCAGGTAACAATATCACTCCTGAGTATGAATATGTATTAGAGAAGAAAATTAGTCTGATTAAAATGAGGAAGATATTTTGTGTGGAAAGAATATTTTCTTAGTACATGGAGAAAATAGTTCAGTGGTTTCAGATGTTTTAATATATTCAGATACTTCCCAAAAATGCTGAGGTTAAGAAATGAAACAGAGGTGGCAAAGAAAAATATATAGCAATAAAAATTACAAATCCTGTAAGGATCTTGAGGTACAGGAAAAAAAAAAAAAGGCATCATAAGATGCAAGTACATATGGAGATTTCATGTGATATAATAATATAAGTTCATCTATATATTAAACCTTGTTCTTTATTTTCAGTTATGACAATGAGAACAAGACAGGTATAATGGAAATACAGCAATTTAGACAAAATTGCAGAATTATGAGCTATGACTTCCAGAAGATTGTTACTGCATTTTTGTAACAGAGAACAGAATCACTGCTTATTAAGTTGTGCTGTCATCCTTTGAAACAGTGATTTAAAATAATTTATAGAAAGTATGCTGCAATCAAATGCCATGAGGCAGACGGCTGAGTAGTGGCAGTTAGCTGTCTTTGTAAAAGAATTTCCTTAGTTATTATTTCAACTTAAATACTTTATCAGAAATGCAAGAACAGTATTGAGGAATATCTAAGAAATAAACTTTGCAAGAACTGGGTACATTCATGTGTCCCAAAGCAGGATCAACTATACTTCTGAAGATAATTGTTAATATTAACTACTCTTAAAGTCATAACTGAAGTTTCCTTAACCTCTTGAGTTATCTTGAGCACTAGAAGCTTTTCCTCACTTTTTTGCCTTTCTCTTGGTGTTGTGGTGCTGTTTCATTTTACATATGACGGATACAAAAAATACTCTTCCTCCAGTGCAGTAACCTTCTTCATTTCTAAATACATATCAGAAGATCTGTCCCCAGTTTTCTAACTTTTTTTTCAAATAAGGTTGGAAGGGGGAATCCAACAGAGAAAAATAATCAGAAAATACATCTAGAATCTTCCACAATTGGACTCAGTGTCTCAGCTTATGGACAAGAGAGTTTAATTTTGCGTGCCTTTTAGTTTGTAATTTTAGATTGTTAATTCATTATGAGGTTTGACCTGCTTCAACGGACTTTTTTGAATTCACATTCCTGTTTTTCCAAACTACAAACCTAGCAATATATAGTTGGATCTGACGGACTTTAAATACAGACACCTATCTTTATTCTTGTATATGTTGCACTTTTATTGATTGTATTTCCAGTTTAACTTCCGCTTTCCTCCATTGTCTTCCCCTCCCTTCCCTCTCCTCCTCCATCCTCCCCTTTCCCTTTCCCTTTCCCTCCAATATAATTTTAATTGTTTTGCAAGTTTTTGGCAAATTTTCTGAAATTCAAGTAAATGTATTAAGTATATGCTACATTTAACTCTCTATGTCACTGCATAGATTTTGCTAAGTTCCTGTAAAGTCTTATAGAATGCATCTCATTATTTTAAAGTGGAACTGTCTCTAACTAATATGCGCACTTTTCTTACCTTAGCTTGTTTACAGAAAAATGTACTTGTGTCCTCCTGGCTTTCTTAAGGTTCTGTATTATGGGTACTCTCCCGATATGACTGTAGGAAAGTCTGAAACCAGAGAACAGGAATAAGGATTTCATTAACTCAGGATGCTTCCCTTCTGGAGACCGTATCTTTCAATCCAATAAGAATCTTCCTCACTTCTGGTTTTAAGCAGAGACAACACTCATAGCTGGCTTTTGTTTAAGCTGAGAAGCCATGTGTACGTATTCTGCTATTTCTCTCTACACAAGTCAGATTAAGATGTATGAGGAGATTTATCTTCTGTCTTCTGTTTCAAAGGGGAATAAGAGAGGAATTTAATGCTAACAGTAGTGACAAAGCTAGTATTTTCATGACATTACATAGGGCAGATCTACAATAGGTCACTGCCATCAATAAAAACACTACTTTTTGTGACCTAATAGTTTTACACATTCTGAGAATAAGGAAGTTATTTCTCTATTTCCAGTGCCTTAATAAGCCACAAAACAAAAGGGATTTTTGCTTTGTTTTGGATTGTGGGTGCGGGCTAATTTCTGGGGAGGAATTAAAATTTCCTTTTCTCCACTATTTTTCTAGTACATGATCTCTGAAAAACTATGTCTAAAAAGTATTTTTATTTTTTTAGTCAATCATTTGAAAAAAACCCCTTTGCCCATTTTTATGAATGTATTGGCATATTTATGCTCAGAAATCTTATTTGAAATAGTCTTTCTAAACTGATTTTTGTTGTACAACAGCACTTCTCAAATATACTATTTTAATTTCCTATTTGTCACCGAAAAACAATTTAAAAAGTAACGTGTGTGTAAATATATATTACCAATTAAGTAAGTAGGTATGTAATATAATAGATTGAGGTGTATATATATAGATGTATATATATACCTATATATATACCTATATATAGGTATATAATAGAGTAATCTATTTCATACATTTTATAGATAAAAAACTCTTCTATTTAATCTATTTATCTAATCTACCATATTGCCTGTCTCCTTACCACTATGCCTTCTTATCTATATATCTATATACCTGTATACATATCAATATCTCTATGATGCAGATATGCAGATATGCCTGGATATGCTGGGATCAAGA
>VXBI01008863.1:0-53425 GCA_013397375.1 Toxostoma redivivum
TGTCTCTTAAACCTAGACACACTGTCAAATATTTTGAGAAAAATTGTGAATTATGTGAAATAACCATGATGGTTGATCCTATCCAGGACACAGATCAGATGCAAAGAATAATTCTCTATAAATGGCTTCAGTCAAACTTTATCATTTAACCTCAAGATTAGAGAAAGATCCTTTCCCTTCCTTTGTTTAATGATATCACCCTAATTTTTGCTGATTGATAAAAACACATAAGGAAAACAATAGCAGATGATGTCTCCAACTATTTAAAAATAATAAAACCATTACTTACTAAAATTAAGGAATCACTACAAGAAGTTATGAATGCACTTAAAATTTATCTCACTTTAACTTAGCCACCTAAGAAAGATCTGTTCCCTCTAAGTTAGTCATTTAGTCTTTCTTCAGCAGAAAGCCTTCAGAGGGTGACTCATCTTCGACATCTATCTTTAGATGTGATGAATCGTTTTATGGCAGGGCTGGGCTCTCTGCAGCTACTAATGAGGTAGTCTAGTCAACTAATTTCTTAGGCTGAGTTCCTAGCTTTTAGATGATTAAAGACAAGTGGTCTTAAATAATCTGTCTTAAAAAAATTTGCCTGCTGTGAAATGTAAAGCAGGTTGATAGTGTTTGAGAGAAGAATTCATCTCTCTAAATTAGGTAGCCATATGTAAGTTATATATTTTATATAAGTTTATAACTAAGTTTATATTTTATATATTCTATGGCATCCTGAAAATCTGCTTGGGAATGTTAGATGTGAACTGGGGCTCTTTCTTGAGGGTTTCCTGGAGGCCAGCTGGACAGATGATGGACTAGATTTTTAACATAGGTAACTAGAGTAATCCCATCAAACCCCTCTGTTTGAAAGAACTTTTCTCATTCCTTTTACTCAAATGGGTTTTTTTTGGTTTTTTTTTTTCACCTGTTGTGTGGGTTAACTGAAGTCCTGTAACAAAATGTCCTCTTAAAATTTAGCTTAAATCATTCCCAGTGAGTCAGACTAATAAGGAGATTAATATGTCAGATGTGAGTAGCTGGAACAAAGACTTCCTAAGTCACCCATCCTTTCATCTGCTGCTCTCATTTCCACTTCTGGAGCACAGCTTCTCCTGCTTGTCCCTAGCCATGGAACTGGGAGTTGGGGGGAGGGCATCTGAAGACTCCTGCTGTTCAGACTCTTATCCTGAAGACAAGCTGACTTCATTCCCAGGAAACTGAATCACACATGACCTCTTCACAAAGGACCACATGGACATTCCGAGCTAATTGCAAAATTTGCAAGGAGGTAAAGGGAAGACAGGAAATAGATACAGAGATAAAATTCAGTAGCATTTGAGGTATATCTCAAGTGGTATAAATGATACTTCTTTATAATATGTAATTTTTTTCTAGTTGGGTAATTTGTGCCTGTGAGCCTCAGCAATCCTTTTTCTCTCTTATGCTCTCTGACACAACCTCAGATGTCACTTTCACACCCAAACAACCCTGACTTACACATGGAATGAATAAGAGGGCAAGGAGTTTGCATCCCTGTCTAATATTTAAAAGCAGTGGGAGTATGCTTAATGCCTTTTGACCACCTACTAGGGAAATGGTAGCACTGGTGTCACAAGTTTATCTAATTTCTATTGTTGCAGTGGTAATGTCACATAAATTGGGGGCACAGGCTACTCATTTTGAAGCCGTCTTTTGCCTGGTGTATAATTATCATGGCTCATCTTTATTAAACACCAGCCTTATCTTTGTTTTGCTCTCTTTGTTGATAGATGTAACCTCAATACTGTTGCCATGGCTACAGTAACAGTAGCTGAGAAGATTTTGTTTGTTGTAAACAAACTGAGCTGTACAGGCACAGATCCTAGTGGAGCGTTTCCAGCCCCCTGCCTTATATTATGCTGATTAACACTGCCATCTCCCTCCTGCTACCTATTTCTTATTTTAATTAGCATTAATTTAAGCTGTATCAAGGAGTGTTTCCCCTTTTGGTGCCGTGGCACCCCTTTTCTGACAGGTTTTTTTTTCCCCTATAGCAACAGCCATAGGTTAGGACTGCAGCCCTGCTGAGAGCATCCTCACAGCAAAGCCCTGCTGGCACCAAAAATTAATCTCAATGTACACAGTAGCTTAATGGCAAAAGATTGCTTTAATTTACTTCCTACATTCTCACCTCCAGGGGCAACTGAACTTGTTCTTATGTAGGAGCCACAGGGATCTGAAAATGTGTGACTAATTCTGAAACTTATTTAGCTTCAAGCCAATTCCTCAAAATCAAGGACCAAATTCAGCCCCTCACATAAGGACATGCAATTCCTCAGTAAGAAACTGCACTGTAAATTCTTGCCTCTCTGTTGACTTAACCCATGATCTCCCATGTGCACAGAAATGACTGGAATGTGTTCAGGAATAATTTAAACTTCCAACAACACCAGTTCCCGTTAGTTTTATAGCAAACCTTTCTGTAGCAGACATTTTTTCATAATATTTAGGCTTGCCTCCTGAGTTTTAGAATAATTTTATTCGCTCTGCATGCTAATGTTAACGATGTCCAGTCTATATCATATAGTTTTACTATTATTATTTTTATCTTGAGGAGTTTAGGCTCCATCCCTGAGGGAAATATGCCTGCCTGTTTCAAGGGACTAGTACTATGTTATCTTTGAAGGGTCAGTAGTTGCACTATAAATGTATATACATATATCACTGTTGTATTTTTTAAATGCTATTAAACCTAAATTTCTTCATTTTACCTAGATATAATTCAGTTCAAAGCACAATGGGCCCAGGATTATAACAACATATAAACAGGGGGAATGTTCCTGCCTTGAAAGAGATGGATTGGAAGAGAGAGGGGCAAGCCACGTGAGTTGTGTCTCAACAGCAGAAACTTCAATTTTATGGGTCAAGAGAAGTAAAACTCCTAAAATAAGTGCATGGGCTTCTGTTCAACTGGTGGAGGAGAGGAACCTCTGAAGTCCTCCAGTGGGAAAATCCACCATGCCCAGAATAAAATGAGCTATGCAACAGGCAGAACTCTCTGTCACATTTTAATTCTCTTTGGGTGGGATGGTATGTTGAGAGCTCACAGCATTTCACATATCCAGGATGACAGAAGCACAGGAATCATTCCACAGTCTTCACCTTGCTGGAAGAGCACTTACTGGATACAGTTTGCAATTGTGATTTGTGTGCAGTTCCCAAAGAGCTGGACAGTCATGCCTAAAGCCACTGCAAGCCTTTCACAGTTCCTAATTTCAGATGGCAAATTTGAGTTTCTGTTAAGCCAGATTTGAAAGGTAAAGGCGTTTTATCTGTTGTACTGCAGCAGGACTGCAATTCAGAATGATTGGACACTGCTCCCATGTGACATTGTGCCATAATGTTGCTCACAAAACCAGCATTATTCTTTGCTCAGCAATGCAAAGATGGACAACATGATGTTCCTCTTTACTCGCCTCCTTCACAGCCCTCACTGACTGTGTATCCAGTGCCCTCCAGAATGGAGCAAACCTGCAGACTCTGTATGAGGAATCAGGTTATCCTGAGAATAAGACAGCCTCTTGTAGAGTGCGGGACAAAAACAGAGCACAGCCAGTGCTGCTCTGTGATACTTCTAAAATGTTACACCAGGAAGGATAAATTGCTCTGGGAACACTAACATTAAAGGGGGAAGAAAATTATCTTTCTCTTCACCCAAAACATCAAGAGACATTGATGTTCATGGACTTGACAGTGCTGGATTCATGTTTGAACTTGATCTTATAGGTCACTTCCAACTCTGATGATTCCGTGAGATGGTCAGAATACTAATTATATCACAATCTGCATTAAGGGAAATCTAGCAGTGTTTTAGTGCTAGGCATACTTAGTGCTTCGTGTGGAAACTACAGGACCATAAAGTGAACAGTGACAGCAGTGACTGGGAGGACAGAGACATCAGCAATATTCAGAATTCCAGCTAATTGCTCATTAGGAGTGATGAGTTCACCAGGGATGCTGGTAGAGCATGAATCAATTGAGCACTGGTACCCTTGGCTCTTGTCACTATCACCACCCAGAGGAGCTGTGGCTTCCCCATCCCTGGCAGTGTCCAAGGCCAGGATGGGTGGGAGCTGGAGCAACCTGGGATAGTAGGAAGTGTGCCTGCACATGGCAGGATATTGGAATAAGATGATCTCTAAAGTTCCTTTCAAACCAAATCTTTTGCTGTGGCTCTGTGGTCAATGCACTCCACACTTTCTTTGTGATTTGACCTTGTTTATCCAATCCTCTGTCATGTAAGAAAGCTGATGTTTTTACAGTGCTCAGTATATTTCAGGTCTAGCCTTAATCTCTTTTTTTTTTTTTTTTAATATAATCAAACTCAGTCTTGGTAGAAATGTATCCAGTTTGAAGCCTCCTGGCAAAACTTTTTACACCAAAGCAATACCAGCTGATGAGGTTGAGTCAAAGAAGAAATCACAACACTTGTGTGAACTTCCTGGGTTGCACATCTTTATATTTCAATTCTTCATGTTATTTTAATATAATTTTACACATTGATGATGAACAAGGTGAGTCATTGACACTTGCAAACTTGATGAATGGGAAGAAAAACATTACTCACCATGTGAACTTATAGAATAGTTCACACTCATTTTCAGCTTGAAAAGCTGTTATCTGTTCATATAGCAGCTTTTAAAAGTGCAAATGGAAGCAATCCAGCATGCAGAGGTGTGTAGTAGTTACAAATGCCTCCATAGTATCTAAAAATAACCTGAAATATTGGAATAGAATAAATGCTTGGTGAACCCAAACTTCTTGTTGTTTAATTATGTTTTACTAGACTGACAGTGCAATTAAAGGGTGGAATTTGGCAGCCCAGTTAAGAGTAGTTTCACAGCAGAGCCCCCCTTCCAACTTGTAGTTCTTCTAGAACCAAGACCTAACTTAATATATTTCACCAGCACATCAAATCAAAAGACTGCTATGAAGTTTGGATCCTCTTTCCCAACAGACTAAAAACCAGCTCTATCTTCAAATGAGTGAACACAGAAATGAAACCTAAGACAGAAAGAAGCTGCCCATCAGGGTACACTCTCTGTCTCACAGAGAGCATGAATGCCATGAAAAGAGGGAAGATTGATGTAGCTGGCAATTCAACCACCTGAGAAAAGTCTGAAGTCTGATGTGCACCTGCAGCTCTGCAGTCTGGCATTTCAAGTTGGCTTTTGTAGCTATATGTTTAGAAACCCTAGAATAAATGGTTTCTGCTCATGAAAAATGCTAATAAGAACATCTATGGAAGGTGAGGGAGAAAGAATGCAGAGTTTATATTTTGCATATTTGTCAAATAACAGAATCACAGGATGCTTTGAGTTGGAAGAGGACCTCAAAAATCATCCAGCTTCACTCCTCTGGCATGGGAAGGGACACCTTCCACTACTCCAGGGTGCTTCAATCCCCATCCAACCTGGCCTTGGACACTTCCAGTGATCCAGGGGCAGCCACATCTCTGGGAAACCTTCCCCACCACTCCCATTCAATTTAAAACCTTTTCCCCCTCTGTCCTCTTATTATTTATCCATTCCCCATGTTCTACATGAATTCTGTGGTAGAGATGGAAATTTGAACAAAGCCACATGAATCTGGTGCTTTGTCCACATGTCCTATGGTAGATATTTTCCTATGTGCTTTAGCTACCTCCTGGTTTATTTTTTGTTCTTACTAAACATTTTTACCTCTGGACTAAGTCTGGAATATTAGCAAACACAAGTAGAAGAAGCACACTAAAAAGTGACCTCCACCTTGGTTGTAGTGGCTGGTGCTGAAGTCATAGGTCATTTACTTCAGTTCCAGACATATAAACCATGGCAGAAACTACTCCCAGCAGAAAAGGTTTGGTGATATAGGTGCCCCCAGAAAGAATCCTCTTACTTGAAGTGCCATGAAGGAGTTAAAGTCTGGATATTGCTCACACTCCATTGCACACCAGGGAGGGTACTTAAACACAGGTGATAAAGCATTGATAATAATGTATGTGTTTCCTCTATGATATAATAAACTATATTTTCATGTCACTGCCTATGTTGTCTATCAGTTCAATAAATACAAAGACTGCTTAAAGTTGGTTTACAAAAAGGTACCAATGCTACAGACTAACATATTAGTAAATTTTGTGTGCTGTTGAGGGTTTTCTTTAGCTATGTCAGGCTATGTATGAGAAAGATGCTTTGAAAGTCTGACACGTTCTTGGACACAGTGCTAAAGAGGGATGAGATGAAAGACTGAGAATCTGACTGTATTCATCCTATCACTTGCAAAATTATTATTGCTTCTCACAGTGTTAATCAACTGTTAACTTGAAGCAGAGGCTATTCCATACCAAATGGACATTAAGGAAATTATTTTTCATGCCAGAATCATACTAGGAAAAGAGAGCAAAAAAGGAGAAAAAATGTCTTTGTGACCTTGCAGCCACTCTTAATTAGAAAAAACAGTTGCACTGATCTATCATGGTGATGCATGGCAGTCCTTCCCCCATTCAATTGAACTGAATAAAAGTTTATCCTTTACTTCAATGATAGACAAAATAGACTTCAGTACAATATTTTAATTTAAATTGTTTTCTCTTTTAATTGAATATATGATACTCCACTATTTCATTTTTAAGGAACTGTCTCACTCAACAGTGAAAGAATAATTTTACCTGTGTTTTGTTGAGGTGGATGAATGGTGAGAACAAAGGACAGCACAGAAAATTTAACACAGTATTACAGTGTCCCTTGCTTCTAAGCAAGCTCATCATGAACAGCAAGCTTGTAATTCATGTTCATACTCCAGTAAGCTTATTTTATATTAAAGCATTCCTTAATATTACAGTAATCTAATTGGTTTGTGTGGTTAAAGGAAGATAAAATTCTCTTATTTATTATGAGTTATTACTATAAATCTCTTTACTAAAATAAAAAGAAGCATTTATCCAATTCAAAAGGCATGTGGACATCAATATTTGCTCCCTCTGATAATATCAGAACAGTGCTTCCAGTACTTCATGTTGTCTTGAGAGCACAGAGAAAAACCTAAATCCAAACCACTGTGAGTACAATTCCTTTCACATTTACTGGAGTACGCTTGCATTCTATTACCTGATGAATCCATCCATCCAGCCACACCTGCTGTGCAGTGTTTGACAGTGGGAATCACTTCTGCAGCTCAAGCCTCTCGGAGATGTGTGCTCACACTGCCTGGGTTTTGCCTGCAGCTCGGTCCTTACAGCACGAGGCACATTCCTCAGGCTTCCCAAGGGATGCCATTGGGATGTTTGAGCTGGGGTCCTGTCAGTCATGACCTGTGTGACTCTCCACTGATTGGATAGGGAGCCTAGGGACCAGGATCTCTTTATTATTTTGCTGTGAATCCATCAGATACGTTTTGAAGTCAGGCGTTTTGTGTTGCCATTTTGTCTGCTCTTACAAGTGCAACTCGCTGTTTCTGAGCGACTGCTTTATCTTGCTTTTGAAAACTCTTATTGTGTTTGATATGAAGGCTTCCTGAAGCAGGGAAACCCACTGGGTGAGTGAGGATTTCTGTGATTGTTTCACTTTATCCAGTCCTCCTGGAGGGACTTTTTACAAGGGCTTGTAGTGGTGGGACAATTATGTCCTTAGCTGAAAAAAAGTTTGGAATAGATATTAGGAAAAAAAATTCTGAACTAGGAGGGTGGTGAGGCCCTGGCTCAGGTTTCCCAGAGAAGCTGTGGCTGTCCCTGGATCCCTGGAAGTGTCCAAGGCCAGACTGGACAGGGCTTGGAGCCACCTGGGATAGAGGAAGGTGTCCCTGCCCATGGCAGGGGATGACCTTCAAGGACCCTTCTGATCCAAACCATTCTATGATTCTGTGAATTTCACATTTTAGCACTTCGGGTTTTTTTAAGATCAAGGCAGGAAGTTTAAAAGAATAAAATGAATAAATAGTGTTTCATTGATACAGAGTCTGAAGTTGGATTTGGATTGTTCTTTAGAATACTCCTAAGGTTTTTCATAATGAAATTTCCTTGCTCACTTGAAAAAAAAATCCTTACTCTTCACTGCTGGATGGTCTTTCATACCACAGATATGCAGGTAGGCCCAGATACTGCTGTGGGAATAAAGCAACCTGTAATCACACCTGTTCCAGATGAAGGTGATTATTCCAAGCATTGTATCTTATTGAAACTTTTTCTTTTTCTTTTTTTTTTTTTTTGCTTTCATTCAACTAAAAATCATATTTGCTTTTCCCGTGGCTGCCAAATAATGAACAGATATCTTAGTCAAACATTCCACGAGTTTCCAAATGTTTTAGATCCTCAGAGAATCCTGCAGCTTGAGGAACATATGAGAAGTTTAGAGTACTTCTGTCTACAAGGATAACCTTGCTTGTATCCCAGTTGAATTCCATCTGTCATAAGACAGCCCTACCTCCACAATATGTTGAAATTCACTGAAAAATTCCACTGTCCTCCACAGTACTTAATAATATTACAATATGTGAGAAAACCATGGTACCAATATTAGGTTTTTGTTAAATAAGAAATATTTTTAAATACAAGTACCAACCAAGTGAATTTTTTATATAAATGTAGAAAAAATGTGTGACTGCTGCATATAACATTGAGTATCTTTCATCCTCTAGTGTTTTAATATAATTTTAAAAATACCACTCTTGGCTTATTTTGAGAGTTAAGTTTTTTTGAGACAGGTTTTTATACAGATTAAAATTCTTGGATTGTTTTTTTTTTTTTATGGGAAAGGTTTCTTCTTGCTCTCCATCTAGTACATTGTCCACCCACCTACATTCTTTTTTATAAAAGGAAATGTATTTATTTTATCATTGAAAATAATGAAAATAATAAATAGAGGGTTTTCCAAGCTTGAATGTGTCACTTTTAAATCTGGAATTATTTCATTTGTGTTTCAAATAAATTCAAGTAAATATTTGATTGGATTTCAGTTATAACATGTGAAAATATCCAGGAAAATATTCATATATACCTTTTGTTCAGCAGAAACCTAATCTTTAATACCCTAAGTATTATGCTGTTGCTTTTCTGTGGGAGACTTGTGGCTTCAGAAAAGGACACTGCTGCCAGTAAAAGGTACAGAGCATGCTAAATCCCCTTTTCACACAAAAAACATCCATTAGTTTGCATTAGTTGGGCAAGAGATGTCAATCAGGAATTGAAAGTACTCAGGGATTCCTCACTAGCTCGCAAAAATATCTCTACTATCTAGAATTTCAATTAAATTTAAATTTACATTTAATTGACTTTGTCTCCCTCATTTCCCTCTCTGTTCTCAGATGTATGTATAATTGCATTTATTCTAATTAATATTTACTGAATTTTAATCTACAGTCTTGAGCTGTCACTTAGCACAGTTATTTTTCTGAACAGTTCTCAAAAAGCCTCTTAATAATCCTTTCTGAGAATCCACAAAAGGTATGTTCCCTGAATTATCTTGAGATGCTTTTTTTTTTCTTTCTTTCTTTCTTTCTGGATTTTCAGAGAGTTTAAGATTTAGGACTAACACTTTATTTTATGGAAATGTATGCAGTTTGAGTCTATTAAGGTATAGTTATCTAAGCCCCATGCTGTTTTTCTCTCAATTAGACTGTCAAGTTCCACAAGAACAAAGACGATTACCATTGGCTTGTAATGCACTAGGTAGCCCCAAATTGTCTTCCCAGAAGAAACCTGACATGGTCACACTGCCTGGTCCTCAGGAATGTTGGTTTGTGTCTATGAATTGACTCTCCAGCTATCTAGCTGTCGTTTGGATAAGGAAATTTGGCTGGTAAATTTGGATTCTTCCCTTAAAGAAAGTGCTTCGAAAGAGCTTATCTTCATCTCTAAATTCCCAAACATCTTCACAACTATGTTTCTTAGAGATTCTCAACAGTTCCTGGGGCTGAGCTATCTAATCATGGCTTAATTGGGTACCCACTGCAAATGCTTTTCAGTAGCTGTCTCTGCATGCACTTGGCAAGTACAAGGCAAGGCGATTTGTCTTAATCATCTTTGGTGATGCATTAAGCTATGCAAAATTACTTCATATTTTGCATAAACTAAGATTAAGCAATCAGACATTTACTCCAGATTGCCTGACACACAGTGAATTCTTAAACCACAAGAATGCTCAGATGTCTGATCCCATGGGCATTTATATGTCTCTTTATGGGTGTACTTTCAGCATGCAGAGTTATCTCTCTCTGAATTTCCCAGTTAGCCATTAAACTCACTGAAATTATTGTCACAGGTCATAGCTGTATTGTGATTTTATTCTGGTGTTTCTCCAGACCTTTTTTTTATATTCTCATCTTAGACCTGCTGGATTTTCCTGTACCTGCAATAACACTAGGGGTTGATCACAGAATCAGAGAGTGGTTGGGGTTGGAAGGGGACATTGGTCATCCAGTTCCAGCCCTCATCTCTCTCTTACTCTGGGTAAAGAAATGCAAGTGCCTTGGTCATTCCCTTTCATTAAACCATCAGCTGGGAATTTCTTTATATATGTAGGTTCCATTCATTCACAATGCAGGGAGCTTATTCAACCATGTCCAGAAATTATTTTAATTATTTTCCTATTCTGGATCACTGCTGTCAGTGGCTAGTTTTCCAGCCTAGAAATCTAAATACCTCTGCTGTAGAACTGAAGTAATATTTTTTTTTTCTGACAAAATAACTTTTTCATTTCAAAATTTTAGTTTATTACATTAAATAATTGAAAATTAGAGAGGTGCAGACCTCAATCAATCACATCTTAAATTAGTGAAACAAAATATGTTGATTGATTCAATGTACATTCTTCAGCTTATCAGCATGATCATTTCCAGTATTTCAGTTTTGCCTCAAAAACACTTATGAGGTGAGAAAACTAGAGTGATAACTTTCCAAGAACATATCACATCTATCCATCTTCTGGGACTAGAAACCTCTGTGCTAGTTTTATGATATTTTAGGGTATAGTGAAATTACTTCATCTCAATTTGAAATATTTCCCATACATATGAGTTTATAAGCAGTGTTACTGGCAGGCTGAAAGCCTGAATGCTTATAAATAGAGAGCTGAAATGGGGATAAAAGTAGCCCTGTGATCATTACAGGCTTCTTCCTTTGAGTAAAGTAACAAATAATTTACTGCATCAAACAGGCCAAGACTGCTGAAAGTGGGCAAAGGTCACCCTAATGCCAGAGTTCACCACTCTGCCCTGATAAGCAGATGGTTCCTAAGCAGATAAGATGTTAATAGATACCAACAGTCTCTGCTGTTAGAGGTGGAAATAAAGCAATGCCAAAGCATTAGGTTCAAACTGTGTGCACCACTGAGAGACAGATCTTGACATTATAAAGGTGTTTTTTCAGCCTTCAGATCCTTGAGTTAGTTGTATCCTAACATGGAGGATATCCAAATCTACTTATCTTGCCCAATTATTCGTAGAAACCTCCACATTAAGCCTGGCTTAGGTAAAACAAGCATGATAAGGGAATCATGACCCGAGGAAGAGAAAATAAAAACCTGCTCTGTACATCACCTGGCTATTCTTTGCACAGCACACACACACAAGTGCAGGCAGGTAGGCACAGCTGCTTGACAGCAATGACATCTGGTTATCTGCAATCTCCTTTACAAGAGCCTTGCTCTCCGCAATGCACTGGTGCCTCTGCTCTGGGTTAGATAAACATGGCAAACACAGATAGCAACACCAGAGTGCTATCACAGGTCCTGCTTGCCAGCAGCAGCAGAGGGAGCTGAGCAAACCCCCCCATGTCTGTTTGTTCTCTGACAAGCCAGGTGGGAAAGTTGCACGGAGCAAGAATTTATTACAGCGGTGCGGGCTGGCTGGACAGCTCCTCTCCCTTTTTATTTTAATGGTCACTTAAATTACTTCTGCAGACTTTGACAGGGCTTTGATTAGCACACACAAATATCCACAAATTCAAACTGGATCTTTCATTCCAATAAAAGTGAGCCCAAGACCTGCATTTGGATCCTGGATGCTGCTTCTGGGTTCTCTCCAGATTTTCTGCCAAACACTGCCACCAAGTGTGAATCTCAGACTGTTTTACTAAGCAGCCAAAAGGGAAAGAGACCCACCTGCCAGATTCTGGTCCTTATGATCTCAACAGGCATTGGAGACAAAAAGGCACCCACAGAACTTTTTCCTCTCTATTTCCCTTGTTGAAAACGAGGTTGTGAAAATTGTCTGACATTAATCTAACATTTTATTTCTGTCACAATAAACATCTAAAGCCATGAACATTTGTACAAATGATGGTGCCCCATCCTTAGTGCAAATCAGTAAGACAGATGTGGAGAGAGAGGAGGTCATGAATGCCTGAAAAAGTAATAAAACCAAAAAAAAAAAGAGTTGCTCTAGATCGTACAAATCCCCAGCTCCCAAGTCCCAGAATAATACATTAGTAACACAACTGCCTTTGGTTTCTTTAGTTTTGTACCATAATAATCAATGTGACATGCGAAACTGAGATGAGGAATAATATATTCTCAGTTTTAGGGAAGGATTATCTTTATTGTTACTTCCAGCAAGACTATCCTGAGAATTTGTCTGCTCACCACATGGTGAGGCAAAGATAAATAATAAGGAAAGATAAATTGAAATATTTCTAGGTGAAGCTGAACAGAAGTCTGCATGAAGAAATAAAGTGACAACAGTTCAAACAGCCTAACTTATTGGAGTATGAACTTCATTTCAAAATGAGAGTGTTCAAACATCTATCTGGTTAACTTTGCATTCTTTATATTAAATGGAGTTAATTATCTATACTTATCACCTGTGCCTCTCTAAACAATTCCTAAGAAAGTCACTTGTCAAAAAGGATGTTAAGAAAGCACAAGCCCCTGTAGTTAAAAAGAAAGAATGTGATTTACAGCCTGGAACTGCTGCTGTTTGGTTGCAATGAGTTTGGTAAAAAAGGCTGTGGGGTGCAGCAGGCGTTCCTGGCCCTGGGCAAGGTGAGACTCCAGCGAGGATTGTTTCCATCAGCCATGTTCCCTGACTTCACTGAAAGTAAGAGTCCATAAGAATCTATCTTATATAACTCTTGCACGGTTCAGGCATAGCCTCATGGTCCTGAGTTGCAGCTCTGACCTTGAGCAAGCTTAAATTAACAAAAATATGAACTAGAAGGACACACTCCAAGTGGATTCCAACAGTGAGAATCCAAAATCATGGGAAACATGAAATTTAAAATAAGATTTAAGATTGCTATAGACAACAAACCTCAAGCTGCAATTCTGAAAACTCAATTAAAAATATGCTCCTCAGGCCATAAAGATCTGGGTTTCTCAAAAACTTGAATTTTTTCCAGGTATGTTTAAATATTTTTGCATTTGGATGCACATGCATCACTCCTCTTTGTTTAACAGGTTCTGCCCATACATATCACAGAACTAAATTCAGCCTTGGGCATTCATCAGCAGATCTTGTAGCTGCACAACAAAGGATTATTTAAATAGTGTACACTTTTCCTTAAGTAAATATGAGTACCTGTATAATTATTTCTCCTGCAGGCCGTAACAGCACCAGAGAAGCTGTTATCCTTTATCAGGTAAATCTGATGCAGCTTTTAAATTGTTATGTACGCCAGATGAGCTATTTTTTTTTTTTTTTTTTTATTCTAGGTGGTCTAGCCTCACATCACCCATTTACAGACACAAAACACATAAACTTTATTTGAAATCAGGTTTATAAATCCCCATACATTGATGAGAAACCAGACCCTTAAATAGTAATTCCAATTCTAATAGAGATCTGAATGCTTGCTTGTCCTAAATCGCAGTGTTACAAAATGGGAAGAAGGTAAAACCTACATTAAAGGCACTTAAAGAGCACTTCTTTCTGGGACAGACTGTAAACTTTTCAATTCTTCATCCAGTCTGGTTTGGAATGTTTCAAGTACCAGATCTTCTGTCAATCCCCTGAGGAAAATATTCTGTGTCCCCACAGAGCAAGCATTGTTAAGGGTTCTTTCTAGACATTCAGTTCAATTATTCATTTATTCACTCCTAATTATGCTCACCTCAATAAAAAACTGTTCTCCTCAGAACCACACTCAGTTGGAGATACCTCCCCATGCCCCCTGCTATTATTTGGACAAAGTTAGTGATTCTATTATTCACTTGCCTCAAATGAAGCCTGTATGTCTGTCTTCGTGGGATTTCTCTGTGTTTCAATTCCCCAGCTCTACAATAAGTCTCACTTTCTCACATCCTTTATCTATTCTTCTAAAAGCTCTAACACAGGGTCAGTCTTTATTTGTGTACATTATCTACAAGCAATACTCAGGGAGCCCAAGATAACTTCTCAAATATTCTGAGATAGGACAGGAAAGCAGTAACAAGAAAAGGAAAAGTTGCAGATTATGCTATTTATTTTTCGACATCCAATTGCTATTAGAGAATGACAACTGAAGTAAGTATCCCTTTATAAACCTGTCTGGTTATCTCTGGCTCTGAATAAGTTTAGTTCCAAAAATAGATTGAGAGAACCTAACAGATATAGGTACCATCCTGTGTGCTGGAAAATAACCAGAGTAACATTTAGAATAATTCTATGAAAAATATACATTTTGAAAGCAATGCTTAAAACCAAAGATTGAGGTTTCCATGTGTGCTACTAGAGATTTTTTTTTCCTGAGTGACAATTGATCATGGCAAATGCTAGCCAAATTTAAATTTCAAAATTGGTATTGAGCAATGTGCGTGTAGAAAAAAAGTCTCACAATTTTTTTTCCAGTCATGATAAGAGCAAAAAAATCATTCTTAGAAAAACAATTTTTAACTTCTCTATATCTTTGGCTCTATGCTCCTTGGCTGCAGTAAGAAACTAAACTTTCAAGGGAACTTGAGCAATAATAAAGAAACCAAGATACCAATTGCACTGCTTTTTGGATTCAATCAGCAGATTTTACCTTGCTGTTTCTTGCCTCAGTTCCTGCTTGTGAGGCTCATTTAAACAGTGATGTGGGAGAGAAGTAAATGGCAATGTGTTTGTATGGTCCCTGCCAACACAGACTCCTGGATTGAGCTGGGGAAAGCATGCATGAACAGTAAAATCATGGGTACTACTTTCACCTGAAACTACACAGAAAATACTTTATAATTCTTCTGGCCTTTGACAATAATAATAATAATAATAATAATAATAAATAAAGATACTTGAATTATTGCCAAGATCAATTTAGTTTTCCTAAAAAAAATTATGTTACTACAAAGCTATCTGGACACATGTTGTGGTATCAGTTGAAGTCCACAAGCAGCAATAATTTTCTCCCCAAAATCAGACCCTAGATGTCCCAACTGCCTTGCGCCTTCATCTGTTCATCCTTAATTTTTCTCATTCTCATCCTATTTTAAAGAGTATGTTTGTGATCTATGTAAACACATGAGAAGATTTCCATGAAGGTGTCTCTTCGAAACTCCAAGTTCCAGCCCAGAAAATGACAATTATGTTCTGGAAGAGGCCTTATCCCTTGGCAGCAGGTAGTGACAAGCAGACACAGGGGTAAGAGCAGAATTTTTCTTTTTGGTGGTACTTGGCCAACCCAGTAGTTCCCAAAACAAATTTTAAACCTGTAGGAGACAGAGTCATGTTCTTTCCCTGCAAGTGTCATGTTGCTTATATTCTTGCTAGTGCCTTTTGATGTTCCTGTTGCTCCCTGGAAGTGAGGGTTTAGACACAGAGATAACTTGGAGGGAAATGTGTTCCCTATTGACCATTGAGTAGATGATACCTAAGGTACTAACATTTGTACCTGAAACATTCAGTTCAGATAGGTTCCAAATTTTATTTTTCTTCAAATTAAGGGGATGGCTCCTTGTCTTGATGTTACCACTGTTGATTAGGACAATACTTTAATGAGTTCCAGCCTTCTGTGGACCCAGAATACGAGATTTTAATTTGAAATCTTATCATATGTCTTGGTCTTCCTGGAAAACTTTATTAGCTCTTTTCTTCATAAATTACTTCCAGAGGATCAAAGTATGGGCATGAAACACCATGGCAAATTTGTCCCTGGATGATTTAGCAAAATCAATAGATCAGAAATAAAATTGTCCTAATGTGTTTACCCATACATAAAAAAACTGTATGCAATCATCACATTTATTATGACATGACACAAGAAATCACAGCTATTCACAGTCTTTTTTGTCTGCCACACACTCCACAACTAATTTTCTGTTACAGTGGAGAAAATAACTGCTAAATATCAGCAGTCTCTTCTGCATATTCAGCATGAACCAGGGTCTGTCCTTGCACTTTAATCTGTTTCAGTATGAGGCTGAGTCCTTAAAAAAAAAACAAAACAAAAAAACACCAAAAAAAAACCCAACAAAAAACCCCCAAGAAAATATACAGAACATTTCAAATCTGATCATCAGGAATATTAATTTAAGCAGCATTTGTCCTGATTTCCTAATAGTTTCTCCACATCATGATAGCATGATACAGTGTTAATTTTCTGAGAACTGGAATGCTAGAAGTGCAAGATATGCTCAGCACTGGAATGCCAGGGGAATGGTTTCCCTGGCAACAGCAAGCACATAAAAAGTATTCAGAGCAGTCCCTGATTCTCCTGTTCTAAGCCTCCATTGATAGGGGAATCAAATCTAGTTTGGATTTTTTTCATTTAAGGTGAACTGCAGGGCAGAAACATAGGGATGTGCTTTATTACATTTTGCCACCTTGTGGAGCAAACCTGTAGGAAGGGAATTTAGAAGTCGTGGCCATGGAGCCCCAGAGAGGGCATGCAGTCACTGCAGGTAAAAGAGAAAACCAACAGTTAAAAAAAAATAAAATAAAAATTGGGGGTTATTTTCAAATGATGAATTTTCGAAAGTAATTTTTTAAATGAGCCAGAGGGACTTCAGGGTCAGCATAAGGTTTGGTTCTGGTACTGCAAGACACTTGGATACACATTTACCTCCAATCTGAAGAGCAGATGCTATGATTTGAAATTCAGATCCTCTGCCTTTTAGGCATTTAGACAGTCCCATAGAAATTAGAGACATACTTCACTATCTCAATGAACCATGGCTTATATGGTGTCACTTCAAGATCATTCGGATTAATTTCTGTCCTTCCTAAAAGGAATCTCAGTTGGGCTCCCACTGCAAAGTTGCCTTCAAGAGGAGGAAATAAATCTGAAATTTGTCTTCAACTTACCACAGTTTTTCCTTCACTGACATTTTCAAGTGAGGACATGTGAGTTTAATTTGTTTGCAGCTTGACATGTTTCACTAGTACTAGTTCTAGTTGTGGTTTTGCATACAGGGAATGAAACTTAAACCCTAGACTAAAAAAGTTGAGGATATGATGGGTCTTTCATGAACTTTTGATACTTGTATTTTTGGTGTAGGATATATAGATAGAGTTGGAATTCTTGGAGGTTGTTACTGTGCAATTTCTCATAGAGCAGCCTAAAAATATGAATATGATAAAAATATGAATATGACTCATCCCTTGAACATTTTGACCCCTCTGATATAACAGACATAGATAATTTGGCTACGGAAAATAATACACAGGAAAAAAAAAGTCTCCTAATATTATGTATTATGTTATTACATAACAAAGGCTTATGAATTTTGGATTATTTGCAAAAAGAAAATATTTTCTTTCAAACATAGTACCTCAGAAACTCAGTGTTTCCGCCAGAAAAAATTATATATGAAAAAAATAGAATTTGTATCTTTATCTGCACAATAAATGTGACTTGAGTTTCTGTTCTTTTCCTTGCTTTCTCAGTTCTAGATCCTTTACTTCAGTACTCTCCTTGTTTGTATGATTGCTAAGTATTTATATTCCCCAAGTGAATAAGCTTTCCTTTATCCTAATTGAATCTTCAAAAAAATGTTTTTTTTCCCCAGTTTCTACAGTAGTTAATACTGGCCTGTTATTTCTTATTCTTCTTCCCTCACAGGCTTCTGTGTTACCTTCCCTTAGACTTTGCACAAGGGAAGAGAAAGGTGATAGTTAGCACTTACACAGTATAAAAATTAATCCAGATCTGTGCCACACTTTGTGGTCAAAGAAAAATTCACTGTCTCCATTAAAACAAACAAACACAAAACAAACCACCCCCCAAAAAAAACCCCAAAAAACAAGAAGAAAAAAAAAAAAACAAAATCAAACCAAACCAAACCAAAACAAACAAAAAAAACCCCCAAAACAACCAAAAAAACCCCAAAAACGAAACAAAACAAAATAAAAGTAGAGGAAATAAAGTTTTTATAATAACTTTATATTCTGAGTTTTGATGTCTCTTCCATAGCACATCAACCAGGACATGACATTTGCAACTTTAAAAAGGAAGTCGAATCTTGCAAAGTGAGAGAAGAACACACAAAGAGAAAAAAAATATACGTGGGATATATCTACAACTTTTCCCTCACTTTGCTTGGTGAAGCTTCATTGTTTTCACAACTCATTAATAAAGAGTGCCTTGAGCCTCCATGCAAACTGCTCCTGTTTGGACAATAATGCTGAGTGTGTTTTACCATCTGGGTGCTCCATAAAAAGCTCTTCCCATTTGCAAACAAGCAATCAAGTGTGTAAGGAAGTGTGCTTTCCTGAAGGGAGAGAAGAAAACAAAATGAGGGAGGAAGTTGGATAAGATGCAATGACCTACTCACTTCTTTCACAAACTACAATAGCCATTTAAAGTTGCCCTCACCACGATAAGGCAACTTCAGGGGTGCTGCCTGCTATCTGTCCCTGTGAAAAGCCTCAGCTGGAGCTGTCAGAACTCAGGGCTCTGCTCTCCATCTGCCAACCATCAGGGCAATCAGGTTTCTGCCACTCACCCACCTTGTGCCCTCAGAGTCACTCATGCTTACCCTGTTGGCCCCAAAAGCTGCCCCTGCTCTTCAGAAATTTCTGCTTTTAAGTGCTAAGGGCAGCCAATCTGATGGACTTTGGCTCCCAAAAAACTCTCCTAAAGTATGATAAAAAGTATGAAGTGTCTGAATCTAAAGGCCAGTCAGCAGTGCCTTCCTTTCTGTCCCCACTCTCAGGTGTGAGCTGTCATTCCCCCAGCCTGGACTTCCTTGTGCCCTCTCACCATCACTCTGGGCACACGCCTCAGCTGGCAGCTCTTGCCTGTTAGTTCTACAAAAGCAGCTGAACTATGCTGCAGTTTTATTTTTTACCTTCTAATAGTACCTAATCGATTCTCTGTTTGCAGATTAGAGACTTAATCCAGTGGTGCCTTTGGGTTGCTGCAGTGCTAAATAATCCCCTTCTGCACATCTCTCTCTCCCCCTCATGTCCTCTCCTACACAGCTTTCTCCCTCAAAACACTTCCATGACTTCCATCCCACTAGCTTGATACAGTGCTATTTAAAGCAAAGCTATTGAGGATTTGGTATTTAAACAATATTAGTGCATTCACCATATCCATGTATACAGAATATGCTTACTCTGCCATCTGCTTCCGCTTATACACACACTCCTACTTCTGCCCTTGGGAAGATGAGAGAGCAAACACCTGACAGATGCTTAGTCACACTGCTTAATATTTCTGGAAAATATTCAGGTGCTGAGTTTAGAAACAGGAGAAAGGCAGTGCAGAATTATGGCAAACTCCCTGCAAATCTATCAGAATTTTCCATCTGAAGAGCTCTTGCAAATATTAGATGTGGGAAGGAAGCGCTGTATCTCTCCCCTTTGTCACACCACTCAATTAACACAGCATCATTGAGAGTCAGGTTTTATTCAAATAGTGACTGCATAATGGGATCTAAGACCTACTGTATTTATATATCCATTCCCATCTCTTTAGCATCTGAGCACCTTCTCATCCAGTTCTAAGAGATGCAATTAGCATCTGTCAAGAGGTGCTCACTCTCCAGAGGAGGGAAAGATTGCCTGTGGATTTTCTTTTCTCCAGCTATGTCCAGTGCCATGTGCCTGCATTGACTAACACATTTTTTTAAAAAAGAAAAAAAAAATTTAAAAAGACTTGACATTTGGCAAGTGAAGACAAAGAGAATAGAGGGGAGTAATAAATCCTTTGCCAGATTGTGAAGCTGGTACTTGATCTGGTGTTGGCATAACTCAGCAACTCACACCCAGAGGATCACAGAATCTGTGAGGTTAGAAGGCACCACAGTAGGTCAACTGGTCCAGCCCCATTCCAGAGGACAGGACACAGAATTGTGTCCAGAAGGTTCTGGAATATCCCTGATGAGGGGGATTCAACACGTTTTCTGGACAATCTGCTCAGTCCTCAGTCATGTGTCCAGGTGGAACTTCCTGTGCATCAGTTTCTGCCCTAAGCTCCTAAACTTAGGCCCCTGCACTTAGTTTTCTGCTAATCCATAAATTTAAATTCAATTCAAACTTTATGACTTTAGATGACTTTTATAATCTCAACAGAGCTTTCACAGATGAACCCTCATGCTCTAGATGGAAGGCAGATGTTTCAGAACACACAAAGGTTCTGTTCAGTTCCTTACTTCTAATTTAGATTTCAATAGGAGCAACAAAACTCCTTTTTGAGTGCACACAAAGTTCCTACCCCTTCCTGGAAAGCTACTACCTCCCTTTGGCTCTGCTTTGTTCTTGTCTTCCCCTGGAGCAGGCAGGCTAGTTCCACAATATCCTTTTACATATTTGGGACCAACACACAGCATGCATCTGAATTCTCTCATAAAGTACCTCAAGTTCATTCACATTCCTTTTTTCCTCAACCTAAGCTGTTCCCCTGGGATTGAGGAGTAGAGCCATCACTTACCAAGGAGTTTAGGCAGCCATTCAGGTCTGCTGTGCCCTGATATATGAACACTTTGTAAATAGCCACTGAGGCCTTGAATATTCAGCATGATGGAATTTGTTTAGTCTAGAGGAGGGAAGAGTGAGGAGAGACATGAGTATCTTCAAACGTGTAAAAAATGGCTATGAAAAGGAAATTAATAAAGTGTTTATATTGTTCACTGGGGCTAGGGCAAGCAGCAATGTCTTTAAATTGCAGTAAAGGAGATTTAGGTTTGCAATTAGAGAAAAATTCCTAGCATAAAGATTTTTAAGGAAACACAGAGAGGTTGGAGATTCTCCTTTGCTGGAGGTTTTTAAAAACGTCTTATATCTGTCAAAAAAACCCCTAAAATAAAACAAACAAACAAAGCAAACAAACAAAACAAACAAAAACCCCAAAACAAACAAAAATAACCAACCAACAACAACAACAACCCCAAAAACACAACCCAAACCCAAAAACCTAAAAATGTTTAGGTACAGTTGCTGTAGTCAAAGATCATCTGGCTCAGAAATGCCCTTCAGCCCTGCTGTCTATGCTGCTGTGGGAAGCTAACAGGGTCAGAAAGGGCTAAACCTGATGTACAGAGGCACCTGAGTAGTGAGAAAGAGTTTGTCTGATCATTGTCACCAGGGGGAATCAGATTCCATTTCCCACACACATTTTTCTACCAAGACATATCACAGCTTTTTATATTTTTTCTTCTGCATTACAATTTTTATCATGTTTTTTTTAAAAGCCCACATGTGGAATATTTATTTTTTCGATCTTGTATGATAATTGCCCTTCAAGATGTGTGGGACTTCTTTCTCATTTTTTAAAAATTACAATGGTATTTCACTCCCAGAAATGTTGCAAAAGGGTTGCAAATGGTCTTTTCTTACAGCATCCTACTTGCTGTCCTGTCTTCTCTGCTATGCCTCTTTCAGAGCTCAATTTGCCCTCATCAGTCTTACTTGTTTTTCAAAACTATTCAAATTGCATGCAGCTAGGATTTGATTAGCAGAAAGGTAAAATGACTCTGCTTTCTGTGCCAGGCTGTGAGCTGTTGCTTTGATGTTGATTATCTCACCAACAGAACATAATGTGCTGATCAAAATGTTTTTGGATTGACATCCTTTTCTGAGAAGTTAAAAGTCCATGAATTTTAAATGCTCTTTCACAGGAAGCTTAAAGGAGGGACCGAAATACCTTCCTTCAGTTTACTACAGTCCTGTAATGCCATAACCCAGAATGGAGAACAGATCCACAAAGTCTTGCAGCTGCACTGTGTAGACCACAGCTATTATTCTGCATTTCCTACCCTGTCTAGCTCCTCTGGGAAAAATTCCACCCCAGCCTAAGGTTTAATTTGGAAGACAATGAAAGAACTGGGCAATACCATCTTTGGAGGGGGGCACTGGGTTTAGAGAAAGGATTTTTAACATTATTGAACAGCAGTAATTAAAGAGGAGCCATGCTGAAGAGCTGAATTTTGTATTTGGGCAACCTCATCAGGGATTGTTGTCATACATTTGCAAACAGTGGTATCTCAGAGGTTTACAGCACATTGCCAAAGGTTCCTCTCCCCTTTCAATCTCTTTCTATCTTACATATGGTAGTTGTCACATCCAGGAGAGATCACAGAATATCTTGGCCATAAATTTGTAAATGTTCGTATTTAATTGCATTTTCAGTGTGAGATCAAAAAGATCACTCAATGAGCTGGTAAATGAACAGAGAAAGTAGGAGTGAAGGGTTTCAGAGGTGCTCCTACAGGACAATGAAAAGCAACAGATACATAAGAAAAGCATAATTGCACCAGACACAAAGATGTGCCTGCAAAAGTGGATTTCTGTGATATTGTCTGCATTAAATAAAACTAATAGAGAGTCTCATCCATCTGCATAACAGGACAGGTAGGTAAGATGTGGACTGATGAGAAATAGTTTAGCACTGTTTTACTTTCTTAAAGAAAAATAGCCAAAGACTTTAAAATCACTGAGTGAGTTCTCACTCCTGAGTGTGGAAATGACACATTCATGAGAGATAGCCAGGTAACCCGAGGGCAATCACTTTAAAGGATTAGGTGGAAAGAATAACTTTATAGACATATCTGTTGAATCCAGTCTTTGGGCTTTTTTTTTTTTTAGTTGGTTTGTTTTTGTTTGTTTGGGTTTTTTATTTTGTTGTTTTGTTTTGTGTTGTGTTGTTTTGGGTTTTGTTTTGGTTTGGTTTTGTTTGCTTTTTTTTCCTTTGTTTGTTTGCTTGTTTGTTTTTTTTAATTGCTAACTCTCAAAAAATTTTTCTTCAATCATCCCTTAAATGAAAATCTTGGAATAATTTTAAGAGAAGTTTTCTATGTGATTTTTTTTTTTAATATTGATTGTGCAATCATATTGGGATCCTCCTAAATGGAATACACTTACTAACCATTGTTATCTGGCTTTAATTTTCTCCTTTAGTCCATTACCAAGCTTGGATTTACTTTTCTCCCTGAAAATTGTGGTAGCTAGTGTTTTGTTGATTCATGTTACTGGAGCAGGCCAGCTGCCAGGTTTGCATTTCAGACTTCAGCCACTGTGTAAATTTTCGTAAAAATAAACTCAGGTTTGTATGTGGTCACTTAATATGTGTCCACATGTAATGCTTGAGGTGTAGAATTCTTCATGAGATCAAATAGCCTGGATAGAGGTGTCAATGTGTGAGGTAGGGGTTGTAGTTCCCTCTATTCTCAGCCACTATGGTTATTTATTTCTCAAATATATGGTGTATAGTACCAGGTAGAGAATTTCAGGTTATTTCACACTGTTTCCACCCACCACCCCAAAAGTGTAGGGGATTTTTTTGGTCTCCATATCGTATCTATCAAGCCTACAGGGATGTCTTAGTTTATCTGAAATTTCTCTCATCTCCTTCACCAACAGGCATTTCTGTGTCTCAGTCTGGAGTCATCACCCCAGGTGCTGCAGAACAGTATCAATGTTTTAGGTACCTCCATTATAATCCTTGGTGGTAAAGGTACCTTCATTCTCCTTTGTCTCTGTAAAAGACTTTTGAATCACAGCAATAGATTTTCTGTTAGAAATAATTGCAACTGTTTATTTCTCATTATGACATTCAGGACGTGAATTTTTCTAATGTGATTCATCCTCTGCATGTTATCTGCCATTCTGCCCCAAATTTGCCCCAAATGTTGAGAACTTTTGATGGTCCCATATGTTTTGTGTTGTGCTGCAGGCAGAAGGAAAACATACCAGTCCTGCTTTAATATTTATGTTGTGCTGGAATTTGGGGTAAGAAACCTGATCCTGGCAGTTAACCCTTTTTTTAGCCAAGAATTTTCAGAGTTCAATAAACCCAGAGTTACAGATTATGAGGACAATGACATTTTCTTCCCCATTGCCTCCAAAGACCCTGCTGGCTCACCCACATGGTAACATTGCATTAGAAGAAGAAAGAAATAGCTTTTCTTAGATTAAATTCTGTTCAAACTCTACACAGGCAGTGGGTATTGCTTTCATGGAGTTAATGTCACCTTCAAGGATTTCCTATCCATGAAAAGCATAAAAAAAAAAAAGGAAAAAACCAGTAAAATCTCCACTTAACACCTTAACACCTTTTCAGCCCCCCCAAAAACAAATCAAACCTCATATTGAAAAAAGACCCCAAAATTGTTTTTAATTTTTTTTCTCCTTATTATAATGTTGAATTAATTAAAACACTGCTACCTTCAAGAATGCATACCTTTTAAAAAACCTGAGTCTTTGTCTTATTGTAGTTCTTCATCCAGCTAATTAATTTAACTTTCTATCATAATCCTTCTTTTAATCACTGTCTTTTCAATTTCTTCATTCACTCAGATCATTTTCTTTCCACTTCTGCCCTGATGCTTTAATTCCATGCCACAAAGCTCAGCAACTATTTGACTTGCAAAATCTTAAAAAAAAAAAAAATTAACACAAAACTATTAACCTTGGACAAAGTGTTTTGGAGCTTTTCATTTGTATGCAGGAAGGATGCCCTTTGTGGGAGAAAGAGAAGAAACCTCCAAAAGAAATATAAATCAGTATCTTAAATTACTCAAATGTACAATATGGCATCAGTAGCTGTTACATATTTTTTTTCACTCCTTTTGAGATTCAAATACATATGCTCAGCAATTACTGTTACATTTGCATAATAGGACATTTCTTGATTAGCATATCTTGGACTTCTGTTTGCATTTTTAAATTGTGGTTACTTTTATTCTCTAATTTGTCCTTATTCCCCCTTCATGTTCTGTTCTACCTGCTCATGTTTTCCTTTGCTCTCTTTTTTTGTTTTCCTGAGGGCTTGTTCTCTCCAAAGCTCTGTTTAGTATTTGGTTTTGTAGTTAACATCACACAGTAATTTCATACCAGGAAAGCAAGACATATGACATATTAAAGTTTAATGAATAAATTGTGAAACCATGTGACAAAATCCATGCTTTCACAGGAGATAGCCAGGAAACAGAGTGATGTACTGCAAGATCCTAAAATCCTGCAATCTATTTTATAGCATTTACTCATCCTTTCATGCTGTTTCAACTTTGTATGCAGTGAGGAAAATACCTTGTGGTTACCTCAGCTTTGTAAGTTTTATGAAATTTAAATACCAAAGCTGCTACTTTAGCAATCACCAAAACAGGTTGGATCAGATTCTTGGTGTTACCATGTCAGGTGAGGTTTTTTGATTGACCATTCTCTTTGTCTGCTTTAGAGAAGAGAGTAAGAGAGTGCTTAGGTAGCTATTCAAAAGTAAAAGAAATCTCTTCAGTGCAACCAATTGGATTTTCAGCTGTGTAGAATTCTTAAATACTTTTCTGCCAGGGTATCCTAGTGCCTTTCTTTATGAGAGAATCCCCTGTGTTATAAGATAAATACCCTTGTGCCTCTATTTATAACATAGTCCATTATTTGTTAGATAAATTAATTCTGTACAATTTTATTTATCTTATTTGTGAAATACTGGAAATACTTTGCTATCAGAGTAAAGATATGTGCAATTGTGTTACCATTGTCTCATTTGTTCAAACCTCCAAAACTGAACAGATTCTCAGTACTGTCTCACTTCTAACATCTTGAGATCTCAAATGAAACGGTGGCCAAGTCAAGTTGATCTTCCTGTTCATGGCTTTGCTCTGTGAATTCATTGATTTCTGTAATTAAATGAGTTGGAAGTAAATCCCAGCCCTTTACTGCATGCAACTCATCAGAGCTGATGGCTGAATCTTAATAAGCTGTTTAGTGTGATCTTGTGCCAGAGCAGCTAGGTGCTAACAGTTTCCCTAGTGCTGCAATTCCATGTAGCAATCTGTGGTTATAATTGACTCTGCCAGGACAAAAGAAAGAGGAGGTGGAATGGCATTAGATTAAAATGAAACAGTGCAGTGAAGAGTGGTTAGCGCAATGAATGTAAAATTCCCCCCTTTTCTGTGTGTGAGCTGAACTCAATGGTTACAATTTTCTTCCTTCTTTCAAATAAATTGCAGCATTTTGGATTCAGGTACCTGTCTGAAGAAAGAGAGCCAAGGATGTTCTCTGTTTGGAAAAGAGAAAAAAAACACTCCAATAAGAACTCTGAAATGCAAACATTAAGACTCTTAATTACTAAGGATTGTAGCAATGCCTCTGTAGTTTTCTCTGTATCCTACAGTGAATTGATACCAGTGTTGTGCAGTAAATACACTCTATGAGAATACTAAAATAATGGCATTGTGATACCCCTTGAACTGAAATAAATAATTAATAAACTGACAAACAAATCAACAAAATAAAAAACCCGACCCAGCACAAATCAAAACAAATAAAGAAACTAGCAAACAGAAAACAAAATGCACAAGGCCTGCTGCTTGTCTAAAAAAGGATAAATCAGAACCCAGCAAATGAAAGAGCACCACCCCATAAAAAGAGGAAATTATGAAATAAACTATTAGGAATAAAAAACAAAACACCAAAACCTGAGTCATATGAGGGAAAATACGTAATTCATGGACTATTTCACAAAACTAAGAAGGACTCTCTGTCTATTACATGCAAGTGGTCATTCTCTTTTTTTTTTCTTTTTAATGTATGCCCTTTTATATTAATTTCAAAAATATTTTGAAAAGTTCAGAAAAGGTTTCAGCTCTCTGTGGAGAAAACCTATCTTTTCCTTGGAACAGAAAGAGTCCACTGGTCTGCTTGGACAGTGCATGGGTTCCACTTGCTGAGGACACAAAGTCCAACACCCCAAAATGTGAGGAGGAGACCAAGCCAGAGAGCTCGGTGGGGTTTGTGAGTTTCAGCAGAGCTCCTCTCCCCACACACAGCTCTGGTGCTGCCTCTCCCCGTTGTCTGTGTGTACATTAAAGCTGATCAGCTTTCAGTATGTTTCTCCGCAGGCTCCCATCAGGAAACACACGCTGCTCATGGGTTCCAAATGGCAGCCCTTCCAAAGCGACTTCCACCCAGCCTGAGCTCAGGGAGCAGGGACAGACACTCCTCCCTCGTCCCAAAAACAGTGTCCCACTCCCTTCTTACCCTTCCCTTTGTACTTGTCCACTGTGCTTCTTCCTGCTGCTGCTCTTTTCTTCCAGGGAGATTTTATACCATTTTATTTGGCACAAGAGCCGACAAGGAGTGTGGAGAGGAACTTTTCAAAAGGGTATGGGGGAATAGGACAAGGGAGAACAGCCCTAAGCTGAAGAAGGGTAGATTTAGATTAGATATCAGGAAGAAATTCTTCTCTGTGACCATGGTGAGGCCCTGGCACAGGTTTCCCTGTGGCTGCCCCATCCCTGGAAGTGCCCAAGGTCAGGTTGGACAAGGCTTGGATTAACCTGGGCTAGTGGAAGGTGTCCCTGCCAATGGCAGGGGGGTGGAATGAGACCCTGTCCAAGGTCCCTTCAAACCCAAACCCTACTATGACTCTAAGAACCCCTAATGCCTTGAGAAGTCTTTTCTGACTGATATTTACCTATGTGTTTTGTTTTGTTTGTTTGTTTGTTTGTTTGGGATTTTTTCTCACTGTTGTAAAGATCACCTGTGGCCAGAGCCTTATAGAAATAGATCAAATAAAGCTGTGAGTTGCTCATCCATAGACCACCCATTCATGGGAGATTTTGACATGGTTTAGTCTCAACATGTTAACACACAAATAAAAGTGCTCAAACACTGGAGAGAGATAAGGTAGCAAAATTGAGCAACAAAATTTAGTTTCAAGTAAATTCCCTTACTAAGCCAGCACATGACATAGGTGAACAGGAATCACAAAGAGGAAGTTCAAGAGGCTGTTTCCTCCTGTTTTACATTACACTTAGCAGCTGGAAGCCAATACAAACACTAAAGGAAAAATTGCTTTTATGTACTGCACAAGTAGAATGTTTTCTTCCAAGTGGCAAGCCAGAAATTCATGAAATGCAAAGCAAAAATCTAGTGTTTATGCAGGGGAGGAATTATGTGTCTTGGAAACAAGTCTTAGAGCCTTGCAGGCTTTAAGTGTTACAGAATCAGGGCCACAAAATTGTTTATTTTGGAAGAGATTGTAAAACTCATCTCATTTCACCTCACCTTCTTGCATGGGCAGAGACACCTTCCACCAGACCATGTTCTTCCAAGCCCCATCCAGTCATACTCCCAGTCACAGCTTCTCCAGCTTCTCTGGAACTCCTCTGCCAGATGAAACTGAATAATATTTTCTTCTTTTTTATTTTTATTTTTTACATTTTTTTAAAATGGAAATTGGCAAACCCATGGATGATGATAAACACTGTAATCAATCTTATTCTATTATGAATATCCACAGGTTAGAGTAGGCCTAGAGGACTTAGGAAAAGACTAGAAAAGTCCTGCTAACTGCCTTCTAGGAATCATTTATTGTTGTGTGCAAGGTTTGGGTAAGGCATAAAATTTTGCAGTGGAACTATGCTGATGCCAAGGTATGGCAAAAATTTTGAACTTGACAAGTACTGGGCAACCAAAACTTGACTCCACACAGGCAAATTCATCTCACTGTAGGAAGGCATGAGAAGCAAGAGTAGGAAAAATTACTAGTAAAGGGAAATTCAGGAGAATTATAAAATATGAATGAATGAGCACAATCCTCAAATTCAGAAACAAAGGATTTTTTTTTTTTAAAGAGGCTGAGGTAGAAATCTTATTAAAGAAACTACATTGATAAAATTAACATTTCTATATGTTGGTATGCTTTGCCTGAGTGGGATGTTGCATTTGGGCTGTAACAGGAACAGAAGGGATAAAGCTGGTAGATGGTTGTGAGTGACACCTCAAAGAAACCCACTGCTTCAGTGAACTGATTGAACTTGCTACTTATCTTTTAGTAAAGATAGCTTTCAGGCCATGAAGTGGAGCTAGAAAACAAGAGGAGATTTTTCTTAAAGCACACATAAAATTATGTTACAGTGTATTCAGTGTAAGAGGCAAAGGCTGAATGTCTGCTGTAAAAAAAGCCTATTTTCAATTTCAGATAAAAATCATCATTAAGTGTGGGGTTTCTTCCAAGTGCTTTAAGTAGGGAAAATAAATGCTGAATAGTACTTCATAAAATTTCTTTCTAGTAGGCCATTAGCCCAAATCAGAGAGAAATTATGAATACAATAGATGAGGACTTTAACTAGATGGGCAAATAAATTAGCATAAATTAACTAAGAGTTTTCAATGTTAGAGTTAGTCAGAAACAAAATTCAGCTATCAAAGATGTTGATTATTATATTATTATATTATTATATAGTATTATTATATTATTATGATAAAACTCTCTCACACTTCTAAATTCTGTGGTAAAGAATGAANTGGGACACGCGATCATATGTGTAACCCTTAAAAATTATAGAAAATAAAATTTTTACTCCTCTCTGAGGTGTTTAGTGCCCACATCTATTATGCAATTAAAAATGCTCAAGATTTTATGCTCTCTCATATAAGGATAATAAAACACATTAAAATCTTCTACTGAGGTGAGAATATTATCATAGAATCATAGAATCATTTAGGTTGGAAAAAGGCTTTAAGATATCAAGTCCAGCTGTTACCCCAGCACTGCCAAGCCCATTCCTAACCAATGCCTCTAGGTGCTGTATCTACAAATCTTATATATCTCCAAGGATGGTGACTCCACCACTGCCCTGGGCAGTGTGTTCCTGTCCTTGAAATCCTTTTCTGGTGAAGAATTTTTCCTAAGAGCCACCTGGGCTTCCAGAGGTGTTACACTCTCCTTGTTTCCCCCAAATTTCAGCCAATATTCTCTAGACAGGCAGCTCCTTGGCGTGTTGATGTAACATTTTACTTAAAACTTTTGGGTTATCAGGGATATTTCATGTGTTAAAATGCTAGAAATAATGATTTTAGGGGAAAAAAAATTGTCAGGACTGATCTGCTAAGAAAGCACCCAAATGTCTCCCTGGGCAGTATGGAAACCTGTCACAGTCAACCTCTTACACCTACACATAGTGTATATATATATATATATATATATATGGAACCATACTTGTAACACCACCTTACTTTTATTTCTGCTTTGCTACAGTTTTATCCTTATGCAGGACCTTGCTGGGTCTGGTTGTGACAGAGAGGGAAACAGAATCACATAAAATATGTGCGAAAATGTAAAATGCAAAAGTCAAGAAAAGCACAGATTTATAAAGCAAGGACAAGATTTCCTTTTTGATTTGGAAGGCTTTACCTCTGAACTTACACCTTTACAGCATCTCAAGGAGGTCATGCAAATGTAATTGTTACCTGGAAAGTGGGGTAAGGAGGCAAGATAAAAGAAAAAACAATTTTTATTAAACTGTGTGAGAAACCTGCTTATCTGACCTGGAAAATTAAATATGATTTATGGTATAATGCATCAGAAAAATCAATAACAGGACATGTTAACATAAAATACAAATTGTAGCAAGTTAATGTAGATTTTTTGAATAACAGTATTGACTCAAGATTCTAATCAGCCAAATGCATGAAGGTTAATCCAGAGCATGCTTAGGAATAAATGAATTCAATTTGAATGTATCACTAAAATTATTTTTTGATCTAATGGAGTGATAATTGAATTCTTTTTCTAATCTGAAGCAGGGGAGATAGTAGCACCACAACATAATTACTTGTCTGGTTAAATACATCGTCCTTTTTTTGTGGAAATAATTTGCTTTCAGATTCATGCTGAGAAGCTACCAGCTCCTCTTTATCATAATGTAATTTAACAAAATGTAGCATTCCTTCTTCATCAAATTAAACCAATTTGTAAAATTGAAGAGTCTTTGGGTCTCAGCTCTTCAATCATTCTCCATTGTTACACTCAGATGAAAAACAGGTCATTAAAAATAAATCTTCAAATAGGGACTATCTTTGCTTATAAGTAAGATTTAGAGGAGAGGAAAATAAGAAGATGTCCTTTAAGATGGAAATTGCTCAAAGGATTTTATGTGAAGTACACAAATCCTTGGATTGCTAGAGCTCTGTTGCAGACACCTCAGGAATGCCTGCAGCCAGAGAAGCTTACTCCAGCAGAATAAGTGTGACATACAATCGTGAAGGCTGCAAAAAGATCCTCAAGCCCATCCATTATCTCAGCACCGCTGTGCTGACCCCTAAACCAGATCCCAAAGTGCCATGCATGTGCCTTTTGGACACACCCAGGTATGGTGACTCCACCACAGCCCCAAGCCCCCTGTGCCAGGGCTTAAAAAAACTGTTTCAGTGAAGCTTTTTTTTTTTTTTTTTTTCCCCTCAATTTCCAATCTAAACCTTCCGTGGTGCAACCTGAGGCCATTTGCTCTCATCCTGCAAAGTCTTGGGCTGGATAAGTGTATCAGAGATATTGACCACAACCCCTCCTGTGCCTCCTCATGCCTCAGAGCAGGGTAAAATTGATCCTGGGACTTGTTTTGGTTTTGCTATTGCTTGCAACATGTTCTGTTGAATAAGGGTATGGACTTATTAGCTCACTAGTACACGTTTTCTCACATCTCTCACTACTGGAAAACAATAGGGTTGCTTGTTTATTTTGAAAGATTCCTGCTGTATCTCAGCATCAGCATTACCATCTGTGTAAAGACATTTAGAGGTTGAGAAAGTCTAATGCTACACTCATTTTAATCCTCTGGTAGTGATTGTTGTCTCACAGCCTCTGATTTAAGAGCTGATCCTTATTCAACATAGTTCATAAAATAAAGTAAATGCAGCTGGTCCAATTCAGAGAATTATAGAATCATAGAACAGTTTGCATTGGAAGGGACCTTGGAGACCATCTCCAAGCCTTCTGTCATTATTTCCATTTCCAGAGGTTTCTCCAAGCTCTATCCAATCTTGAATCATTCCAGAGACTGGGGAGCCACAAGCTTCTCCAGACAACCTGTTCTCACATCTCATCAATATTTTTCTCTACCAAGTGCTTAATTAGTTCTTCTCATAATTAGATTTGCCTTCATAAGTCATCCACATTATAAGAATATTTTAATGTTCCCCCCAAAACTGAGCTGTTTAAAAGCCTTGTCTCTGGGCCCTACTATTTTTAGAGGAGCTGCACCCAGACTTTAAAAAATTCTCTGTTCCCTACTTGTCAAAGAAAAGTTGGGGAGCTAATGACTTGTGTTTTTGAGGCATACCACATTTTTGGTCACTGTATCTGCATTCAAGTTGTTATCTACAAATAATGTATTTTCTCTCTTTTCAAAGTTATAACACCTCTGTCTGGAACAGTTGTTTCTAGGGATGAAGTGAAACACAGCAAGAGTGTGGAAGACATCCCCAAGGCCTTACTCCTACATCGTGACAGTGTTTGTTTTTTGTTTGTTTGTTTGTGTTTTGCTTTTGTTGTTATTGTTGTGGTTGTTTTTGGTTTTGGGTGTTTTGGTTGGTTTGGTTTTTTTTTTCTCTTTTTGTTTGTTTGTCTGTTTGTTTTTTGGGTTTTGTTTGTTTTTTTTTTTTAATGCAAATCCAAATCAGGACTCTACCACTCCTCAGTAAACGTTGAACTTGTAACATTTCAGAAAAACCACCGGAGTGAACTCAAATAGGACCCTGGGTGCACCAGGTTTGAGACACCTTAAGGAACAAATACTCTTGTCCCTCCCTGCTGTAAACTTTCCATTTAACAATGATAACAATTCCCCACTTAGTGTTGTATCAAAATCTGTAAAATTAACCTGGTAGCAGCTGGTAAACTGGTGGAAATAATATAGTTCTGTATCTAAGCCACAGGTAATTAAATAAATAGTAGAAGTTGACAAGATTATTTTAGTGCCTGAAATTTGTTTCAGTAAGAAAAACATACCTGTGTCTGTAAGGGCTCCTTTTTCATTTTTCCATTTAAAACAAACAAACAAACAAACAAACATAAAAACCCAAAAAACCCAAAACAAACCCAAACAAGCAAAAACAAACAAACAAACAAAACAAAACAAAACAAAACAACCAAAAAGTTAATGCATAAATAAATTTCAGTTCTTTCAATGCGTGGCCTAATTTTTTATTGAGGATCCATTAACGCATTCTAACTTCAAATGAGAAGTCCTGTAATCCCCAAGCAAAATTTTCATTCAGCTAATGAGCTTACAGCTGTAAAGGCCAACATACATCTGCCTTTTACCATTTCTGCATGATGTCTGGGCAGATTTGAAGGAGAAGAGATAGAAACAGAGTAAACAGCAAATGTAAGGCTCATACAACTGGTCTGTTCATCTACAAAGGCAGTTAGAGCCAAATGAAAATTTGTAAATTTAAAGGGTGGAAATTCTGGCTAGACATTTTATTGCTGAAAGTAATTACCTTTCATCTCTGTTTCCCCCACTTCCCCAAGTCTGTGCTCACTCTTTAAAATAGATTGATGGATTGGTTAAGAATTCTCTCTGAGCTCCAGTGAGATTATATCAATTATTTAGAAGTGCTAAAATTTTGGCAGGGATATCCACCTTCTCACTTTGAAGACAATCTGGAGATTAATACAAGCATGCATTAAGGGAGGAAATTCAGGCAGGGTAAAGCTAGTGTGACAAAATGAACACTTGTACTCCACTGTTGCAGCACGAGGAGGAGAATTAGCTGTCAGATGATAAACAGGATGAATTGTCTGCTTGTCATATCAAAAGCTTTTAGCTTTAATCTGAAGATAATGGATATATTGCAAGTTTTGGAGTGATAAAGTCGAATTTGGCTCATAGTGGGGAATTTAAAATGAAGTGTCCTGCCGTATGATAGAAGACTTACTGAATAGTTACTATTTTGTTTGTTTTCTCTAATCTATGCAGGCAGGGAACATATCCCAGTAATCCATAAAAAGGAGGGTGTCATTTTGGCCAGATTATGAGTCTTTATAAAACATTAAGTATAAAGACATACATAAATATTAATTAATGTGATATTTTTAATAACATATACCAGATAGTAAGGAGAGAGATAAATGTATCTTGAGACACATTAAGAATATATTCAACACCAGGATATTGGGGCATAAATACATGATTCTTGCTAAAACAGCTGTTGAGATTTAAGACTGTTGTTGGCCACTATTAGTTCATTACTATCTTCCCAGCTGAGTCACAGTAATAAATCAAATGATTGCTTCTAATCAGTTTTGGTGTAGTCAGTCAGCTTAACAGACCTTTAAATCAGAAAGGCTACAAATTTAAATCAGTCTATCTGACATTGCACTGAAGCAGACTAAGAATATTTGTACATTATGTTACTACATTTCAGCTCTGGGAATGGTAACAGATTTAGAGCAATAATGAGCAAACTAGACAAAAGCTTCATAAAATGCTCTATTTTGGTTTACAATAATGGGAATTTCTGTGCCCACCCTTGGGTCAATCATTATAAATCAAACAAAAAATGATATTTCTGAACATAAGTTTGATTAGGCAAAAATTATCATAAGACTGAAAATAAATTTTGGCCTCTCTAGGCTATCATATGTATAATTATGCAGGTGATATAAATGTAAATAGACATTGACTTAAATACTTATTTTTTTCTGAATTGTGTGTGTGTGTGTGTGTGTGTATATATGCATTTTAGTAGTAGTAGTATTTTTTTCCTCTTTTTTTCTTAAATTTCTGTAGGCTTGGAAAACTTCAATATCAGGGACATCAAGCTGTGCTGAAGGAACCTGCTTCCTACATTGTCCTTGAAGTAGTCTCACACTTTATTCTTTTTAGGGCAAAACTGTACAGATTATGAGGTCAAAATTCCTTCTGCTGCTCTCAAAGCCACTTTCCATTGAATGGAGGTTTAGGAAGCTGTAGTGTTTCTGATGTTCTCTGTTGCACAGCTCTATGTCCTGTGTAAGTAATAGCAATTATTAGGCAAGTCTTAGATATCATTTAAGTATCAAATGTATGTGGAAGTCGTAAATATTTTTTGTTGTTGGTGGTCTGTTTTCTTTTATATGCTGCTTAAAAGAGGCAGGGTTTTGTTAAAAGTAAATCTTAACAGATTTCCTTGATCGTCCTCATGTATTTCTGCAATTCCTTCTTATTCCAGGTAATTTCCTCCAGAACCATCTATGTCCTTTTTTCTCCATTAGTACTTTTGTCCTTCACAAATATATGCATGTGGTAGATGAAATGCTTCAATAACACCTTTGTATTCATTTTCAGAGACAGCAGAATTAGAAGGCACATCGTGCTTCATCCATATTTCTCTCTAACACCGTCCTGGCCACATGTTCTTCTACTCCACTGGGACTTCAGCAACAGAGGTTGTTACAAATCTTCCATCAGAAACAGGCTAAAACACAGTTTTGCTACAAATTAGAAAACTTCTATGGCCAGGTTTAGCTTCTGTCACAAAAAAAAAAAAAAAGAAATTTTGTTTTAGAAGCTGAGTTTAACTGACAGAAAAAGTGCCCTCAAGGAATTTTTGATGGTTTACAGGGGGCAAAATATTCTATTTAAGAGGCTACCTACATGTTTGGTCAAGAAAAGGGGAGACAAGCACCTGGTCTTCTGTGCCCAGAGTGATTGCTTGAGCTGTGATTACAACAGTGCAGATGATTTTACCAATCCAAAGACAAAGGTTTAGCTGTAATATTCCATAAGGGAAAAGCAGATGTACTTCTTCTGGCTTAAAATATTCAAATCATTAAAATTCTAATATTATTTTTTAAATTGTTGTCTTCCCTTTTCTAGGTGAACAAGTGTGCAGCCTTTGTTTCAAGGAAAGTATTATTTTTGAAGGATTTATTTTTTTTCAGTAATTCAATTGCTTGAAAACAAAATGCGTTTGTCAATACTCTTCAACTGATATGCTGACTGAGAGAAACAATATAGTTTAAGAAACACTTAAAGATAATTTGCATGTTGAAATGAATCATAATTTATCTTTTTATTGAAACATTTACAAAAATTGATAGAAAATATAAAACAGCTTAAAATTTTATCCTTAAAATTTCCTTGTACCCTTTTTTCAATCAGCTGTCTTTGATTTTGTTATTCAAATCAATAGCAATAATCTTTCAGAATATTAATTTTCTGAGTTGTTTTTAAAATATTCTCTAAATTCTTGTCATAAAGACAATCTGCAATTGTTAAGCAAAAATAGTTTGGCAACAATTATAATCAAATTATAAGTTTTTTTCCCTGAATTTACAAGTGCTCCAATTGTTTCTAAAAAGAAATCTACTTCAAATTTTTAATGACAAGAAAATTTATCTGTTTTGATAGCAAACAAGTCTTTGTATTTTATTTATTAAGAAAACTTTATATGATTTAAACTTTTTGATGGAAAATAACTGGGAAATGAACAAGTTCACTAAATAGTTTATACATTCCAGTTTCAAAGTCTTATCTAAACATTCTCTTACCTATTTTATAGGAAACGACATTCATGGAATATTAGTGGTAAAATTAGCATTGTGCTCGAACCATTTGGAATATACAACTAAGAATCAATCATTTTGCACTAGATTTAGTCTATAGGTATTAGAGAATGGACTTTAATTCTCAAGGCTTATATTCTTCCATATTTTTCCTTGATAATTTTTCTCTTTTCTAAAATGATTTCTTTAAAGGGTATGAAGCAGATGGCAAGATTGTTGTTATTTGTTTGTTGCTTTCAGGCTACATAAATATTTGAAACCAAGATTTTTTTTTTTGTTGATTTTGTTTCTTTGGTTGATTTTTTAACATTTAAACATGTCAGTCAAGATAGGCATCACAAGAACCAAATCTAATAACTCCCAAATCTAGCTCACATACTACTAAAATTTTCCCTGAGATGAATTTGCCTTAAAGAGACTGGGTATAAGACTCTTGAATCTCTAAGAACTGAGATAGAAGTATAGCAGGGTGAAGCAGATTATACAGCAT
Source organism: Toxostoma redivivum (assembly GCA_013397375.1). Taxonomy (NCBI): domain Eukaryota; kingdom Metazoa; phylum Chordata; class Aves; order Passeriformes; family Mimidae; genus Toxostoma; species Toxostoma redivivum. The sequence continues at coordinate 37,104 of VXBI01008863.1, forward strand.
ATGGGTTCCTTCACTGAGGAGTAAAGCAATTGTATCACTTAAAAGAACAACAGGTGATCCAACAGAGACTAGCTGCAGAAAATGCCAAAATAATGCTGAAAAAGAGGGAAAAAAAGTAAAAATGCAATGACATGATTAGATTCCAAATTTCTGTTCTGGCAGCTGTGATGGGATATACTTAGATTTTCCTTGTATGAGATATTAACTCAGATTTACCATCATCATCTATTAGATTATTTGTATGAATAAGAATTTGTTTCAATATAAATTTCAGTGATGATTTTAAACCATTGGCTCGTGACTTTGTCACTGAATATATACTATTACAATCATCTCATCTTTAGATATATTTTCTCTTGATCTGTTGCAATTGGCAGCTTGATGTAACTGCTTCACTGAATACCTGTCTTTTAAGTCATAGATTGGCATAAGTGGAAATTCTATAGCAAAGCAATAACTGGTTTCAGCAGGATAATGGTTAGACAAAAAAAACAGGTTAGAAATACTCAAAGACTACAAAAGTACTTACTGAAAAGTTTCTTATCAAAACTATCTCTTTATACATGTCATTTCTGTTAAAAATAATTGTTTAAAAAAAAAAGTGTTTGCTTTTCTCTCACACACAGTGTTTGTGATGGTTTTAGTATTATTAGATTCCTCTGAGGAAAGGAGAAAAGATTAAAAGAAAACCTTCAAGTTTAAAATTAGGTGTTGGTGGTCATTTTGGTTTAAAAGTCTAGTTGACAAAAGTTCTTACCAGATACAGATTTTAGGACAACTCATCAGGAAATCCCAAAAATACTTTTTAACAGTGACAACTTAATTATATTATAACTTGTCATAACATGATCAAATTATATCACCTGAATTTAAAATTATTTTAAAGGACTCCTGTGCATTTGTTCATTGTCCATATCAGGAATTATCTCAGTAAAGCACAGAAATAGATTAAAAACTTTACACTGTCACTGGTATGTAATGGGCTCTGGATGATTTTTCCATAATGGTTATATCAAGGAATATTTCAAAGATGCAAAAGTTGTTTGCAATAGTGTGACTCTTCCATTTTGAGAGGTTCAAATAATTCAGAGAAATAAATATCAACACTGCTTTATGAATGTAGCACGTCAAAATAGAAGACCAGAGGTGACAGCCCTACATATGTTTTAGATAAATTTTGTGATGTGAAGAAGGTTTAAAATGACCAAGTTTTTTTCATTGCTGTGGTTTTACCCCATCCAGCCCCTTGCAGCCATTTGCTCACTCCTCCACCAGTGGGATCAGGGAGAGAGCTGGAAGGGTAAAAGCTGGACAAATCATAGTTTGAGATGAATACAGTTTAATGGGGAAAATAAAAGCCTTGCACACAAGCAGAGCAAAAAAGGGAATTAGTTCACTGCTTGCCATGGGCAGGCAGATGTTCAGCCACCTCCAGAGAGCTGGAACCCATCACATGCAACAGTGACTGGGGAAGGCAAACATCATCACTCCAAACTCAGCCCCACACCAGCCATCGAGAAGAAAACTAACTCTACCCCAGGTGCTCTCTGCACACTTATCTACTGAAATTGAAAACAGAAGAGGTGCTTACCTGCAGTGCATGTGTACAAACACATGCCTTTGACAGGCACCTACATGTGGTTCTGTCATCCAACCAGAATGTTAGAAATACATAATGCTAATACTATATATGTACAGATAAAGATCCAGTGTAACCACTGTTCATGTCTGTCACTGAATATTTTTAAGAAAAGTTGAACAAATACCTAATATTTCCCCAAATAGAAAAGTAATAAATAGTTATTATTAACTCATCAATAATAATAATAATAATAATAATGACTTGCAATTTGCAAACATTACAAAGCTTGAAAGGATGAATAGAAGAACATAAGCCATTTAAAAACGGTAGTTGCTTGTATTTCTTCTATGTTGAAATTAATCTGACACCTCCAATGGTAACCTCCATCAGATGATTAGGGTAATTAGGTCTCACACCAGTCTCCTCAAACTCAATGCATTGAATAACACTGTTATGGATTGATGTAGATTTTTGTGGGAATGATGGGTAGAGAAAAATACTTGAGGAGATTAGGTCATAAATTATAGATTCACCCAACTTCAAATTGCCTCATTAGGGTGCAGGTCAACTGTATCTTTGTAAGTGTATGTTATCTGAACTGTCAGCTAATTCAATTCCAAACTTTATTTGAATGAAGGAATCTTTGAATGTTTCTTTCTTTGTGTCCTGCTGACCATAATCTCTCATCTCTTTGTGGCATGACTGTGGTATTGGGAGAGGGGAAAATGGCGATACATCATCCTCCAATTCAAGTTTTTAAATGAACCTAGTTTGTCTTACCCAGAAACTGATATTAAGGCAGCATGGAACTTTTCGCATCTTTATAAAAGAATGACTGTATTTGGGAGCTGGAGACAGGACAAGGGAAAAAAAAAAAATCATATAAATTGATCCTCATATGTCCATTTCTATGAACTGCCCAAAAAGGAAGAGAATGGAGAAAGCATCCACTTACCTCTTTGACAAGCAATTTGAAAAAGTTCCAGTTTAAAAAGAGTTCATAAGGCAAGTTCTCCAGCTGGCATCTTGCCTCATCAGGTGGTGTTACAGGGAAAGCGGGAGGCTGCAACATCATTAATTTCAGTTTGAGTCCTCATAGGTTTTATTTTAGCCCATGAGTGGATAAAAAGACATAATCAGAAAAGAAACTAGGATTTCTTTTGAGGAAACTTGTAATTAAATTAAATTAATTTTCCTGAGCTGCTTCTTTGTCAAAGACCATGAAACTGGAGATCTTACACAGTCTTCTGATATTCATTTCTTGGTGTTCATGGGCCACATGCAGTGCTGCAAATGTCTATTGGGTGGTTTGGGAATACATCATAAGTCTTGTGAGCCCTTGTCAGAAGCTGTAGGTATCCTTCAGATTTTTTTTTTTTTTTTAAATTTAAGATATCTAGTCTAACTCAACACTTTTCAATTCACGAGCTATATGCGAGAAAAAAGTAAATTGTTCTGTTAGTTCTGAACCTTCTACAATACTACTTAAATTTTTTAGCTGAAAAAAGGTAAAAATGTAATAGAAATCACATTATTCACCCAGACTAATACCGAGTTTTATTCTGTTTGATAGTGAGTGCCTGACCTCATATATCTCTACAGCCCAGGAAGCTTCTGCCTCAAAATACCTTTCTTCCCTTTAAAATCCAAATAGTAAAATGATGAGAGCTATATTTAAGACTCCAAATTCCTGGAAGGGTAGACTTTCCCTTTTGTTGGCTGCCTAATTAGTATGCTTTAAATTTAGATGGCTCGAATTAATTGCAGCAAGAATTTCTGGAGAGAATTGGTATTAAAATGAAGTGCACTAAATAGTGAGGTTTTCAAGTGAATGCTGGAGGTGTTCCACCTAGCCCTTCATACATCTCTGTGACAGAAAAAGTGTAATGTATTATTTTCTTATTAATTTCCCATTTAAGGAAGTCTTATGAATAATAATGCCACGGAACAAAAATAACTAAATATAGTGGAAGATTCAGAACTTTTTTTTTTGCTTTTTGCTTTCTGTTGCTTCTAACTATCATATGCAAAGGAAAAGTTGTAGTGTTTTCTTTTTCTGGACAATGCAATAGGAATTGAAGTTGTCTCCAGCTGGCTGAGAGAAAATGGTTCCTTGGAGTAAGATTCATCCTACCTGCTGAAGAAATATCAGGGGGAAAGTTTGACCATTCTGATCTACTATTATTGAACTGAAGCCATATTTGTAGGAATGGAAACAGAATTCAGGACTGAATAAAATATCCTAAGCAGATATCTACATTTTTTCACAGCTGAAAAGAGAGGAGAAGAAGCCTGGGGCATCCAAATGATTCAGTGAGGTACTGGAAATGACACGTGATGAGTACAGGGGTGTGTATATATACCACAGCTTACACTTCCCCAAAAACACAGTGCATGCCAAAGAGCACGTCAAAAATTGGGAACTGGAGCTCCGAGTTTGTTCCTTGAAAGTCAATGTTTTGAGAAAGGAAAGTCACCATCATTATTTTCACCATTTGTAATAACTACTGTCACATTAAAAGTCATTGTTTTTGTTAAAAGAAGGATTTCCTCCCTAAAATTTGGATATGGTTTGAGGGTTGAGGGGATTCTGAGCTGGAAAATATGTGATGGAGAGATGAGATCTGAGGGAGAAAAGTTGAGGGGGCAAGCAAAGGAAGACTAGAAGCCAACTGAAGTGAAAGAAAAAAAAGATGAAGAAATTCTTCCACCAAGTGTCTAGTATACCCCGGGTTAGCCCTGTAGGCAGCTGCTCTATAAATAAAATATAACTATTAAAATGGGAATCTTGAGGGTTTTGAAGGCAGATGAGGCAAAAAGGTTTCATTTTCTGTCTGACTCTGCAGGAGCCTTGCTGCTCTTATCTTGGACCTGGAGGTCACTCCTTGCGTAGCTTGCATGCTGCAGAGTTATTGAAAATGTTTCCTGGCCATATCAGCATTTTGGTCTTTAAAGAGAGCATTAGTAGTAACAGCAGAGTCACCAGTGTCTAACCTGTTCAGAAAAATACAGATTGGTTCTTTAGTAATGCATTATCTAATTTATAATGCATGGTAAAAGGATAGGTACTCCAGGAAGATGCTGGGGCTTCCCAGCATTGCAGTCTTCATCTACCATCGTTGGGAGTAATGAAAGGTAATAAAAGAAATCATATTGTAAATAATAAATAACCTCTTCATCCTATTTAAAAACAGAAAGCATAAAAGTAAAAATTCTCAACATCTGAAAAATTTAATAACTCTCCTTAGTGTTTGTGGCACCAATTGTTGGTTTCTGTTCGAAGGAGCCCAGATACTATAGATTCATTTATAGAAACAAACAGCACAAATCACAGAAAGATATGAAAAGAAAAAAAAAAAGAGTCAAAATAGCAGACTAAGAAGTAAGATAATCAAGCATTCATTTGATGAGGGACAATGATTCATAGCATGTGGGAACCTCATGGGAATGAAAGGGCACAGAGGAAGAAAAACTCAAGCAAACAGTCAGGAGAAAAAAAATAAAAAGCAAAGCATTTAATAATAGTTAGAAATGTTTTTGCAGCTGGAGCAGAAAACTAGGGTTCCAACTACTTGTCACCGTGGAAGATCTGTCCTTTTTCACAAGAAAGAATTTATTCCCTCGGTGGTTTTTGCAGGAGTGGGTAGGGTAAGGAAGTGTACTTGCAAAGCTAAATTGCCCTGGGATTTTTCAGGAGAGAAAATTACTCTGTTATTCTCTTTCTGCCCCTTTCACTTTGTATTAGTACAGCTGCAATGCAAATGTAGCTGCCATGCTCAGTGTCACTGGGACTTCTCTTCACTGAGTGGGTAAATGTATTTTACAAGAACACCTCGGATATCTCAGGGAAGCAAGAGTGTTCTCAACAGTTGAGTCAAGCAAGATTTCAGAACATGTAACCCATACATTGATTTCTTAGCTGATACTATTTTTGTCTCTCTGGGTTTAGTAACCTTGGTGAGTTTAGCTTCCAAAGTCAGACTTCTGCATCCAGAGGTGGTTCCAAATCCTGGTGGAGATCCACAGGCTTGTCCTGAAGAAGATGTCACAGAACCATGGAATCATAGGATGGTTGGGATTGGAAAGGTGGAGATCATCTGGTCCAACTCCTTTGCTAAAGCAGGTTCACCTAGAATAGGTTGCACATAATTATGTCCAGGTGAGATTTGAGAATCTACAAAGAAGGTGACAAAGATGTGTTTCCCAGAGCAGCTATGGCTGCCCTGTCCCTGGAAGTATCCAAGGCCAGGCTGGATAGAACTTGGAACAACCTGGGATAGTGTCAGGTGTCCCTGCCCAAAGTAAGGGATGGAGCAAGATGGTCTTTACAGTCCTTTTCAACTCAAACTCTTCTATGATTATATGAAATACAGGGCCCTGTCAGGTAACCCCAGAAAATGTCAGTCAGTAAAGCAATGCTATCTTAATTGCACCTGGAAACAAATGAATCCATTAATCAGAAAAAACCTGTTCAAGATATGATGCAGGGCAGGAGAGCTGAGGAGCTATGGTCATATTCTGAGCCAAGACTCTGCTACACAACACAGTTATAAAGATAATTGCTGTTTAATCAGTATAAAAGGAATTTTCACAGATTTTATTTGGGTACCATAGAAGCTTGCTTTTAGGAAACAGCATCAGCCACGTTTTCAGGTTTAAAAGCAAATATTGTCTGGTAGATTTCTCAAGTTTGAAATCCAGAAGTCCTCTATTTCAAATGTAATCCACGTAAGTGCCATACTGTAACTTTGAAAATATGAGCCAATGCATCCAAACAGCATTTCTCTTGATCTGGTTTTAAAATGCAAAATGAGTGAAACATCTCAATGGCATTTGCAATCTCCTGCTCCCTTTCCCCAGCCCAGGGACTGGCAAAGTGACCATTATTTTTTCATGATACCTTCTCTACTGTCTAATTAGCAGTACTAGAAAGAAGTGGTTCTGTACTTCATTGAAGGAAATTATATATCAGTTCCTGTTTAATCACAACTGAACTACTGCCACACACAGCATTGACCCCCCCAGAATAAAAAGTGATGAGATGTAAGGTTCTCACTGGGTTTTGTTAGTCTTGGTTCAGCAATATCTCAAAGGGCTCATCGCCCAGTGGGTTTATCAACTCTGTGCTGGAGTTTTGTAGAAGGCTTAGCATAAACTGTGGTACAGCAATGAAAATTACCATTTCCAAATGTCCAACAACATCATACATGTTAGAGTGAGTCATCCCTTAACATGGAAGAGCTCTGTTATTTTGCAGCTCTCATAACGTGCCATAGAAAACTTTTGTACTGAGAGCTCATACAGATGGGCGTGAAAAAATATGAAGCTGATAGCAAACCAGGGTTGTCTTGAGTCAAACCTGTTTTCAGACTTGGAAGAGTATGGTGCTCATCCACCCTTATTCTAGTTATCTTTGTGATGGGCTCTGCCTGCTCATTTCTAGCTGGGAGGAAGTTGGTAGCACCAGGGGTATCTGGGCTGAAAGCCTGACCACTGATGGTGGAAATCAGGATCTGAGAATCACCCAGCCCACACTAAGGCAGACAAATGGACCTTGAGACCCTAAGAACTAAACAGATTGTCAGCATTGGCTAAAGTCTGATTTTTGGTAGCAAACTGACGTATAGACACCCAAGTGTTTATGTCTTTTTGGTTTTTTGTTTTTACCTACTTTTATTTGTCCGACTGCACAAGCTAATTCCCACCCCAGTTTATATTTATGTCCTCTCTCAGTAATCTTACCAAAACTGTTTTCCTTCCTGGTAGCCAGGGAATAATATGGGAAGCAATCCAAAGAGCTGTGTTTATGGCTAATATATATATGTGTAAACAGATTAACTAGCTCTGCTCATGGACTTCAGCTTTTGAAAAGAGGTTAAATCCCTCTGATTACCAGATAAATCTTGGATTACATATCACATATATCATATATTACAAAGTATCTTATACCGAAAATCCTAGATGACATACACAGTAAAAAAAACTAAAATATGCTTAAAGGATTGACAGGATCATCTCTGTGACTCCAAAGACCACACCTGAGTAGTGGATTTCTGCAAAAATCTAATCAAATCTCAGTCTCTAAGAGATCCACCAAAGAGTTTGATTGCCTCAACTCACAGAATAAAAAGTACTTTCCTATACTTTTTCATCTGCTAAAGTATTTTCCCTATTAGTGAAGATAATAGTGCACACTATCAATACTCAATTTTCCACTGTGATTATAAAAGTTACCACATTTGTACTCCAAACCTACTGTAACAGCAGTTTTCCATTGTGCTTTATTAACATTGTGCATTTCAAGGCTGGTTCTGCTAATGAGATTTGGAAGTTTTATATTAAGAGCACACAGAACAGAAATCATTAATGGGAAGAAGGGTTTTTTTTTCTCTGACATATTCATAAAACTGCATGCTAATAAAATAGGAATATAATTTCAGTAGTTGCTAATAAGAATTGATTTTCATTAATAATAATTCCAGACTTTTGTTCTGGGAACAAAAATTAAGGATCAGTGTGTCCATTCTGAGAAGTAAGGACAGATCACTGGCACTCATGCTCAATGGCAAGAGTAAAAAAAGGACAATAGTACATGATGATGACCTTAACTTTAGATATGTTCACCTGTGTTTCTACATTTTTCACTTTGTTCAGTCAAGATTATCTCATGCAAGGAGGCAAAGTGGAAAATGGTCACTGCTTGTGACCATGATCCTCCCAAGTGCTTTCCTGGAGGACTGAGGAGGATAATTATGATGCCCTGGCCTCTTCCTCAAAGAGGTGACCACCCCACTACACAGCTTCTTGACGTGCCAGGGACGTGACTTATTTCACTGTCTATCACTGGAAACTCATCAGTGTTGGAACAAGTTTCTGATGCATTACTGCAATCCAGGGCTGACATAAGTCCTTTCACGTAGATATAACAGACACTTGAGTGATTTCTGACAGGGACATACTTAAATACTTTGCACCAGGAATTGTTGATTCAATTAAATCAAAATATTTTGAGGGAATGTGTTAGATTTGTCAATAAAATTGATAGGAATTTATTTAAGTATGCAATTTCTCAGAGGAATTAAATAGTTAAGCATGTGTTAGATCACACAGGCTTGAAATTTCTACTTTTTGTTCATGTTTAGACATGGCAGTTATAAGACACAAGGACTATATAAGTGATTTTAAAACTTCCCAGCTTCTGAAAAGAAAAAAATTAAATTATTCCTCAAAAACATTCTGATAAAATCTTTATCATTTCACTAGTCAAGGTTACACCCTTGTGACCCAATCCCGTCCTATTAGGCATTTGGAATGCCTAAATTAGGTGTGCATCTGACTAGCTTGTCTCTGTAGTCAGTGGAGAAATGCAGGTACCACAGGAGAGTGTTCCAAATCTTAGGGCATGTACTGGAAATGGGAATAAACATTGACCCAATAATTAAAATGTAGGGTAGTTAAATATGTGTGAATGTATTGAAGGCTCTGGTGTTCTGCTCTGTGCCTAGCCAAAAAATATATTTTTGTTTAAAGATACAGCAGACTTTGCAAATCTTCTAGTAATAGAAGCTATTTATAAACATGTGCTTCCCCTAAACTTTCATCTAGACTAGACAGTAATCATCATTCAAAGAGATGTAACAGAAAATGCATTCATCTGGAAAGAATATAAGTGGTTTGGTTTACTGCAATTAAAAGCTTTTAACACAAGGTCACTTCCTCTCTGGTCACCATTGGAGGAAGCTTGATTAGGTGACCTTGATGGCTACTTTGTGCTCACGAATCATCTTTTCAGTGGCAGATGGAGAGTCCTGTGCTTTCTTCCTCCTTTGACACCACTTGAAAAGATGATTGGAGACTGTGACAGCACAAGACACAACTCAGGAAGCTTAGGTCAAAAACCAGACTATGTTGAAGATATTAAGTATTGTTTTGCATATTTTCTCTGACTGAAACATATCTTTTGAGGTTTTTTTAGGAAATTTCTCCCTCACACTCTTAATATATAATTTTATCTTCTTTTTTTGCAATTCTATGAAGGATGTCTTAGTGCCCTGAACAATATTCTAACACCAACAGCTCACTATTTCCTTGACTCTACTCCCATCTGTTGGCAAAAGTGAAGATTGTTCTTGGGAAAATGAAATCTCGTCATACAAATATTTGGTTTGGGTTTCCTGAAAATACAGACTGAAGAGTAGAAATCCTGAACACCTGGCATATGTTGGATTTTTCTCATAACCCATTAAATTTTTTTTATGGTAAACCCTTAAACCTTTTTAGCCTTTATTTAACTATTAAAACAAAACAAGAAAACTATCATACAAACTACCCATGCATAAAGACAGACTTTCATGATTAAAGGCTGCCATTTTTCCCCCCTAAATACATATACCGGCGTAATAAAAAGCCAGATCCCTTTCCAAAAGGCTTGCACCTCTTATTTCTTGAAACCACCACAGCTGTAGAGCAATCCTGCTGTAAGTTGCAAAATATTCCTGTCTGCTGTCTCAGAATTTTAGACAAGAAGCTTTCATTTCATAAAGAAAATATAACTTTTATATAGGTTTTGGGCATTGCTCTATCAAAGTATTCTGCATCTTTTCATAATGTTGATGCTAGTAAATGAAAAGATTATTTCACATTGAAGAGATTACATTGATTAGCATGCTTCTATTAAACAAACAACAACAACAAAGAAACATAATTGATAATCCAGTTTGTACTAGAAAATCATCAGAAAATCCTGAATTTGGTTCAGTATCAGTTTGTTTTCTAATTTTAATGCTGCCTTCTTTAGGCAGATATTTCTCACACAGAGCTATTACTGCAGAGCACCAGTAGTGTTTGAGGTTTGGACAAAATTTTCATTGCCATATTATTTATACCTTCACAGACAATACTTACACATTCCCCAGGAGCTGTGATCAGACCTCAGATTCTTCATTCCCCCTTTATCTATTTCAGTGTTGCTTTTGATGCTGGAAATTAAATTGTCTCTGGGTTTTGCCATATTATGTTGACTTCCTTGTCTGTGTAGTTTCTAGAACATGCTTTCCTGTTGAAGAAAAAAAAAAAAAAGAAAAATTAATCTTATTGAACATAAATTTCCCCTTAAGTCTGTATGGAAATTTCTCTTTTTAACTTCCACATCTTACTGTAGCTGATCTCATATCCTACCATGATCTCCATGGCAAAACCTTTGCTTAAAATTATTTTTTTCTCATTCTGACTGTTTTTACATCACTAACAGAACCTTTTAATTTCAAACTAAATAAAACACATTGTACACACTCAACTCCTTCAATCTTCTCCTAAACCATCTTCATCCTCATTAACCATGGGTGACACCAAGGCAGCTGGGCAAATGTCAGGGGGTCTCTTCACCCATCACAGGAATTAGAGGTGCAGGTATGTTTTAGGTTAGCAAGGTCTTCAGGCTTGTAGACATCAGCAAACCACTCAAAAAATACTATTGTTTATTTGTCTGCAGTAGTTCAGGGCTAAGCCATTTTCTTCTCAATATTGCTAAAGCTCTCACCCTCATCTTCTCTGCAAATATCTTACTTGCCTGATAATCTATGTAGCTTTTGGTAGTATTCTGCCCCCCACTGACCTAGGACTGTGAACTCTTATTCAAGTTGCATCACAAGAAAAAGAAAAAAAATATTATTTCAATTTAAGAAAAATAAAATATGATCATTCAGAAACACAGCACACAACATTTTCTGTCATCAGACTTGCAAATAGACTGTGATTTAGAAAAAAATAGAAAAGCTTTGGTATATTTCCAAATTGTCTTGGAAAGATGAGGCCAGTGATCACTGGATCACATTTAAAGTTATTTTCCTTATTGCATTTTTATGTGGTTATTGTTTAGACATGATGGACTGTTGTCTGGTGATGGTAACTACTTTGATCTTCTGTGAGATCATATATTAAAAGCTGAAAGCTGTTCCTTCTATTTATTGTCTTCCTGAGATTAAGGAGTGTTTACAAAAAAAAAAAAAAAAGGAAAGATTTTTGTAGAATTCAGAAATTGTGTCTGCTCGAATTGTCATTTAATTGCTACTGATGACTGCCAGCTGTCCAGTATGAAAGCAAACTATTAGCAGGTTTGCCAGAAAAAAAGGAGATTTCTGTCTGTGAAATTATGAGATTCAATTTTTGAGAATTTTTTTGCTCTTCAACAAAGAGAACAGACACATTTCATGCCTACCTCAATGGATTCAGTTCTCTCTGATTGGAAACAGTGACTTAAATCTCAATCTTTTCCCTTCATAGGAATGCTCTGAGGAATTTTGTTGCAAAGATAATTTCTGATCTTGACAAAACTGACTTTTCCACTGATGGATGTTTTGGGACTTATATTGACACCGTGTGAATGAATACAGCTGAAATTAACTGGCATGGGCAGCATTCATAACCTCAGAGGACTCACCATGAAATGATTGCTATATCCTGACCTTTGAGAACATTTCAGGAGGCCAGGGTTCAGTCCCAGGATGAAACACAGCAGGAGAGGACTGAGGCTGTGTGCACAGTGATAACACTCCAATTTCCAAAGTTTGTAGCCTCTTCAAGTGGAACTCCAAGGCACTTTGGATTAAATGGTCTATAAATGCTCAGTAGCAAAGTGGTCCAAACCTAAATCCATCTTTTGAATCCACAGCTAGTGAATAGGGCTGATTACTGGCACACAGGAGACAAAAGCTATGAAACATTTGGTTTTTATCTCAGACTCATTTTATTCCCCAAAGTTCTATGTTCTCAATATGTTTTACCCTATGTATGTAAGCTTTACAGACAAAATATAACCCCTCTTGTCTATCTGCTTACATTCCTGGCCCAAATTATTAGCAGACCTTACAACCAGAGAAGCAATGTTGCTAAATAGACCCAGATGGGGGTCTTCTTAGAGTCAAGAGTTTATAGGTATGGAGAGCTGTTATTTATCATATCTGAGCGATGGTTTGTTTAAAGAGGGCAGGGGAATGTAGGTAATCAAAAGATAAGAGGGATGGAGAGTTCAGACTGACCTCTGTGCATCTCACTATTGGAGACACATTATGAGTTAAAATGAGAGGCCATGAATTATAAAGAGAGGCTGGTGCTACTGGTGTACCAAAAGTGGAGTGAGCACATGATTCTGGTTTATGTAAAAATAAATAAATTTAAAAAATCCTCAAACCCTCTCAACCTCTCAATCCTTTGTCCAATCTCTAAATCAAAGCCACCATTCCTACATTCCTACCCAAGAACTGTTTGTCTCTTTTTCATATTTTTTCCCCTCACAACACAACACCAGCTTGCAGTTAGTGTTTTCTTGGTGTTTTGGGTGGGGGTGGTGCTGGGGGGGTGGTTTGTGTATGTATCTTCTACCAGGGTACGAGTTATTACCATTTTGACAACCTTCGTAACCCAATATTATTTCAACATTTGAGTAGGGTGAAGACTAGGATAGTGCCCTCATCGTGATGGATGCAGCTTTTAGCTTCAAGGGCAAGCCTCTGTCTTGTGGACTGCAGCAGTCCTTCCTACTTCCTCTGAAAATGGAAGAGCAAATTTCTAAAAGTTTCTGATCTGTGTCTTGATTTTGTTCTTTCATCTGCAACTATTTATTAACTAAGGCCTAGGATAAGCTACTCCACTATTTCCTGAATCCTTACGGAAAATAGGCCACATTTCTAAATTTCTCATGTTTCCCTTTACCATGAAATTCCTTGATAATCCCAACCTCCCTGATGCTCTTTTGTGACAAGCACTCAGTAAAAACAGAGCCAAGACATGTGGAGATTTTATCATCTTATTTATTCTTGGATGTTGCTGATGCATTACAGATTTTATCACAGACAAATGTATTCCAGTTTCCCCTTCAGCAACTGAACCCAGAGGGGGCCTCAGTGGTTCCAACATCCTCGGGCAGTATTGTCCATGAGCACATTGCACAGGATTGAATCTGGACAGTTCTGGAATATCTCCAGTGAGGGAGACTCCCCAGCCTCTCTGTGCAGTCTGTTCCTGTGCTTGGTCACTGGACAGGAAAGTTCCTCACAAATTCTGTGGCTCTATGATAATGAGCTCCACTCTGTCCTGGAACTCACCTGTGTCCTGGTGCTGAGGCTGCCAGCATCATTTATTCCTTCTCTAATACTCTCTGCACACAGCCCACCTTCCTTTCTCTTCCTTTTTTATCTTTCCCCACCAGAAATTCCTAAGCCAGTCTGTGTTTGTGAGAGCTCTTATTCTTCATGACAAGGACACTCAGCAGCAGAGATCAAAATTTTCACCACTCCTCACTAATGATATGTGCCTACACACATACAATCACATCACAAAGTAGCAAAACCAAGAAATTGAATAATATAGCTGTTAATTTTATATGACTTGTTTTATATTACACAATTCTTTTATATAATATTTAATTCTTATAATGTAATTTTCTGCTGAAGAAACTCTTCTTCTTCATTTCTCTTTTTTGTATCTTCTGAATTTTCCTTTCTTCTCTTCTTACTCCAGGAATAAATAAAATTCTGAAATCCCAAAAAAAGAACAAAACTTTAAATGGTGTTCTGTGTTAAAACTTACTGTTCTTATTTGAATGCCACTATTATTTCAATTAACTGGTTGAAATACAGACATATAAGAGGTTCAAAATACTGAAAATATCCTTCCATGTCTCATTTAATTACATCTATCTCTTTGTGTTTTTAATTGCTGACTTATTTTATTTGAGTTCCTAAGGAATTTTATTAGTGATGTGTTAGAAATTATTATAAAGTTGATAAAGAGTAAAGCTCACACACCTACTACAAAAGCAGAAACAGACATGACCATATTAAATGGGAGAATTACCAGATGCTTTCATTCCAAATGGAAACAGCCTTTTAATTCCCAGCAATTTATGCTTCATTTTTCTGGGGTCAAACCCAAATCCCACCTCAGGTCTCTCCTCAAGTCCAGAAGGGTGCTGTGAAGCACTTGGAACAACCTGGTCTAGTGGAAGGTGGAATGAGGAGGTGGGATGAGACGAGCTTCGAGGTCCTTTAAACCTTAACCATTCTGTGATTCTGTGAGAGTTTCCAACAGCACTGAGGTCTCTGCCTTGAGACTTCCTGGGAGAACTTCACCTGCAAGTTCCAGCAGACACAGCATACGAAGCCCTGGAAAGTCAGAATTAATTTTTTTCCTGGTGGTGAGGACACCATCCAATTTGAAAGGAAAGCTCTGCTGAAGCTGCCAAATTAGTCAGACTCTTCAAGATTTATTTTTTGCTTATGTTGGTGCCACTCTCCCTTGCCAACAGATCCTTCTTCCATTCAATCCATAGCTTAAACCACCATGAAAAGGTACAATCTCACACCGAAGCCTGGCTATTTTCTAAATTTTAAAGCCGACCCTGGCATATTTAAAACATGTATTTTTCACCTACAGGAACAAGCTGTGGAGTTTGCAGAAGTCAAAGAGGAGACCTGCCCTCACTTCAGACCCCAAAGGCAGGGGTGTAATTGAAGGAAGAAACAGCAGCTGTCTGCACTTTGTGCTGTTATGGACAGTTCTGAAGCATATGGGATGCATTTATTGTTATGAAAACTCCCTGTATCACTAGCCCAGATAAGCAGGATTGAATGCTCCTAGCAAAAGCCTGAATGTTTTGATTTTTTGGAACTCTCAGGATTAAGAGATCTTCTGTGCCTGGGAAGTTGTGTGGGTGGGAGGAGAGAGCCAGATGTTTGCCAAACCCTCACTGATATTTTTCATCTATATTTTTATTAAAATGGAAGCTGAAACAGCACACAATCTGAAAGTTTGGATTTAGATAATTTTATGGATGAGTTAAGCAGCATTTTTCTGGTTTATTATACTATGAAGCTATAGAAAACTCTAGTTAATTAGAAGCTGTGGATTCTCTCAGGATCTCTGATGCCTTAGAAGAAAAAAAACTTAATAGCACTCTTGTAGCTCACTCTCTTCTTAAATTGTAAACATTTCTGCCTGGTGATGAACAATTTAAAATATTAAATTAGGGTTTCTTTTTAAAAAAATAAAAATACTTATATATTTTTATAAAATATAATTTTATATTCTTTTCCTGTCTTTCAAAGGTACATTTGGAGAGCTTCTGTTGCCTCCTCTGTCCCCTCTGTGACTGTCCAGAAAGGAATAGTCTCTATTCCACTGAGATGAACACATAACAGTGTAGAAAACTTTAGAAGTGTAATCTCTTTCTAAGCTTGCTATTAGAACCTTTCAGGTCTTTCATTGTAATCTACAATTTTTGTAATGTGCACATATGAAGGTCACCACTAGAATCAAACTCTGTCTTTTCTCAAGGACTACATTATTAGAAACCTTTCAGCCTAAATTTTTTTGAGCAGAAGTTTGAAGAGGCTTATACTCTCTTTCCACATTACTCAGCCCCCAGCAGTTACTTATAAGGTAAAGGTTTGCTGTGGTTTAGAAGTTCACTGGCTCTCCTACTATGTGAATAAGGACATCTGAGGGAAATGTTAATCAAGACAGTGCAATGTGTTGGAGTCAGTGATCTCAGAGGTCTGTTCCATCTTAATGATCCTATGGTTCTCTAACTACATGGGTAGGAAAATTATTATCTTTATGGTGGGAACCATTAAGAGAATTAGATGAGAAGTCAGGTACTTTAGACATGTGGCCCCTAAGTGTTTGGGGTTTGTTGTGCCTCTCATGCTTAATTTTGAAAATGTGGTTTTCTTTTTTTTTTTTT